>JAINUG010000026.1:1265000-1764127 GCA_029706075.1 Aldrovandia affinis | reverse complement strand
TGATTTCAACAGGCATCGACAAATTACTCAAATCAGTGGGACTGAAACCACCTCTTTCTGGAGTTTACTTCTGATGAGCACTGGGGCAAGTGATTAAGATGTAATTCTCAGTGTAGATAGTAGAGTTAACCACACTTAGAGATTAAAATGGGACTTCTGGATTGTGCTCAAGGGCAGTCCATTGAGGAGGAAACCACTTTCCTCAGCAGTTCTATTTCCACACTTGGGAGTCTGACATGTTTTTTACTGTGGATCAGGCCAGCAGTATGGGGAGAGCAGTCTGCAGGAAACCTTCCAAATCTGAGATTTTCAGCTCACTGCTGTTAGTTCTGGGGTCACATCTTTCTTGTGAATCCTCTCCAACTTTATAAACTGGCACAGCAGTTTTAAAACAGTTTTTCCAGACTATGTGCTTTGAAGCTAAGTTCACAAATTACATTTCTCCCCTACACCTGAGGTCTCACTGAAAATGCATAAATGCCTGACTAGATTGTGGTAGCCTGGGTCAGTGGATGTTCAGAGTGAATAGCGGTAGTCAGGTTCAGTGGATATTCAGATTGGATGACGATAGACTGGGTGGTGGATATTCAGAGTCTGGATCAGTAGATATTAAGACTAGATAGCAATCGATGGGCTGGGTGAATATGGCAGTATGGCAGGGGATGGCAGTAGATTGGACCAGCAGATATTCAGGCTAGATGGATAAACACTGTGGTTTGGTTGTTTTTCAGACTGGAAGGCGTCTGTTAGTCAGTGCATTTAACAAGTATCTTGAGCATAGTGACTCTGCCCAAAAGCAAGACCCAGAGGTCAAATTTAGGACTGCTGATGGTTGCTTGTGAAGACATCACTGCTGGTTTTATCAGGCCAAGCATGCATGCAAGGTACTCACTGACTAATCATGTTCATATCACATTTGTATTGCTGACTCCTGGGATATTAAGTGTGGTTAATATGCAAATATGAAGGAGAGGAATACAACCCCTCAGAAACCAGAGAGCAACTGTAGAGTTCAGAAAAAGCCAGTGCCTAGTTACCATGGAAACAAAGGAAAGAGATGATTAGGAGGAAGAGAGGAGATCTGCAGAGGGAGAGGTGTTAATGTTTTAAAGGTGCATCTGCAATACGAACACTGTGATAGCGATCGCCTGACCATACAGTGAGTGGGGCCATGCTAACCATGATCTATTTTTTACACATTGTAGATTTGTTGGAATAACACACTCTCACTCCACATACCAAGCCTACATGACCAGCCCCTGTGGGGAGACACATTTACTTTTTCCTTGTTATTATTTCAACTCATGTATTTTTTTGTAAATTCATGGGCTGTCCATGTAAAGTTGGACATGTACTATAAATACGTGAGTGGGCTTTAAATATAGTAATGTACTGTACAAACATATTTTACTGTAAATATAGAAGTGTGCTATAAATACATGAGTGGGTTGTAAATATAGTGGTACACTACAAATACAGAAGTGTACTCTAAATATATTACCAGACTGTAAATACCTGAGTGGCCTGAAATGCAATAGTGTAATATAAGTACAGTAGTGTTCTATAAATACTTGGCCAGGTGATAAATACACGAGTGGACAGTAAACACAAGCAGACAATAAATACGAGAGAAGACTGAATGCATGCGTTTCCCAGATCCTACAGATCTTTGAAAGGGTACTAATCCTGCTTCTTGATAGTAGACAAGACCCAGATATCAGCAGATATTAAAATAAGTACAAACATTGTCAGTCATTCACTGTGGGATACAGATGAACAAGAACCAGGGGGTTGGGCTTGCATTCACCAGCAGAAAAAAAGTGGTTTGAATAATTTACATCACTGTCGCTGAAACAGCAATAGAAGGAACATTATTCATTTGTTCTGAATTGCTGGAAGCTTCTGCATGGAAACTATTCTTAAATTCCTTCAAGTGAAAGAGAACAGTATGACAAGATTGAAAATGATATTTATATTAAAATCTTGGGAAAGAAATGAATCACATGAATTACATTTTCTGTTCATTTATCAAATGAATATTAACCTCAAATCTAAAAACCTACCAATGTCCTATTTGTGCTATGTCTGTGTATGTGTAGAAAACACAGACATACATACAAAGTACAAGGACTACAACAATCATCCCCATCTTTTCACATCAGTGTTCATGGTCCTCATTTATTAATACTTTCTTAGATTTTATTCTAAATTAGGGTGTTTGCATGGTACTCTGATTTTGCATATTGAAAAGTGCTTAGATACATCAACTATACGTATGACTCATTTTTTAAGAATTATTTTAGAATAAATGTTGATGGATCACACATTCTTCTACTACTGTGTGCACATGAACATGCTTTTAAGTTTATATTTAAATTACTAACTCACTATATTTGAGAGACACAAGGAAGTTATTCCTCCTAGGATATCACTGAAGACTCAGTCAGTGAAAAATAACAAAGAACAAAACATTTTTGTACACAAAAATAAATATAATTGTGTCTGACGATGGGGGGAAAATGGCAAAATATGACCAACACGGTTTCAGCAATTTTAGCTCTTGAAGACATTAATTATAATTTCCCATTATAATTATATTAATTAGGGGCTCTTGGGAGGTGTATTCAGCAAAAGTACTGGTTCTCAGCACAATAACCAGATATGCCAATCATGGTTGTGTCCCATGGGTTCCCATTGGGTTACCAGGCCCAGACTGAGAACTCAGGCCAAAATCTTACAGGGGGCACACTCGAGCAGCATGGGGGAAAAACAATTAAAGCTAAAACATTCAAAATGTATAAACTTGAAGTCTGAAGAGAGCATATTTCCATATCATCCATATCAACCATATCATCCATATCAACATATTCAGATGTATTATTTTCTTTCACCCCTGTCCTCACTTTAATTTAGGTTTAGGTTGAATTTTTGATGAAACCTGACTAGCTAGCGAGTTTGTGACAATATGCAAGGAAAGGACATCAGCTAAAAGGAATTTCAGAAACTGTGTCCTGCACAGTTCACTTACAAGGCAAAAAAACACTGTCTTGGGATACAGAATGTACTTTTAGGTCACAACCCACCATCTGGAGATGTTAAAATCAAAGTTGTGCAGTATTTAGATAATGGTTGCATGGCGTTTACATTCAAAATCCCTAAATCACCAGTCTCCTTACACTGTTCAAAGGACAAATACTATTCAAACTAATCCTCACAATTTTACACAAATCTCTTCGCTAGTTTTTATAAAATAATTGATGGAAAATCATCATAATAATTAGTAAGAATTATTTTTGCCCGCTTCTGCTATCTTTTTACAGCATTAAACAGTTTCTCACCAAATTAGAACACATAAAACATTTATTAAAATTGCGATTTTTAGAAATGAGGCTCCATTGAAATTGAATGGTAACAAGTTGAGCATGTGGTTTTGCCATTGTCACTTGGAAACTGAAAACCATCTCAGCACACAAAGCCATTGTTCAGAGCCATTATGACTTCCGGTAATCAACAGCACGTGGAAAAATCTAAATAAAAGCCTGCAATTATTCTCTTTATAGGTTTGTGAGCAGGTACAAATGTTGCTCTCTCCAAAAGCAAAGGATTCTAACAATCCTACAATGAGTTGTAGATCATTGTTTCACCCTAAGAATTATTGCTGGGGTTTAAGTGCTACCCATGCTGCCAAAATATTAGTTGTATAATAGGCATTACAAATCTTGCTCTCCTGCAAAAGCAAAGGATTCTAACTCAATAAAAGTCAGGTGATGCTGCTGGGTGACTCATCCTGTAAAGGCACTGTTCTAGCGCTCCATTGTGAGCCCCATAGTCTGGTATTGACCATGCTAGTAACAATAGCATCTCCCAGATTGTCTGGGTTTCATCGTGCACCAGTGACCAGTTGATCAAGGGGCACACAGATTGCCTGTATAAAGCTGCACACAAAGTGTCAAGCCTAATTTGTGAACTGCAGTGTGAAAAGAAGCGAGAGCTGGCATCATGTATTTCGGAAGAGAGCGCATGCTTGTCTACGCTCTCCCAAATTGACAGTGGGGATTGCAGCGAGCATGTCTTAAGAGTATGATTTCACATTGGGAAGAAAAACGGGAACAACTTTCCAAATCAGAAGGGTATTACATCACTGTTTCGCCCTACCAGTTGTTGCTGGGGTTGCACCTGAAATAAGCCTTATTTACATATTAGGCTATGCAAAATCTTGCTCTCCTGCAAAAGCAAATGATTGTAGAGCATTCCCGCCTACTACAAATCAAAATCTGATTGAACTGTCACTGCAATTTATTCTCACAGGTTGATTAGGACAGAGCCTTCTGTAAAGTCACAGAAGGTGCAGAAGAGATGGAGCCAGTTTGGTTGTTTTGAGACTGAGAATGCGATTAAACATTTTTATTGGTCAGATAGCACTATATTACAAACTCAAAAAATTTTTTTAAAGAATACTCACATTGACAGTTTACCTTTCACCGCGGAAATGAGGGATATTGATTATAATTTATTATTTAGAATATTGTTTTGACTTATTTCATAGATATTATTTTCAATGTTACTTTTTTTTTTTTAACCTACGCCTTCTAGAGGGCCTTGAGTGCACACCACTGCTATATATATATATATATATATATATATATATATATATATATATATATATATATATATATATATATATGTGTATACAGTATATATACACTGCAGGTGCACTAACTTACTTGTGTACAACATTTTTCCATGAATAAATTACGTTTAACACACTGTATTTTCTGGTTATATACACAATTATGGGTAACATCATTATATAAGCAAACTTTCTCTTTGAATCAACAACCAAATACATGTATTTCCATGAGACTGAGTCATTGGAAATGAATTAAGCATGCCAATATAGCACATTTTTTGACATTTAAAGGAACCAAACAACATCCCAATTAAACATAAAGAGTGTCACTGGTTTTGAATAAAACAAGTAATGCATTATGATAAAGTAATTTGTGAATTTGCTGATATTTTACATTTTTGTGGTGCATGTAGATACTCATCTCTCATCTCATCTCATTGTCTAAGCCGCTTATTCCTGGTCAGGGTCGCGGTGGGGCTGGAGCCTATCCCAGCATGCATAGGGGCGAGAGGCAGGAATAAACCCTGGACAGGTCGCCAATCCATCGCAGGGCGCACACACCATTCACTCACACACTCATACCTACGGGCAATTTAGACTCTCCAATTAGGCTAACGTGCATGTCTTTGGACTGTGGGAGGAAACCAGAGTACCCGGAGGAAACCCACGCGGACACGGGGAGAACATGCAAACTCCACACAGAAAGGCCCCCGGCCTGGATTCGAACCCGAGACCTTCTTGCTGTGAGGCGACAGTGCTATCCACTGCACCACCGTGCCGCCCTCATGTAGATACTGTGATCCAAAATTAATTAGACAATATTTTTGGGTTTCACCTATAAAAAAACAAGAAAAAGATTCCCTGCTTTTTCCATACACAAAATGAATAATTTGTCTGTCAAAATAAAGCTGGGAACATATCACTACCTGTGACATTACCTCTACTACTTATACATTGAGTTTTTGAACAAAATGTTGGTTTTGACACTTACTGTGCGGGGCATTTCATTACATTATCTGAAAAAAGTGACAAGTGAACTGTCCGGCAAACAGGCGACTCATATTCCTTGCAGTATTTAAACTGTCCCTGCTGTGACTTGTGTACACAAACAGTTCATAATGAGGCGCCAGATCTTGATGGAGAGCAGATCATTATAATTGTGCATCATTACAAGAGATCTAAGTTAGAGTCAGCAGTCTGAGACACAGTGCAGAGCTGTCTCTCGGCTATGCTCAAACAGAGCTATTTCTTGGCTTTGTTTGCGACACAGTCATTATATGCATTCAGCACTGTGTCTCAGCAGTGTTTGTGACACAGCCATTATATGCATTCAGCACTGTGTCTCAGCAGTGCTTGTGACACAGCCGTTATATGAAGAGTTTGGATGCAAAAGCTTCTATTTCTATTTCAGTACACCATGATTTTTTTATTGTACTTTCTTGGTATAATTGATCAATTCTAAAAATGTTGACCCTAAATTGACGTAACACAAAGCCAGATTTTAAAAAATCGACATTTGAAAATAAATATATACATTTGATATTTTTCAGTTTCTTTTGCGTCAAAAGCAGATACATCCACAATCAGATTTTTTTCAAAATTGAATTTGATTCACCCAGAGCGAGACTGACTGGTTATGCTGACCACTGTGAAATTTCCAAATGTGGGAATCTTGACTGCATAATTTCTGGTAGTCGGGGACTGCGTTCGCTCTCTGCCCTAATATTATGGTGAAAAGACCAATCTTGTCCTCTTTCGCTTCGTAGGTTCCTGTTCTGAACTGTACTGTGCGCTTGTGCAAATCTAGTATGTAATGTCTTTTAAAGGATAAATTACAGTAGTGGATTTCTCAGTTTGTGCTAACAAGAGGGCATGGCGTGTGTCGGTTTCTGCAACAAAATGTTGAATAACTGTACATAAAGTATAAAGCAGATATAACAAGTTTTGCAAAAAAATATTTGGAAATCGCAAGGACGTCACTGTGATCTCAATGTGTTTGATCTTGTTTGGTCTAGTTTTGCCAGGAATGTTTGGCGTTTACCGGTTTTTGCGTATAAACTCTTCATATGCATTCAGCACTGTGTCTCAGTTGTGCTTGTGGCACAGTCACCAGTAGCTGTAAGACATCCAAGTAACTGCACTGGTGTTTTTTCCCCATGACCCAGGACATGAGAGACCAGGGCTCCCCATGCACTGCAGACATACATCTCAATCAGCACACAACCAGCATCCAAAAACCCTAAAGCAGAATGGTTTACATCAAAAATAGCCACAGCAGCCAAAGTCATCCAAGCACAGAAAACACAATGTCAGCCAGCATTTCCACAGACTGCAAGCCAAGTTTGAGGCTGTCATTATTGGAGTTGCCTCTGCTGAATTCGTCACAATGGATAATACAGTCAGCAAAGAGGCTTACTGTATCTACGGGTAATTCATAAAAAAAGTGGAAAAAATAACAGATTAATTATATTATTGTTTCTGAGATGACACATTGTCTGTGTGTCGTGGCTGATTACACACCACTTATTTTGCCATGCCATAATGGGCATATCATTTAAAATAGAATGTCCAATGGGTTGGTTCTATCTAAAAGCCATGCATGCATTCCTAAGACATTTTTGTACATATTTGGACTTACCAAGTGATTAGCACCATGGCACTGATTGTTCAGGCAGTTCTGTTTCGGTGTATGGTGTTATTTCTACACGTGGGTAAAAAAATATATATAGCATAACGGTCATATCACATCAGTGAAACCAGTTGGTAACTTTATATTAAACATTTTTGTACGTACATGTTGCCAGAGACAAATAGACGCAGCTTGTGTTTGTTACAAATGTAATGTTATCTACCATGGTTGATTTAAAGATGCAGGAAATCACTTACTGGTATGGGAAGACATAATACTTTATAGACTATTTGATAGGCTATATTATTTTATTTTCTTTGCAGTAGCTACCGTACATTTTCAGAACTATTTTAATCTTTATGTAGATTAATCTACAGGGGTTCCTGCAGTTCAAGTTAACTTGGCAGCCTTTTGATGATTTCCTATCATTGCAATAGTGTTATGAAACTAAAGTAATAATATATATCGGTGTTATAGTGACTATAGTCAATCCCAAATTGTATACATTGTATGCCTGCTTTGCTTTGATGCTGTATGCAAACGAGGCGAGCGACCCATATTCGGTGAAACAAAGAATGCATCTGTTTATTATTATGTAGTGCTAGACAGGTGTCTATGGTGAAGTATTTATAAAACCATTTCAATCGATGTGGTTCTTCAGAGAGTTACTGTAAAGCTAGCTAACTGTTGGCCAGGCACAAGCTACAGTACATGTACAGTGTGTTTCCACTAAACACCTCAAATATGAATACAATGAATTGTGTGGAATACTTGAACCCTTAACATGCTTAATGATATGTTCTATATTCTGCTGTTGAAATAACTTTTTTTCTGAAAACACTATTTTTAACTACCAGTGTTAATTGCCCTCATATTCATTTTTACATAAATACATCTACATGTCCCTAAAATATTGAATAATCAAGTATAATGATATTCCTTATATTTAATTTTTTTTCTTGGAGAATTCCATTAATTTCATGAGTGTAAAGTAGGTGACAGATGAGCATATATAGGTGAAGCTCTCTTTTAAAAAGCTCCCGCCTCCTGCCGAGGCACCTCAGATTTCAGGCCACACCGTTTCCTGTTTCCTGGATCCTTATAAGCATAAGAAGGCGGATTCTCTTGAGGATAAGGATGGTTTAATTGAATCCGGATTAAATGTACATCTTGTCATTTTGAATTGCATATTTCATTATTTAGTTTAAGTCTATTTCTTTGAATCTAGGCCTTTGTCTTTGTTGAACTTTGTTGTAATGTTTTACTCATGTTGTTTCATTCAAAACCTCTTGACCACTTTGATGGAAACGCTTTTTGATGGTTCAAAAATAATGACAGTCTGATGAGGTCTATTTATTCCCAATGGCTAAGTCAGACTTGTTTGGTTGAAATGCAGAATTTCTAAGAGTGGCAGTTCAGTTGTCTGCGTATTATGATTCTTCTACGGGACTTGCAGGCTGCAGGATATATTCAGTGTGTTATTTCATTTCTGGAGTGAATTCCATAAACTCTGCTGCTACTCTGACAACTGACCTTAGGGAAATGTGTAACTTTTTCTAATAAGTATAAAAAAGTGCAAAGATAAAAACGAATCAATAAATATTTATATATTTCTTTATTACGAGTCAGGTCTGCCTCAATCTAACACAATATTTGCTCAGCATTAGTAATTTATTTTAATGCCATTGTATTGACTATGAGATCATTGCAGTTTTATGTGGACACGATATGCATAAGCTGAGGCCCCTAGCAAGCGGCTACTAAAAGGTTTGTTAGTAGAGGTTAGGTCAGAGTACTTAGCACATTAAATGTAAATGACATTAGGAAACAAGAACAAGGAAATATGCTATACAGGAGTGTGACACTCACTGAAGTGGCTTTGGCACAGTAAACGGAGACACTTTTATGAACACACCTTCCTCTTAATTTACAAGCGTGGCTTGATTCAGCACAAGTCTTTCTGCTGTGAGTTAATTAAACTGGAGTGAAAGTGCATTAATAGTGAATGGGAGAGTGGGACCTATCAAGGCACTTCCTGCTGACCGGGCACATTTTACTACGTGTGACAGTGAGCTATGATTAATTCTGGATCATTAACCCTTTGTGTTAAAGTTATGTACAGATGATCCAGGATCATTAACCCTGTGTGGGCCTGTTATGTACAAGCAAATTTGGTTCATTAACCCCTTTGAGTCACAGTGAGGCACAGACGATCCAGGATCATTAACCCTTAGGTGCAGACAATTCTGGGTCATTTAACTCTTGTTTAGCCCGGTGCTATCAATGGGTCTCATTGCAAAACAATTGTTGTTTCGATGAATGAGATCATTGATGCAGGCAATCCAACTGGAGGCCATTTAAATGAAGTGCTGCTCAAAATGTGTTTTCATTGGGTGTGTCAGTGGTGAGGAATACAGAAAATCTGTCTCACTGGAGCCTTCCTGCTGATTCAGAGCAATACATTATGCACCTCATATCTCATTTTAACAGCAAATAAAAACTATAGTGAATGTCATTAATAAATAAAAAGGATTCTCCCAGCCAAGGAAATTTGATTTCATGCCCCCCAAATACCAATCAAGCCTATTACCTATTTCCACTGCACTGTTGGTGCTGCACACCAAATCAATTTAATTTGTTTTCAAACACACATTGTTGTTTTTTTGTTTTGTTTTTTTGCCAGCAGTCAGTTTTTTTTCTTTCCGTACACACATTACAGCTTAGAATTGTGTTTCTTGCCTGTTAAACTGATTCGATTTTTTTTACACTGAATAAAAATGCATTCTTATCTTGATCTACTAAAAAAAATTAAAAACTGCCAAGTACTTTTTTCACACTAATGTTGATTGCATGCTTTGAGGTTTTCTCAATAACTGAAAGTATTAAATACACCCTGTAACTGACAGTGTTCATGCTCAGTGGGCTGTGACAACAGTAGCTTGGGATATCAGTGTACCATTCTGCACTCTGTGGTCAGTTCTCCACTGCGTCCCTGCTGATTTAACTGGTCGGTTCTCCACTGAGTGCCAGGTTTACTAAAGGATTGAGACTGCATTTCGTGGGAATCTTGACTGCAATCGCAATTGCTACAAGGCTGCAATATCTACGTCGGATTTACTAAACAGTCGCAATTAGTCAAATCGCTATTAGGATGTAATTTGCGGGGCTCAAGTCACTTTGAGACTTTCCTTTAGACAAATAATTAAATCTGTTCATGCATAATGTATACCTGAACGTGCTAAAACAGGGTGGCGATTTTGTAAATTAGGACAATTAAGTATTCCGTCTGATTTACTAAAGCATGCCTTAATTGTGACTCTGCTCTTTACGTGAGAATTTTAAGAACTCTTGAAACCAGGTGATACTTTCTGAGCGCTGCTATTGCCTAGGTATTTCACAATTCCCACTTTGTATTGTGCTTTCCGAGATGTCAGCGATGCAAAACAAATAATCACAAATGTTGTTGCAAAGTACCCTGGTTCATGTCACGACAGCTTTATTTTTAGGAATACCTATATCTTACAGACAATTAAGTCAGAATTTTAAATATATATTCTATATAGCATACATATTTTTTACTATAACTTGAAATAAAAGTTATATGAAAGGATTTCTATTGACCTTTTGAGGTGTTGTTTTCCTATGCTGTAATACGGCATTGTGACGCTGTACCTCGTTGACCAATAAACTCTATTTCCTGATCTGTAAAAAAAAAAAATTAAATTCTCATTGTTCCCGCGCTACTTGTGCCTGCTTGCTGCGTATCCATTTCTTGGCGTGATCTAGACGTGAGCATGTTGTTTCGGACCCTTTGTATCGGTGTGTCCTACCACAAATTCCGAATGAGGGCGTTTCATTTCTTTGATTGCGAAATTAGAACCAGTCTTAGTAAATTGGTCATTAATGTGTCACTATTTGCGATCGCAAAACAGCTTCAACAAAATAGCGACCGTCTTCGCGCTGTGACTATCTTAGTAAATCTGGCCCTTAACTGGTCTGGTTTCCACTGAGTGTGTACTGATGTAACTGGTCTGTTCTCAACTGTGTCTGTTTGTCCATCTTACCTTCAGGGTTCACTCTACACAAACTCTCTATCATGCTTTCTTTGTGGACTGGCTTACAGTCTTCACTAGCTCTCCAGAATGCATTCACTGTGACACAGGTATACTTTACACAAGCTCCCCATCATGCATTCCATGTGATGCACATACCCTCTACAAAAGCTCTCCATCACGTATGGTATGTGAGGCACATACACTCTCATGCACATACAAGCACAACGATCTCTGTCATGTATTCGGTGTGCACTGTTGTGCACTCCATGCTCTGTTTGCTAATGATGGTTTGATCATTTCAGAAAGGTTAACTCTGACACTGGAATTTATTTCCTGGTACGGGTGCATGCGTGTGTGTGTGTGTGTGTGCGTGTGTGTGTGTGTGTGCACGTGCATTTGTGTGCACATTCAGGGGCAGTGGAGTAAAGATCTGAGCTCTGTGTCAGAGGCACCTAAAGTACATATGGCACAGAGCAGCCGTATGCAGATATAGTACATACATTACCACCATCTGTCACAGAGATGGAGTGATTTGGAGAAAAGCAGCAGATTTCATTTTGATGTGTTTACCAGCACCTCCATCAGGAAAGCTGTCCAAACCTTCCACGCTTCACTGATTCATCTTCCCCTAACACAGGAGAACGTTCAATGCTGTGTGGAGTTCTGGCTCATTAGAGCCCGACATCTCCACACAGAGTTAATGAATGTGGACGGTGGCGCAATAAAACCACCACAGAGCGGAGAGGAGAGGAGAGGAAAGAAGAGGAGTGTATAGGGACAGGTTCTTCTTCTAATGCTGACTCAAGGGATAGCAGTAGAGTTATGAAATTTCACAATGACAGACAAGAGGATAGGTCAGAATTGAGATATCTACACTACCAGCTACCTGGGGATAATTCTGGTTAATTTCAGGGTGCATTACAGATCTCAGATCTGTATGACCAGTCAGAGTATTGAGTAGTTTTATTCTGTTTTGTTTTTTTAGGTTTAGAGGAAAGGACATCTAATCCCACAGTTCTTTGCAACTCTACAAACAGTACCTTCAAGCAGTGTAAATATGCACATGGCATTCTGGCCTTGAAATGAGTAATTAAGTTGTGGTGGGTGACAGCTGAAATGGTCCTGTTCCTCAATTCCGTGGCATTGATTCATACAGCAATTTCCGGATAGTCGATATCAGAAAATATTTTTTTAACTAATCACAAAATTCATAGAAGCTCCAATAAGCTCACTGAAGCCCCCAAACGGTATATTCCTTAGTAACTTGTAATATTATCACTCTGGCAGTGTCATGTGACATTTAAAGATTTAATTCATTATAAAATTAGTTTAAAAGGTAATCTGAACATGACACGCCAGTTGTCAGTTGAGCAGCTTGTATCGATGATTGACATTTCAGGCCTTTGTCTGTTGATATGGACCATCTTCATTGACTTAAGACTATATCTCCCACATTTTTCTGATGGTGTAGATCTAAAATTGGCAGAAAATGCCAACCCTGCCAACCCTGTTTAACATGGTCAAAATGAAAAGGTCATGGAAATGTCTATGGATTAGATTATCCTTTTATTTGAGAACAAAGGTTGCTGTGTGAATAATTTGCTGTTTTTCTTTCTGTTTAAGATGTCTTACCTGCACTATACCTGTGGCTATGTTCATTCCTTGCTACAACACAATGTTTCCACTTTCACTCTCAATTCTTGCAATATTGTATTGTAACTGTGTAGAATAGTCTGCATTTCCGACATAAAAATTTAAACTAGAATTCTAAAATTAATGCAATAAATAATTCAAGCTATTTAAACAGAGAAATGACTGCCGCTGAAAATAAGCCGCAAGTCATTCTTAATTGCATATTTGTAAGAAGTCTATAATTATTTGCAAGTGAAAACTTGCTGTGTGCTCCCATTAGACACAAGCACAATTCTTACCTACAGTGTTCTTGGGTACTTCCTGTCCCTGTTATACACAGGTTTTAAATACATTTTCTAGGGTTTCACAGCAGTTCTATTTCGCAGCTGTGTACATTCTCAGAACACTTAAACAGTTTTTCACTTGAATAGAGAAACATTGTGAGGTTTGTATAGCATCGGGTATATATTGTGAGAGCCTTGCTGAGTTAGAGGAAAAAGCCATTCATGTCTGTGAAATTGCATGGACCTCGGCTGGGAATATTGATGAACCTCATAAACACAGCATGTGATTTACAACCTTGTCTGCGTTTGCAAACACACGTACGTACGCATGCACACACACACACACACACACACACACACAAACACACACACACACACACACACACGCACACGCAGACAATGACATGAATGCAGAGATTGGTGGGCATCGTTTATTATAGCCACCCCCCCACCACCTTCCCCAGCACACAAGAGTGAGAGAAAAGGAGTCCACGATTCTAACTGATTATGTTTTTTTATGAAGCAATCCAGAATTATCTGCGCCAACTTCTACAAATGTCAGCCATTAGGAGGAACAACAGTAAAGAAATAAATCTTCCTTTGTCACCACCCCCTGTTTCTCTACGAATGATGCAAACAGAGTTATGCGCTGGTAAATGAGTGTTCAGGTAGTGCTGTGCGGCACTGGTGGTGTTTTACGGCTCGTCTCTGTCTGAAGTGGAGGTCTGCAAGCAATAAAGTAGGGGAATGACAAGGCCGCACGGATAGCTCCTCAGTGTGATCGCATCACTTCCTGTCGCTCCCATATTAGTTTAATGTCGATTCTTACTGTCTTGCTGACAAGAACAGAAAGGAGTATTGCAGTCACAGACGACATGAAAAGACAGAGGCTGTTCAGCGCCACCTCACTTTCCTCACATGTATCCAACTTCTAACATTCTCACAATATTTTTATAACATTGTGGCACACACTCTTAAAGATGGGGTCCCTATGGAACTGCAGTATATCCCCAGTAGGGTCAGAGATGACCTGAGACAGGTGCCTGGATTCAATCATCATATGTAGGTATGTGAGTCCAGAAATCACCAAAATTAATTTAAAAAAATGTTTTGTGGATTGAAAAATGCTACCATTTGCATGTACTGTATTTGTAAGTCAGTTAAAAACAAATGTTGACTGGATCCAGCTCCTGTGTCTCTATATCAGAAACATTCACAGTATCTCCCTTTTGTAAATGTATTAGTTGCTGTACGCTTACAAGTGTTGTGATTCAATATCTCAAACACTCAGTTACACAGCTGGATTTCTGTTCTGGATTTTCACTCAAGGTTAAGTTCTGTTCTCAAGTGTTGTACTCAGAGGTAAAAAAGTGATCATTCACTTTTCATCCAGAGTCTACTGCTCCAATCTTTATTCCACATAGCAGCCCACACTCCTCAGGTCCAGAGTCTAGGGCTCTAACCATTATTTGGGTTCTCTAAGAGGAATTGTGTTAATGTGGATGCCAGAGTGTAGTTAAGGTCAGGTGATGTGTCTGTCAGACAAGAAGGATTCAGTAATATAATTTATTTTTTACACCATGGGTTTGTCATTGATAGGTTATAGTTATGGCAAGCATGTTTATTTCTGCCACTAATCTTGTTATAAATTGAGCTTCAAGTCACATTTAAATATTATTAGTATTATGTCCACATGTGTCTTGAGTAATGTACATAATACTTTTTGTTTTTGCTCAATCATGTATGACCTCCATTGTGGTCAGCAGCCAACGTTTTATGCATATCTCTAACAGCCTGTGTAAAAGAAATGGTCACATTCTGATTTTATAGACAAAAAATAGAAAGAAATAGATAAAATGCTAAAGGTTTAAATGTGGCCTGGTTTTACATCCCCAAAAATTCTTGAAAAAATTCTCAAAACAGAGTGGATTTCATTGGCTGGATCTGACAAGCGCAATAAGGATTGTATAACTTGGAAAATAAAAGATCAGTGTAAACAAACCTGTGATTATTGAAAACAAAATGTGACACGTGCCAGGTCTTATTTCCGATTATAATGGAAGCTGGCAGATAAAGTGAATAGGATAAGACTCATAGAGAGGCTAAACACAAAGCAATTGATTTAGGCCAGGTGCTCTGCTTTGTAAACTAGGGCAACTGAGCAAAAAAGTAGGATGTGATTTCAAAATCACTGGATAGAATTGGTAAGAAGTGACAGACAGCAGCCAAATGAAACAGATGCCATTGTGTTTGACGGTTTAATTAGTTAGTGATTAAACCTTTTGTTTATTTGTCATCCTGCTTTTTAGCTTGAGGGTGTTAAATGCACAGTAATTGCCCATTCGGAAAAGTCAGAATGGGCAATTGCATATATTTTACAGCATCAGAATGAATTACATTTTAAAGGGCCATGCAATAAAATTGACAGATGTGGCATATCTGGTGTTAAGAGAAGTCAAAATGGAAAATATATGAATCAGTATTTTTATTTTATTGAGTTTATTTTTTTAAATATTATTGCAGCATTTTTGTTTTTTTTCTACCGAGTAAGATGTAAAGACGATAGCTTGAGAAAATGGATTAAGGCAGTAGAGATGGAAGTTAAATTGATGAATATAAATGATGGTGTGATAAAACTGATGTTAGAATAGATTTTTATTAAACAGATTTTACATTTTACATTTTTACATTTTAAGCATTTAGCAGACGCTCTTATCCAGAGCGACTTACAAGATGTGCATCAATACATGGTAGGAGCAATCACAGTTAGCGCACGAGATCAGTGCAGGAATACAGCAATAGACATCATTGCAGGCATCTGCGTACCATACCTGTAACACCGGGAAGGAAAAGGTATTTTACAATGTTTACAAAATGTACATTTTTTTTTTTTTTTTTTTTTTTAAAAGAGTATAGTGTTGAACAAGTAGACAGTGGTGAAGACAATTTAGCTAGATGGACAGAGATCAGGGGTAGTGGAGTCTGAAGAGGTGGGTTTTGAGTCTCTTGCGGAAGATTGGAAGTGATTCCGCAGTCCTGACCAATTGCGGGAGGTCGTTCCACCAACGAGGGACCAGGACAGAGAAGAGGCGAGACCGCGAGGAGCGGCTGCCAGGCGCCCGGAGGGATGGGGCAGTCAGTCTGCCAGCGGAGGCGGAGCGGAGAGGTCTGGACGGGGTGTAGGGCGTGATGAGTGACTGGAGGTATGGGGGGCAGTACCTCTGGCCGCTTGAAAAGCAAGCACCAGTGACTTGAATCTGATGCGTGCTGCGATGGGGAGCCAGTGCAGAGAGGAGAGTAGAGGGGTGACGTGGGTGAACTTCGGCTGGTTGAACACCAGGCGAGCAGCAGCGTTCTGGACTAGTTGCAGTGGCTTGATGGCACAGGCCGGAAGGCCTGCCAGCAAGGAGTTGCAGTAGTCCAGACGTGAGATCACCAGGGCCTGGACCAGGAGTTGAGTGGCCTCTTGGGTGAGGAACGGGTCGGATCCTCCGGATGTTGTGGAGGGAGAAACGGCAGGTCCGAGTGATCGCTGCAATATGGCTCGAGAAGCACAGCTGGTTGTCCAGGGTTACCCCAAGACTCCTGGCAGACTGGGACGGAGACACTATGGAGCCTTCCACGGTGATTGACGCATCAATCATCGGGAGCCCTTCGCTGGGAGGAAGAGCAGCTCTGTCTTCCCCAGGTTCAGCTTCAGGTGGTGGGTGGACATCCATGCGGAGATGTCAGCCAGGCATGCAGAGATCCGTGCCGGGACCCGGGTATCAGATGGAGGGAAGGAGAGAAACAGTTGAGTGTCATCAGCATAACAGTGATAGGAAAAACCATGAGCAGAAATAACAGAACCAAGTGACTTGGTGTACAGAGAAAATAGGACAGGGCCTAGCACCGATGGCCCTGCGGGACACCGGTAGAGAGGGTGCGGGGAGAGGAGAGGGATCCTCTCCAGGCCACCTGGTAGGACCGGTCAGCCAGGTAGGACTCAAACCATGTCAACACAGATCCAGAGATTCCCATCTCGACGAGAGATGAGAGCAGGATCCGGTGGTCCACGGTGTCGAATGCCACGGTGTCGAATGCCGCCGACAGGTCGAGGAGATTTTGCCAGTAGAGATAGTATTTTGTTGAAATGATGCAGCTGGTAGAGAAGGTGTTTTATTGAAATTAATTTCGTAATTGAAGAATGCATTTTTATGAAATATATTTGTTCAGTAGCAATGGTAATTTGGTTATAATTGACATTTCTTGGCCTGTGATGGTCAACTATGCTCTGGTTTTCATTACAATTACTAATTGTATAATTGAAGCCATTATCTGATATAAGTTGCTGCATAGGGTGTCTCTGTAGTAAAGCAGTCTCTAATAGAAAGGTAAGAAAAAACCCTTCGATATCCACAGCCTTTGAGTTCTGGTGTGTACCAACCCTGTTGGCAGAAGAGATTGCTGTTTAATTAAATGGGTACACACACCAGAGATTGCACTGAGATGAAATGGTTGATGAGACAAATTAGTTGTAGTTGCATGAATTAGGTAGTAGTGTGATGAAATGGATGCAGACAGTGGAAATTGTGGTACTGTATTGTGAGGAAAATGGATGCAGGCAATGGAGGTAGTGTTAGCATAGTGTGATGAAAAGTATTCAGGCAGGGGAGATGGTGGTACTGTAGTGTGATGAAATGGATGCAAGCAGTGGGAATGTGATGAAATCAGAAATTACTGGGGCCAATGGACTCTGGCCCTCTAGCTGTTTATCATAGTGTAGTATCTTGGAAATACTATTGAAATAATCTGGACCGACAACGCATAAATCTTTATACTTAATTTATTTGGAAACAATGTAACCTGACTCCACTCAGGGAAACCCGACTCACAACTGCCACATCTCCCTTCCCATAGGTTAGGTCACTGTATACAGTATAACAAGGCGCAAGGGCCACCTAGTGGTACGATGTATGTATCATTTAACGCTATACAACACTCCTCCCCCCTTAAATCGTCACTCAACCCCTGTTAGTTAAACATTTTCAGATTCCATTAGGTATAATCCAAACTACAAGGTACAATAACAGGTCAAAATACAATAAGAACTTTCAATAACTCTTCAACTTGTAAATAAACACTTCACTTAACATGTAGTAAAATGTAACAAAAGCACAAAAACACCATACCTTACAGTCTGTTTCTTGTTTACCTGAACAACTGTTTTAATGTGTACATTTTCCTTTTTCTTTTTTTTACCCTCCCCCATGTCTTTATTGTTGGAAGCAAGCACTTCCTAAAGGAGATAAGGGCGCATTCTTGCCCATGAGCAGGAATCTCCTTTACTTCCCAGACTCTCTGAAACGAACTGAGGCTGTCCTAGTTCTTTGAGAGCATTGCAATTCCACTGGAGGTGAACCCCCAGGTCTGTTGATTTCCTTTGCTGGCCTGGCTTCCTCCGTAGGTGCACTGTTCATGTGTGGCAGTGGAGTACCGGTGTGCTGTGGTAACTCACCATCTGCTGGACTGAGCTCAGTGTAGTCGTGCTCGTCAGTGTTGTCTGTCACTGGTTCTGAACAGTCCTTTGCCTGTCCACTGAAGAGCTGGTCAACGTGCCGACATACCACTCGACCATCCTCCAATAGCACAGTATACGATGCGGGCCCTATGATTCCTTGAACCAGTCCTGGTATCCATTTAGGTCCATACCCAAAGTTCTTCCGACAACAAAACTGCAAGCTTTTGTATGTCTCTCATGGTACGTTTTCTTGTTTATTTGCTTAGCCTCCACTTTACTCATTAGATCTGGGTGTATTAAGTCTAAAGTGCATCTCAACTTCCTGCCCATCATCATCTCAGCAGGTGAATGACCCGTGGTCGACTAAACAACGCTCTAAACAACGCTCTATTCAGTTTTGTCTCCAATGTGTCCCCTCATTTCATTAGCTCCTTAAAAGTCTGTAGGTGACATGTGTGATTCCGTTCTTGGTCATGAACTCTTTACTGTTCTCACACACAAAACACTGAGCATCATCTCAGGAATGCCATGAATACAGAAACTGTTTCAGAGGCACTCCACAGTAGTAGCAGATGTAGCTGAGCTCACTGGGTATTTGTCCATCCATTTTGGGTGAGGGTCTACTGTTACCAAAAACATATTTCCCATTAAGGGACCTGCATACTCTGTGTGTAGTCTTCTCCATGACTTACTGGGCCACTCCCATGGATGGAGTGGTGCACTAGCAGTGTCATGGTTGTTCCCCTGACTCACCACCAGAGGGCGGTGTTGCGCCTTTCTGGTAGGAGGGGCGGAGCATATCAATCACCGCTCCTCACTATTTAAGCCGCAGCTGTTTACCGGTTCTTTGCGAAATCGTAAAACTTCACTACGATCTAGCCGGTAAAGGTTGTGGCGTCTTTTTTAAGATACTACTAAGCACGTTCTCTTACTTAGAAATTCTTCTTTAGCAAATGTAGGATCTGTTCGTTACCTGCTTTTGGAACACTCACTTGCTCCTCCTGAGCTAGTCGTGTTTCGTTATACACAGTCTGTGGACTGTTCGCAGGTCTTATTTCTTCGCTGGTTATTTGGCTCTTCTAGCCGTTTATCGTTTTATTCAAACACTCGGTGTTGGTGATTTAGTTATTCCTTTTTGTGTCTTTGTGGCACCTAGTCACCCGTTGGGTGATATTTTCAGTTTTCCCCCTTTTGTTATTGTTTGTTCCTAGTCTCTGTTTATTCAGAGTTTGTGGTTAAACTGTATAATTACAGTTTAACTTATCGATACCCCTGGGGTTCTGCGATTGACACCAATCCCTTAACCCACCATAACAGTACGATTTCGCCATGAATACGGCGTCAGCGGATCCTCGTGGTATCGAAGAAATGGAGAGACAGAGATCTACCATTGACATTTTATTAAAACAACAACGTGTCATGCAAGACAACCAGGCTAGCATGGCCTTGTCGGTCCAAAGATTGGAGGGCTTGATCCAGACACTTATCGAGGTTCGTCCCCAGCCTGCGGTAGGATTCGCGGTCCTAATCCGGGTGTCACTCCTCGTTGGGGTACACCTGTGGGAGAGGGATTACGAGAGGCAAAGTTCAGCTTCCTCCTCGTTTTAGTGGCGAGTCCGGTAAATGTCGGGGTTTTTAGCACAGTGCCAAATTGTATTTCAAACTCAACCATCTAGATATAGCTCAGAAGAGTCGCGAGTGGCACTCGTGCTATCATTGTTATCGGGGCAGCTCTCGAGTGGGCAGTACCTCTTATTCGGTCTCAAGCACCGGTATTGACAGACTCGCTGGGGTTAATGGGTAAAATGGAGTTGGTTTTTGACCACGAACTTCATGACAGCGAGTCTGCGACTAAATTGACGCGCATGCGCCAGGGTAACCAGAGCGTGGCGGAATTCTCTATCTCGTTCCGTACTCTCGCGAGTTACAGGTTGGCCTGAGAATCCTCTCATAACGTGTTTTACTAACGCGCTATCTGATCCGGTGCGAGACTCTAGCTACGATTGGCATTCCCGATTCACTTGATGAACTTATTTCCACTGCTATACGGATCGATAATCGTATTAGGGAACGCCAGCGAGAGAGGGGTAACAGGGAGTTCGAGGTTACTACGAGAGGGTTCTTACCTCAGTTTCCTAGACGTCTGGGCAAAACCGACGAACCCATGGAGGTTGACAGTGCTAGTTTTCGGGCTCCGGCCAGGGACTGGAACGGTTGCCGGTACTGTCGACAAAGGGGTCACATTATTCAAAATTGTCCCAAACTGAAGGGAAACGAATAGCCTCACTATCGGGCCGGAAGCGGTAGTGAGACATCAGTCCTCTTTCTTCCGTACCTTCATTTCTGTTGAACTATCCTGGGGAGACAAAACATTAAAATAAATGCATTTCTTGATTCAGGAGCTGTTGATTGTTTTGTGGACTCCGGGTGGGCTAAAAGAATTCATTTACCTGTTCGGGTTCTTTCACAATCTTGTGGTGTTACCGCTCTTGATGGTCGTCCGCTGGGTTCCGGTCGCATTAAGGAATCCACGGAGACTGTAAACATGCGGATCGCTTACGGCGAGCACACAGAACAAATTAAGTTTTTTGGTTGAATCGCCTACTTACCCATTAGTTCTTGGACACTCCTGGTTAATAAAACATCAACCACAGGTGAACTGGGGTAGTCATAAAAACCCTATTATTCAATGGGGGGATCAATGTTCTCTTGAATGTTTACCTTTTATTCCGTCGTCTTCCGGGTTCGGTGAGGCTAAAAATCACGAGACCGATTCGAGACCGACGAATCTTTACTGTTCGCCTAATCATGCTCCTCATCCGTACACTCCAATGAGACGGAGAACGAACTCGAATGGGATCCTCAGTGTGCTTGGGAAGTCCCACTGGAGGAGTCCACGGCCGAGGAGATTAGTGACCTGGAATCCTTACCCTTTGATTCTTTAGAGGCAGACATGCCGTCTACGGACGATGAGCCCAAAGTGTCACGAGTTCGAAAAGATCGGTTAGCTACTCCAGTTCCGATTCCCATAAAAATTCGAACTGCCCCCATTGAGCACGAGTTTCCAAGGGAAAAGGAGGGAATGGAACTCATGAGTACGGAGTGTTACTTGCTACCTTCCGGCATTCCTAAAACTTATTCCGATCTTAGCGAGGTGTTTAGTAAGCAAAGGGCAACTAAACTGCCTCCACACCGCCTTATGATTGCGCTATTGAACTTCACCCAGGCACAGTTCCCCCACGTGGATCCCTATATTCACTATCTATACCTGAGAGTGCGGCCATGAAGAGATACATTTCGGAATCTCTTACTAATGGTTTTATCAGGCCATCCACGTCTCCGGCTGGGGCAGGGGTTTTTTGTTGGAAAAAAGGATGGGGGATTACGACCGTGTATCGATTACAGAGGATTAAATAATATTACTATAAAGAATCGTTATCCCCTTCCACTTATGAACTCCGCTTTTGAACGTCTCCAAGGAGCGTCCATTTTTTCCAAGTTGGACCTTCGCAACGCTTATAATCTGGTTCGCATCCGTCAGGGTGACGAGTGGAAAACAGCGTTTAATACACACAATGGTCATTACGAATACCTGGTTATGCCATTCGGCCTCACGTGCGCGCCGGCTGTCTTCCAGGCATTCGTTAATGACGTACTCAGAGAAATGTTGGAGAAATCGGTGTTCGTTTATCTTGACGACATTTTAATTTTTCCAATTCTCTCTCTGAGCACGTGAAACACGTTCGACAAGTATTAAAATGCTTGTTAGAAGCCCAATTATTTGTGAAAGCAGAGAAATGTGTGTTTCACGTACCTTCAGTTTCCTTTCTAGGATTTATTGTCGCAGAGGGCAGGATCCAAATGGACCCCAATAAAGTGACTGCGGTCAAGGATTGGCCTGCTCGGTCTCTGTAAAACAGGTTCAGCGTTTTTTGGGGTTTGCAAATTTTACAGACGGTTTATCCGCAATTTTAGTTCAGTGGTCGCGCCCATCACGGCGCTTACAAAAAAAACTGTTTCTTCTCGGTTCCAATGGTCCCCTAAAGCGGAGGCGGCTTTCGCTGAACTAAAGAGAAGATTCAGTTCTGAACCTATTTTAATTTCTCCCAATCCTTCATTACCTTTTATTGTAGAGGTGGATGCCTCTGAGCTAGGGGTAGGGGCTATTCTGTCCCAGCGGTCGGCCATGGACCAAAAAAAGTTCATCCGTGCGCCTACTTTTCTCGGAGCCTTTCCCCTGCGAGAGGAATTACAATGTAGGAGATAGGGAGTTATTAGCGGTTAAAATGGCGCTGGAGGAATGGCGTCATTGGCTTGAAGGGGCGGAACATCCCTTCACTGTCTGGACTGATCATAAAAATTTAGAGTACATCCAGGGTGCTCAACGTCGTAATTCACGGCAAGCTCGTTGGGCATTATTTTTTACTAGGTTTAATTTTTGTTGACTTACCGTCCTGGTTCTAAAAATATTAAACCTGACGCTCTGTCACGCTTGTACGATGGATCCGAAATGGATCATCCGCCCACACCCATTATTCCCACCGCACAGATTTTATCTCCAGTCTTATGGGAGATAGAAAGGGTGGTGCATGAGGCTCAACGCCTTGAGCCGGATCCTGGTGGGGGTCCACGGGGATGTCTCTTCGTTCCTTCAGGAGCTCGCTCCCAGGTACTGCAGTGGGGCCACTCCTCCCGGCTCACTGGTCACCCAGGCGTACACCGTACGCACGATTTTTTGAGTAGACGGTTCTGGTGGCGGGGTATGGAGAAAGACGTACGGGAATTTGTTGCGGCCTGTAGCATTTGTGCCCGCAATAAGGGTTCACAGCTGGCACCTTCAGGGTTACTGCGGCCACTTCCGGTTCCACATCGTCCCTGGAGCCATATCGCCTTGGATTTCGCACGGTCTACCTAACTCGAACGGTCATACCGCCATTTTGGTGGTAGTGGACAGATTTTCCAAGGCTGCCCACTTCATTGCACTTCCCAAGCTGCCGTCAGCGCTCGAAACTGCGCATCTCATGATGGACCATGTCTTTCGCCTTCACGGCTTACCGCAAGACGTAGTGTCCGATCGGGGTCCTCAGTTTGCGTCCAGATTCTGGCGGGCGTTTTGTTCGCTGTTAGGGGCGTCTGTGAGCCTGTCATCAGGGTTTCACCCACAGACCAATGGACAGACGGAACGCACCAATCAAACAATGGAAAATACTCTCCGCTGTCTTGCTTCCGCCAATCCATCATCATGGAGTCGGCACCTTGCTTGGGCAGAGTACGCTCATAACACGCTGCGCAACGCGTCGTCAGGTCTCTCTCCATTCGAGGCTCAGTTCGGGTTTCAGCCTCCTTTATTTTCGGCGCAGGAGGGTGACGCAGGAGTGCCTTCCGCTGCGGCCTTTTGTGCGACGTTGTCGTGTCACCTGGAGAAGGGTTAGGGGCGGCTCTAGTACGCGCTGGTGATCGCCAAAAGGAGTTTGCTAATCGTCGTCGACGGGCAGCTCCATCGTATAGGGTTGGTCAACGAGTGTGGTTGTCTACACGAGACCTGCCGTTACGAGTAGAGTCTCGAAACTCGCCCCGCGTTTTATTGGGCCTTTTAAGGTCCTACGTAAAATTAACCCTGTCACCGTGTTATTACAGCTTCCCAATCTATGCGGATACATCCTACGTCCACGTATCTCGCATCAAACCACTACTCATTAGCACCTTAGCGCTCCCCGCAGTACCACCACCGCCTCCTCGTATCATTGGGGTGGCCCCGCTATACGGTGCGTAGTATCGTGGCGTCGCGGCGTGTAGGTAGGGGTACTCAGTTCCTAGTGGACTGGGAGGGTTACGGCCCTGAGGAGCGCAGTTGGGTTCCGTCCCGACACATCTTGGATCCATCGTTGATCCAAGATTTTCACCGGGCGTGGGTCTGAAGGGTCGTCAGGAGTCATCCCCTTAAGGGGGTCCTGTCATGGTTGTTCCCCTGACTCACCACCAGAGGGCGGTGTTGCGCCTTTCTGGTAGGAGGGGCGGAGCATATCAATCACCGCTCCTCACTATTTAAGCCGCAGCTGTTTGCCGGTTCTTTGCGAAATCGTAAAACTTCACTACGATCTAGCCGTAAAGGTTGTGGCGTCTTTTTAAGATACTACTAAGCACGTTCTCTTACTTAGAAATTCTTCTTTAGCAAATGTAGGATCTGTTCGTTACCTGCTTTTGGAACACTCACTTGCTCCTCCTGAGCTAGTGGGTGTTTCGTTATACACAGTCTGTGGACTGTTCGCAGGTCTTATTTCTTCGCTGGTTATTTGGCTCTTCTAGCCGTTTATCGTTTTATTCAAACACTCGGTGTTGGTGATTTAGTTATTCCTTTTTGTGTCTTTGTGGCACCTAGTCACCCGTTGGGTGATATTTTCGGTTTTCCCCCTTTTGTTATTGTTTGTTCCTAGTCTCTGTTTATTCAGAGTTTGTGGTTAAACTGTATAATTACAGTTTAACTTATCGATACCCCTGGGGTTCTGCGATTGACACCAATCCCTTAACCCACCATAACAAGCAGGTGTGTTCCTTTGCTCCTGACATGTGGTCAGGCGTTTCGGAGTCATTACTATTGTCCTTGCAGGCTCTGTAAGTAATGGCATACTCTTATGCTCGTAACATTACTGGCCATCTCATTATCCTAGGCCAGGGGTATTCAAATCCAGGCCTCGAGGTGTACAGTGTCTGCAGGTATTTGCTCCAACCATGCACTACACCACTGGATTTCACTATTTAGCTCGCTTCCTGGACAAAGGAGGTAAACTAATTATTCGAAATCAGGTGGCAAATACCTGCAGACACTGCGGACCTCGAGGCCTGGATTTGAATGCCCCCGTTCTAGGCGATGCCATCTGTGGCACTGCTTTCATTTCATTCAACAAGCTGATAAGAGGCTTATGGTCTGTACAGATTACAAACTTTCTCCCATATAGGCATTTATCAAACTTCTGCACCCCAAAATGATAGCTAACCCCTCCTTATCCAGTTGTGAATAGTTATTTTCAGCCAGTGAGAGAGTGCGAGATACAAACTCTATGGGCTTCTCAGCCCCATCTGGCATATGATGAGACAACACTGACCCCACTCCGTAGGGCGAGGCATCACAGGAGAGTATCAGTTCTTTACCTTCATCATAATGCACTAACACACTGCTTGACTGCAACAGTTCTTTTGACTGTTTGAAAGCCTTTTCTTGCTCTGATCCCCAACACCATGGCTTGTCCTTCCTCTGCAGCTTGTGCATAGGAGCCAATAGTGTTGACAAGTTCTGTAGGAACCTATTATAGTAGTTTAACAGGCCCAGATATGCTTTCATTTCTGTAACTGTGGTAGGTGCTGGTGAATCCTGCACTGCCGCCACTTTCTCTGGCACTGAATGAAGCCCCATAGTGTCCACCCTATTCCTTCTCCATGAAGTTGCACTTGCTCCTTTTCAAGCGTAGCCCCGCCTCCTCCAGACTCCTTTTTGATTCTTCATCTGCTGGTAAGCATGACTCATATCCAAGTTGCTGAATTTTTCTCCCCCAGTTAGGGACGTGAACATTTCCTCCATTTTAGGAATGGGGTACTGTTCTAGTAATGACACTGTGTTTACCGTCACTTTATAGTCACCACACACTCTCACTGTATGGTCCAGTTTTAACACTGGGACTATTGGTGCTGCCTAGTCTGAGAATTTCACAGGTTCTATGATTTTGTCCTTCGGGAGGCGATCCAACTCAGCTTCTACTTTAGCTTTCATGGGAAGCGGCACTGACCTTGGTTTGAAGAAGCGGGGTGTGGCATCACTGGCTACATGTATCTTTGCTGTGGCTCCTTTCAACGTGCCCAGCTCATCCTTAAACACTTGCTCATGTTAATTTAACACTTCCTGTAGAGCATCGTCGCTGTCAAATATCTTCTTCATTGTACCCCAATCCACACCCAAGTAGTGATCCACCCTCGCCCCAGCAGGTTAACTAGTAGGTCTTTGACTGTTAATTTGTATTCAACTTCCACATTAGTTGACCCTAGAATGTATTTTTGTCCTATATATTTTTTTAGACTCATAGGGCACGTACCTAGCTCTGGCACCTTTGCTTTCCTCCATAGCTTAGCATACTCTGGTTGTGACATTATTGTTACACTACAGCCAGTATCTATCTCAAATTTCACTTTATATCCATTTACAGTTAAACTGTGAAAAAGAAGGTACCTTGGGAATGGTATTATCCATATTGTGAATAGTAAAAACCTCTTCACTACTCTCTTCCTCTTCCTGTATTAAATTAGCCCTTTTTGAATATCTCTCTCTCTCCCCTTTAGTCTTCCTAGGTCCCTGAGCGCTTGTTTTCTCTGTTACTTCTGACTTGCAGGCCCTCTTTATGTGCCCTGTCTTACCGCAGTTGTGACACTTTTCGCCCATGAATCTGCATTAATTTGCCCAGTGGCTGCTCCTGCCACATTTTTAGCGTCTTGCGATCCCCGACTGCTATGTCTTCGCACGTGCGTCTAGTTTGTAAACTGGTCCTGCCGCAGGTCGGCCCCAGTTCCCAGTACCCATACAGTTCAAGTCTTTTATGTCTTCGTTGGCCACCTCAATGGCCTGCGTTTTCTTCAGCGCCGTATGAAACGTTAAAGCCTCCTCTGATAAAAGTCTCCGCTGTATTCTGTCATCATTTATCCCACACACTAATCTGTCACGTAACATTACTGTGAGAGTGTCCACATAGTTGCAGTCCTGTGCGAGCTTCCTGAGCTCCGCCACATATTCAATCACACTTTCCTCAGGTTTCCTATTTCTTGAGTTGAATTTCCATCTTTGTACTATTTCACTCGGTTTAGGATTGAAATGAGTTTTCAGTAGACTCATATGATTTTCCTCCTGGCTTTTCCGGGCTCAGTAAGCTCCTCATCAATGTGTAGGTTTGTGCTCCCACACTGCTCAGTAGAATGGCTCTTTTTTCGCAGCGTTGTCGATCTTATTTGCGACAAAAAAGTTATCCAGAATTTCACAATATTCTTCCCATGACTGTGTCTTGTTGTCAAATGTTTCCACCGTTCCTACTGTGCCTGCCATTCTGTCTGCTGCCCAGTCACTGCTGCCAAAGAGAGAGCGGCGCCTGTGCTATCTTGCCCAACGTTGATAACCCCTCTACCCTACGTAGTTTCGCATTTCCTAGCTAACTAGCCTGCTACCAGTTTCTTACGCCTTTTACTCTATAAAACTTTTCCGTGTTACCGATAACTTCTTCCAAATTATCCTTATCGCCAAATGTAGTATTTTGGATATACTATTTCAATAATCTGGACCGACACCGCACAAATCTTTATACCTCATTATTCGGAAACAATATAACATGAGTCCCCCTTCTCGTAGTTAGGTCACCGTATATAACAAGGCACGAGGGCCGCCTAGTGGTAGGATGTATGTATCATTTAGCTCTATACAACACTCAGTTTGTCTGTATACACCATCCATCTCTTATCCAGGGAGGGAGTAATTACACACAAAATCCCTACTTAACTTAAATGCAGGCCAACTTCAGTCTGGCTACCCTATTCGAGGGACGCAATCTCAGGGCTGTTACTTTCACCCCTGTCTATGAACCGGAAAGGGTACGATTTTATTCTGCTGCTTATGACAGGGGCCTGGAGCTGGGGGTTTATTCATGAGCTTTCTCTAGCTGAGGCTGTTGATTCACTGTTTCACGCTTTCAGGCCCACCGTCTCAAAACACAGGAGTCACCGCCATCAGGTTCCCGCTGAAACTGGAGAGCCGCGCGTAGCATGCAACATTGCCACAACGTCCGCGTAACATTGCAGCCATGAAATCATTGTCAGGGGACCCCGCAGAGGGCGGGCTGTGTGGATAATGGGTCTGAGAGAAGTGGCGGGGTGTGAGGAGGGAGCCGAATGGGGAGGTATTAATCTTCTCCTCACACCGTCACACACCTCTGCGTTTTCATATGCCTGTAAATCTCTTAACCAAGCGGGAGCTGAGCGTGAGTGCCCTTTCATCAGATATCAGTGGTAATGCAGGGGGCTGGAGTCTGATCCCAGCCCAGGCAGTGCACGGCACAGTGGCCGTCGAGAACGTGGCTCGTCGGCTCAAACAAGCGCTGGCGGATTTCCCATATTGTGTACCAATAAAGTGTTAGTCTGAGCCGTTTAATGATCAATGGGGTGACAGGAGGCTTAGACATCAACAGGATCAGCATAGGCCCATTTGGATAAAAAGACACAAGGGTATAAGGCCTAAATAGCATAATTTTGTGCAGCAAAGCTGCAGAAAAAAGATGTGCACAAGCGCAGTTTGTGTTTGAAATTGTGTCTGAAGCTGTACGGCACAGTGCTGAGCGTGGCTTTGAGTCTGGCAGGGAAACAGGCATAAATGGATATATAACTTCATCATCTGCCACGGGGAAATTTGTTACGCGGCAGCATCATTAAAAATAAATAAATAAATGAGTGGTAAGAAAAATGAAAAAAAATAATAATTCAAAGTGATGTTTTTGTAGCACATGGGCTCTCCTTTGCGCTTTTCTTTTGGTAGTTCCTCTCAGGACCTCTTAGCCAGGCTATCCATGTATGGGGCTGGTTCTTCTCCACGATTGGGTTTGCATACCCATCTCCATCTTAAAGAGATGGCTATTGGATTTAAAAAGCCCTTATTTTCAGAACACAGGACTCCTGGGGCTGTGGAATCAGTCCTATGTTCACCCTTTTGAATAAATGCTGCTGCTATCCTGGAGCCATGCAGTGGTGATTTTAACTACTCCTCTTCTTTTAACATTTTGTGTGGCCAGTGACATTTAGAACGCCTTATACCTTGTGAAAGTACCCTTTCTGTTAACATTGTTAATGCCTGAATTCCTGATCTTTGTCATGTCTTTCATACTTTTGTTTCTGAGAATAACTAAGTGTTACCGATGGGACTCACAATAAGATATTGTATGGGACTGCGGTAGCACTGTTAACTGAATATAGTGCCTATATGGGACAGATTCTGGTCATTGGGACACAATGTAACATAAGTAAATATTTCTGCAAGTTTTCTAGTCTGATTTGCCAAGAAAAAAAAGAAGGAAAAAACGAACGCCAGGTCACTTGCTGTGTAGACTAGCAAGCAATTGATCTTCATTGTCACTGATCAGCAATTCATTGCACAGAAAACACAGAAATAAGAACATGAAGCCTAACAACGCATGAAAGAATGTGGAAATGCACCCATACACGTTGTTCCTTCAAGGAACAGATGCCATTATCTATTGGAAGTGAGTGTATCAGGTCTACCATGCTCCTGCCTCCCTTCCTTGCTCCCCAACTACATCATCCTGCTAGAGACTCCTCTGCTCTATTGTGGATGACCTGAAGCTTCTAATCAGACCCCTGGAGATGTGGCCTATTGCATACAAAATCTGAAAACCACATTTAGGACAGCAGAGTTAAAATATTAAAATAAACTTAAAAAAAGAGCAGGATGATGATGGGGAGTAAGAGAGAGGCAAAAAGAGAGATAAAACAGAGAGAGATAGAGAGAGGGTGAGGAAATCACATGGGAAAAGAAAGAGGCAGAAGCTGGAAAAACAGTAAACAGTCAGTGGAAAGGGGAGAAAAGAAGCATACATATTTAGATTTTAATTTAAAACATTCAAAGAGCCTGTAGATATGTGTATTCCTAATGCCTTGCAAAAACCTGCAGGTGACTGCAATAGCTGTTACCGTTACACTGAATAACATTTGTGTCTCGACAGGAATAGTAAGTCTCATTAAGAGAGTGTAATGGCTGGGGACTTAAATTTCCAGCACAGCATATATTAATCCAAAATTATCAAATGCATATTCTACTGGGCCTCCAAAAGATACCGACTTCTTTTTGCTCTGCCATCCTGAGGTAATACCATCAACATTGGGATTTCATGAGATATAAATTTAAATAGAAGAAGTAATTCTAATGGCATAATAACTTAGGGCAACAAGAAGAAAAGGTTCAATTTTATCTTGGATTAACTATGAAGGGAAATGTGGATGATGCACAGGGAATTACTATATTTTGTCTCATCTTGCACCATAGAAAAGTGTTATAATGAAACTAAATAGTGTGATTTACCAGCACTGTCACATTTATAGGTATTGGACTGTAATGTTGCTATTAGATATCTATTCATGCAAGCAAGCACTATCCCGAATCCTCTAATGTTATTAGGCACACAACCTATTTAAATGTGGTTCAATGACATATTATGGGCAGTTTCAATCCTGATTAAATCAAATGTCTAATAGGCTGCTTTGCTGAATTAATCCACATCCAAGTATGGTATTGTAATGATCAGATGTTTAGGTTCATCGTGATGATTGACTGACTCTCTCCTGATCCAGTGCATCATAATTATTACAGATAATTGCCGATGTTTCCCTCATTAGCGTTGGCCTCTACGATTTTCTATTTGTGCGTTTGCGCACTTAGTTTGCCTGCATGCATGTGCGCGTGTGGGTGTGCGTGCGAGGCATAAAATCAGAGACACCATCACCGACAATCAAAGAAAAAGAGAAAGGCAGAAGATATTGTGGTGTGTGAGTTGACAAATCATCTTGGATGTTTATCGATATCGAGTTACTGGGAGAGACACAGGGATCCACGGGACGGGTCAAATAATAACGGTGGGGGAGAGTAATCAAAGGGTCTCTCTGGCGTAGAGACCCAGAGACAGAGCCTGTCCCCTGGCACTGGACCGAGGGAGTGAGGCAGGGAGGAAGGGAAGCAGTGAAAGCCCAGACCGTAGCAGCACAGCGCATAGGAGAATAATCCAGATGGGCTTGAATTTGCAACTTTGTTTTACGGTACATTCAGCTATTTGTGCAGTAGACATCCATATTTCCAGGTGATTTATGATGCTTGCAATTTCCCCTCTTACATATTCTATAAACCATTCAGACATCTGGGTCAAGGTTGCAACAGCTAGGTCCCACCCAGGTTTCAATCTGATAGCAGTTCCCTGACCAGCACTCCAGAATGCTGCAGTGGAGTAAAACAAACTACACTACACCCTTTGCCCAATATTAGACAGGGATGCAGAGCCTTAAATCTGTGCAATGCTTTCAGCTTGCGCATACTGTACTATTGCTCCTGTATAGTGTCTCTCCTGGGTGCGGTCATTCTACATGTGCATAAAACAACAATGCCCAACAACCATAATGACTAATGGAACTTAGCAAAAACAGCAATGTGGCAGGGGAGGGGGGTCAGATTTATTTTAAGGAGGTACAGCGGTGCCCTAGCATCGTGGCCTTCATCACACAAAGATAAGTTAGAGAACAGTGACAGTGAGTGCCAGCCTCTTTGGCAGGCAGAGCGCTCAATAGCACTCATGAATGTGCAGGAGCCAACACAGCCCCACACCAGGGAGAGGATAAATGGATGGGCAGAGAGACATTATGTAGAAATAAATCACCGGGAGAAGGAGACAGAGAGGGAAGGGAGCTGGAAGTGGGAGAGAGGCCATGAGAAAATGAAGAAGAAATTAGACACAGAGAAAAAGAGGGAATGAGAAGCAAAGAGAGAGGGAGAGAACAGCAGATCTACTAAGATTATATATTAGTAAAGGAAAAGCAATGCAAATGGTCTTATCTGAATATGTCCTTTAGCATATATTGACAATGTACATTAGGTCCATAATTATTGGCACCCTTAATGAAAATGGGAAAAAAAGGCTGCATAAAATAAACAACACAGATAATGAGCTATATGCTATATGCAACACATGGGGAAACAATATACTTTTATTGTAATACAATTATTCTAATTTGTATCTTAGTTTTATTGAGTGAAAAATGTAGGTGTCAAAATTATTGGCACCCTAAAGATTATAAAAAAAGAAAAAACTAAGTTTTATCTGTAATATAATTATACTTATTTATGTTGTATTGTGGCCCTCCATCACTTCCTGTTTCACTAGGGTATGAAAATGAAATAACACACATGTAAAATCCCTTTGTCGTCCAACACCATGGGGAAAGCCAAAAAACTATCAAATCAAAATAGACATATTGTTGTTGACCTACAGTCAGGTAATGGATACAAAAAAATGCATAAATGGTTAAACATACCACTAACCACTGTTGGGGTAATAATCAAAATGTTTCACATATCTTTCACACAAAGGTTTCACACAAACTTGCTAGAAAGAGGACACAAGTGCATGTCCCCATGCACAATGAGGAAGAGGCAAAGAAGAACCCAAGGACAACAGTTCAAGAACGGTAGACTTTAGTTGCGTCTTGCGGTCCAAAACTCCCAAAATCAATCATAAGACGCCACCTCCATACCAACAAGCTCTTTGGAAGGATTGCACAAAGAAAGCCTTACTGAGGGCAACCAACAAATTTGTACACCAAATTTGTTTGACGTCAAAAGAGGGATGCATACAAGGAAAAGCATGTCATACCTACCATAATGGTGGTGGATCATTGATGCTTTGGGGCTGTTTTGCTGCCAGTGGTCCAGGGGCTCTTATTGATATCAATGGTATAATGAATTCCACCAAGTGCCAGTAAAGTTTTGCCAGAAACCTGGATGCTTCTGCCAGGAGGCTGAGACTTAGCCACAGGTGGACCAACGAGACAATTACTTCAAACATACCTCAAAATCAACACAGAAATGGTTCTGTGAAAAAATAAATCAATGTTTTGTAATTGCCATGTCAGTCTCCGGACTAAACCCCATTGGAAGTATGTGGTCTGAATTGAAAAGGGCATTCCAAACCTAAGGATATCAGGGATCTTGAAAGGTTCTGCATGGAGGAATGGGGATCCCTCCAATTGCATTCTCCAACCTTATTAAACATAATAGAAATAAGCTCAGTGCCTTTCCAGGGGAGACTGCACCAAGTACTAAATACAGGGGTGCCAATAACTATGAAACCCTTTTTTGGGGAAAAAATATATAATTTGAAAAACATGTTATTTTGTAATCAGTCAAATATTTTCCACATGCTGGAACATAAAAATGTATCTCAGTCAAGATATTATTTCTTTTCTACAGTCATTTTTCTCATTTTCATCAAGGATGTCAATCATTCTGGACCTGACTGTACATTCATAGACAGATGAATAATATCATATGACACTTACAATGTGAGCATAATTGTAAAAAAAAAAAAAAGATTTTGACAATTCTGCTGACGTGTAGTATACTGTACGTCTAGCTGTCTAGCTTGTGAGAAAACAAGTGGCTAACAAGATCCAGACAAGAATAAATATAATGCCGTTGGAAATAATACTGTCAATTAGCTTTCTACCTGGGTAAATTAACTACAGATCTATTTTGCTTGTAGACCTATAAGGGATATTTAAAGTTTTAAACTTTTAACTTTAAGAAAAATGTGATTTATTGAAGTTAATTTATTTGCCTGCATCACAGGTCCTTGTTCCTAGAATTGTTAACACTTGCTCACTTAAATTGCAAATGGATCTGTCTGCTGATGAATATGTTTTTTCTTTTTCTTCAGTTCAGCTCTTTCTTGACCAGTTCACTCACAGACATTTCTTCATGAAAGGAAAAAAAATAGATGTAAAATTGGAGGATCTTATTTGAAAATATGTAATTATGGAATAAACACGCCATTGATAGGCAAGACTATCACCAGTAGAATTGAGTTAATCAAGCGGCATGTTTAGTTCATATCTACGTATATCCATAGTTCATAATTATTTAAATACCTCTAAATAGAAATTCTGGCAGACTCCCCCCATAATCTCCAGAAGACAAAAGATTTTCACTCCGCAGCTGCAAATCTATGGAGTATTAAAATTAATAAACATTTATTTTTTTGGCAATCCACAGTTCTTTTCCTTTTCTCTGCACTTTTGATTGTTGACATTTTGGCTCTTTTAACCTAATGTGCCCTGGGCAATTGAAAGCCTTGAGCTGGTGAGAATTGTTCTGGAGCAGAATTAATGTTTGCACAATGAGTTTTTCATGCAAAGCCCTCCAACTCCCATTTCTATTGCTGGATTATTCCTCAGTCCAGCAGAGATGCTATTGTTTCAGCGTCTCAAACGGAGGTGTAATACACAATCAGGCTTTTGCCATGTCCTTTCATTGACAGTCACAATATGAATGTGACATCTTTATTCTTTAAAGAGAAAAGACATCTGCAGAAAACATGGTCTGAAAAGAGAATGGTGACACTGGAACGTATATATATATATATATATATATACAGTGAGTATAAAAGGTATTCACCCCCTTTGGCATTTTCCACATTTTATTTTGGAATCAAAATTGATTTCTTGCCACTGATCAACACACAATTCTCTATAATGTCAATAACAATAAACAGCTCTAAATATTTTTGTTTATTAATTCCATAAGTATTCACCCCTTTTGCTAAGACACACATAAATCAACTCTGGTGCAATCAATTGTCTTCAGAGGTCACATAATTATTTACATATATGTACAATTAAGGTGTTTCAAATTATTTCAAATTAAATACACCTGTCTGTGAGAGGCCCCACAGTTGGTTAGTGCATTTCCAAACAAGAGTTGCATCATGAAGACCAAAGAACATTCAAAGCAAATAAAAGAACATTTTCTTCAAAAGCACCAATCATTGGAAATATATAAGAAGGTTTCAATATTACCAGGTTGGATTTTATTACTCAATTCAATACCACTGGAGCACTGTTAAGTCCATCATAAAGAAAAGGAGAGAATATAGCAGAACTGTGAATTTGCCTAGAACAGGCCATCCTCCAAAACTGAGCATCTGTGTGAGAAGGAAACTTGTTAGGGAGGCCGCCAAGAGACCTATGGCAACCCTGACGGAGTTACAGTCTTGGCAGATGGGAGAAACTGTCCATGTGACAACAATAGCTTGGGCACTTCACAAATCTGCACTTTAGGGAGGGTGGCAAAAAGAAAGCCATTGTTGAAGAAATCACATCAAATGTTATGTACCAGTGGCATGTGGGAGATTCTCAAACCAAGTAGAGGAAGATTGTATGGTCTAATGAGACCAAGATTGAACTTTGTGGCATTAACTTTAGGCATTATTTCTGGCACAACCAAGAACACTATCCCTATCGTGAAACATGGTGGCTGGAGCCTAATGCTATGGGGATGCTTCTCTGCTTCTGGGACTGGAAAACTTAAAATATAGGGCAAAACGGATTCCTCCAAGATACAGTAAAGTCTTGGAGGAAAACCTGCTGCAGTCTGCGAATTGGGAGCAGATTTATATTCCAGCAGGACAATGATCAAAAGCATACAGCAAAAGCCACATTGGAGTGGTTTAATAACAAAGACATCTATGTCCTGGAGTGGCCCAGTCAAAGCCCAGACCTCAATCCCATTGAGAATCTGTGAAAATTTGAAAGAAGAATTTTAAATGTGCTCTTCACCACCAGTCCCTATCCAACCTGACTCCAACATGAAGTCCCTACTTCATCCCTTCATTGAATACTGAATCAATTATTTTCAGTTTTTTATATGTAATTAATTAACAAAAATCTTTAGTGTTGTTTTTTTATTTGACATTATAGAGTATTTTGTGTTGATCAGTGAAAAACTATGCTTTGCACTCTTCACTTAAAGGTGACTGTCATTTACAGGTGACAATCATCTGTGAAGAGGTTTTTTTCTTCAATGCAGATTGTTCACAGAACACCTTCTGCCTGGAAGTAATTATACCTGCAAGACATGATGTTTTTTTTCTTCTCTTCTCTTTACTTTTCTTTTGTCTCATGCGCAACTACTTTTCTTTTGTTTCTCTATGCCTATTGTCAAAGGTATCTATTTAAAACCTAATGATAATGTTTTTTGCCCAAAGCGATGAAAGAAAACGATTTTCTGTTTGAACAGAAAACAGGGCAATGTTTACAATAGGCTCAATCTCCTCTGTTTCTCACAAGATTACCATAATGTGGTATTATAATGGCATAGTGCTGTCAGAGCACTGTTTAGCTCTACATTCTCCATTGCTCTGTTTGGGGTTTTTTCCCCAATCACACACAACAACACATCATTAACGGAAGGTTGTCACAGACCTACTGAGACTGAGGGACACCTCCATCTCCTCTGCCCAGATGTGAATACATTCAGCCTGGCGCAGGCAAAATTTATGGAGAACTGTGGAGGATAAAAAAAGAAGGAAACATGGCACCAAACCTCCAGTGCCTGTTACCTTGTCTAGACCAGCTTCCAGTAAATATGTCGTGACACCGTATATTAGGAGCTGATAAAGCTCAAATGGTCTCCTGCTGATGGGACACATGGCAAGGGAGATAAGCAGGGGACTTGGTTTACCCCCTACAGAACAAGCTTGAGGATGTTGCTGGGGAATAAACAGCACTATCAGGTTTCTTCTATGCAGATGAGTAATTAGAAAGGTCCAGAGTGATGTTTCAGCATTCGGGCCTTCCCTGCTCTGCTCACGCTCTGTCCGCTCACTCAGCTAAGGGAGCACAGCAAATTGGTGCCTTTGGGCCATACGTCCACTGCCCCAACCTTCTCATCACCACCATGCCTTTGAGATTTAAAGACAAACTCGCACAGCAGCAGTGTGCAAACACAATAACTTTTCTTCAGCAGTAGAGACATTAGAAACGTTGAGAGAAAATTACAGTGCCAGTTGTGGCTTTTCTCAGTTAATGACGTGTACAACACACTTGATCCTGTTTAGTTGTTTGAGAGGGGGGATAGAGAACCCAGACCATTTAGGTCCAGCAGGCTGTCTTCTTGGCAGGCACCCCCATTGTGTGACAGCTGAATGAGTGTTCCTGTGGGGCAGGACCCAGGTGTGCTGGAGGTCTGTCTCACCTTGAGGAGAAAGCACATGTCTCCAATACACAAAGTACACCCTCAGTCTCAGCACCCCCCTTCCTGTCTTGAATCGCCAACAACACTGATGGGAAATGACTCAAACAGAAGGGTCGAGATACAGCAAGGACAGATGGACAGATATAACAACACATATATTACTTTACAGCAGATCATTAATCGTAGGCATTTTATACGTCGCGCTACACTATCCGCACATGGCTGCAGAGAAATAGTTTAACTTTAACATCCTCAGCAGTGCCTCTCATCAATGTCACTTTTAGGTCAGCTGACCAAACAAATCAACAAAGGCAAAACCTGTCAAAACTGAAACATGTGGGAGAGACTGAGACTTAACATTAGTTGTGTCTGAATTAACGTTACCAGAGATGTGCAACCTCAATTCATCACATTATGATCTAAACAAATATAAGTAAATAAAGCTTGGAGGGACATCAGTGGCACGATGGGGTTATATTCTGTTATTTATGGATTGAGTAGCTCATGTTTAGCTAGAAAGCTATCACAGGTAGCGAGCTAGCTGTGTAGTGTACTAGACAATTAGTTAATGTAAAGTAAAGAGCCTTTGTCCTCTTGGTATCCATTTCCGTGAACGTTCCCAACAGAACAGACTGTTTATATGTAGCTAGTCAGCTGTGTCGCCCTGTAACAGAAAGCATGTACTGCCCTCTCCACCCTTTTCAGCTTCTTTCTGTAGTTCTCACCCGCAATGCGACTCATGTTTTTTCTGAGAAAATAAAATCTGTGTGACCCCCCCTTAGAGCTCTCCTTCTCTTCATCCTGTAAATTACCGCCAGGTAAGATCCTCCTGCAGCATATGATCACCCTCTTTCATTCCTACCCCCAACAGAGGGCGTCCTTGCAGGTTGCCTTCTTCCTCCTCCAAAGCTTCCAGCTGCTTGGCCCTTATAATTTGTATCACAGTGATGTGATGTGTTCTATTCTTCTTCATGGCTGGACCCCAGCTAAAGCTGGCCATCTAAAACCTCCGTAAAGCAGTTCAGACGACCGTCCCACGGAGACAGACCTACCGCGTCTGCCTCCGTAAGGAAGGCCTCTAATTCCCTCCTTCATTTAATTTGCACTCTGTCAGGTCGTTGCGGTGTGATGGATATTTATATGTCCATCCCCCAATGGGAATTAAAGTGGATCAGTGATAATGAGGTTATCACAGAGGGAGATTTAAAGTCTCGTCTGTGTGCCGGATACAGGCGAGAAAGGTGAGCTGTGGGTCATTCAGGAACAGATCGCTGGGTTACACACTCAGGAATCAGCACTGATAGAGTCAGTCTCCACCCTGTGGTGGTGCCAGCCCTCATCAGGGTGGGATCATGGCAGGCCAACTGGCATGGAGGAAAAGTCGCACACAATCCACTTAAAGTTAAAGGTATTCCCACAACTGCTTCAGGATTGTTATGTTGCTGCCTGTGAGCAAAAATAGAATGGGCTTCCTATTTTCTTCAAATTAAATTTAGTTTTTTTTAATTACTACTTTTTTAATTGCATGATATTATGTTCATTTGTGATGCCTTAAATTAGCCAGCAAGTTTTTATTTTTTTTATTTTTAATAAGAAGACATTTGGGGTTACCCAGATGGGTGAGGGTTTGTTGGGAGATAATTTGTTGTTCAGTGATGTGTTTGTTTTCAATAAGGGTTTGAGAGTCATTGATGCCATGGGGCAGTGAATGCATGTTTTTTTTATGACTTCAGAGGCATTTGACAGATGGTAATGGTTAAGATATTGCATTCTATTTTTTTATATTTCTTAACATGGAAATAGTATCTTTCTGTAGAGTGTGAATCTGATTCTTTGTTTGGAGGCCAAGCAGTCAGTCCTGAGTAATGAGAGTGAGGGCTGACTGGACTGGTGATTGTTTTAGGCAGTGAATTCTCATCACCCTACTGTTCCTGCTTCAAGCAACTAGAGCAGGGGTCTTCAAGTAAAATTCAAAGAGGTCCAGTTAGATAAAATGGCCTCAAGCCAAGGTCCGTGTGGTGCGAGGCACGTAACGGCACCCCATTTTCTGTCGACGGGGTGCTCACTGCGAAAAAGCTGAGACCAGATCATTTATTTCCCGGACCAGGGTGCTACGCTTTCGCCTCGGATTTTGCGCCTGGTGCAATGATAAACCAGTGCCGTAAATGCTAGAAAAGATGCGCCGGTTAAAATTGAAATGCTCCGTCAAAATGTAGTAATTCTCAATAATTTCGGTTTTTAGACGCGGTCCGGATAGGACGGCTTCTGGGTCCGGACCCGGACCGCGGTCCGCCTGTTAGTGACCCCTGAACTAGAGTGTGCAGACACTTGTGAAAAACAAACAACCCATGAACGATACTTGTGGCTTAGAGTCAGTAAAAGCACTCTTAAGATCTGCTAATGAATTGTAGAATGAATATAATATGACACATATACAGGGGGTAGACAAAATAATGGTGACAATCAATGAATATTTATTAACTAATACTTAGTTGGGTCAACCCTTTCCCTCCAGAACAGCTTCAGTCCTTCGTGGAATGCTGTTATACACATTTTTAATGGGATATTGGACAATTCTTAAAGAAGGAAATCCTGCAGTTTTTTGACAGATGATGTACTCTGCATTCTATATTCCAGAACTTCCCAGGAATATTCAATGATGTTTAGATCTGGTGATTGGGGAGGCCATGGAAGATAGTTGACTTCATCCTGGTGTTTATGAAACCACTCTTGAATCCGTTTTTCAGTGTGTAAGAGTATCACCTTGGAATATGGGAACATCTTGAGGAAACAATGTTTGCACCATGCGGTGAACCTGGTCGTCTAAAATGGCTCAGTATTCCTTGGCTGTAATTCTAGAATGCAGAGTAATAATCGGACACAATGACTACAATGAGATAGCTACCCATACCATAACAAACCCACTACCATGTTTAACAGTTTGGAACAAGCAATGTGGGTTGAAAGCTTCCTTTAGGCTTCTCCAAACATAAACCCATACAAACCCATAGGAAAAAGAGTATAAAACTAATCAGACCATATTATTTCCATTCACTGCTCAGAAATCCAAGTTTTGTGCTCATTACACCATATTTTGCATGGTTGCACATTGGCAGTTTTTTTGTTAAGAGGTAGATTCAGTTTTGTGGTCGTTTTTGAGGCTGTTGTTTTGTGGTTTTTAGCAACTATTAAGTGTCCGTCTATCCTTGTCTGTGAGCTTCGACTTGCCACCACTGTTCCTCTTTCTTGATGCAGCTTTTCCTTGTTTGGCATATGCTGTCATATTTTTTGACATTCTTCCCCTTGACACATTAAATAATTTTGCCATTTCTGCTGACGCAACTGCAATTCGGGCACCAACAATTTGACCTCTTTCAATATCTGTTAGATCACTCATGTTGCTTCAGAAACTCACATATTAAAGTATTGATTTAAAAAAAAGCTTTTTATAGCTTTTTAATATTGTTCATTAGTACTGACATTAATATGAAACACTTTTTTTTGTCGACCCCTTGTATATGTATGCTCTTCTATAACTGTATCCCTTGCTTTGGAAATACACCCCCCCACCAAAAAATAAATAAATAATAATGTTTAAGCTACTGAATAATTTGGTCAATGGAATTTCAAATAATAAAACCATATTCTCAAATACACCCTGTGGTCCCTTCTGGAACTAATTTCCCTGGATTATACCCATTTGTATCCTTAGAGAATTCCACCTAGATAAATCCCCACAGAATGTATTCAATTCCCAATGAGGCCACACAAAAGAATAAACTTGGTGTCTGACAGAGCGTGGACTTTTGTTATGACTCTTTATCAAAGATGTGCCTTATGTGCTTAAAATGACAGTGTATTTTATTATTTTCCACTCTGAAAGGGGCAGCCATTTTGAATACATTGATTCTCATAATTCAGTGGCAGGGGACCTCTACAAGTGATGGAATGGCTTATTAATATATAGTGACACTATCACAGCGCGGGGACAGTGGAACTATGTCCCTGCACTGTTGCCATGGGGAAAATCAGAACAGATCTAATTAGCTTATGTCTGTGATCATGTTAAACAAACTATCTAATTGAATTTACAGAACACATTACATGCCAGCACATTTTGTATGATTTAAAAGATCTATTCAATTTATATATAATAATGCTCTCATGGATTGTTCTGTGTAAAATATTTGTCACTGTGTTTGAAATTGTGCAACTTCTATGTCTAAAACTATGCTTGACTGGGCTGGAGGTTGTGAGGGGGTGGAGACTGAGGCTATGATTGAGTGGGCTGGAGCAGATCTGTATGCAGTATTAAGAGAGTTGCAGCTGACCCTTTTTGATTGGTAATTGTGTACATGCTAATATATAGCATGTACACAATAGTATGTACACATAGTTTACTAATTTTATACTAAAGTGTAAACCATCAATTACACTGTCAATTCATATTTAATATGGTTTTGAGTTAACATTAATGAGCTACCTAGCTGGTGCTGGCTACCTCTAAAATAAAAGTGTTTGAAAGCTAGTTGGTTAATAAGGCAAGTTAGCCTGAAGGCTAGTCCACCCCTGGTCTCTTCCAAGAGGACAATGCCCCCATCCACAGGGCACGAGCGGTCACTGAATGGTTTGATGAACATTTATCGGAGATTCTGGAGCAGCACCTGACACATCATTTTCCACCACCATCAACAAAGCACTAAATGATGGAATTTGTTGTAGAAGAATGGTCTTGCATCCCTCCAATAGAGTTCTATACACTTGTAGACTCTCTCAAGACATTTAAGCTTGTGGTAGCCGACCAGCCTATCAAGACACTATGTTGGTGTTTCCTTATTTAGTCCGTTTCCTGTATCTACTCTAAAGCATAGATTATATATTATTGAGTTATAGTACAGTGGATGAACACATGGTAAACATCATAAGACCAAATAAATCATCATTGACAGAAATTGGTCATAATTAAGGCCCAGAGAAAATATAATATACATGTTCAAATTAATCATATGGCTGAGCAACTTTGTCGCCTCAGAAGTTGCTGGAAGGTCATTTTGGCATGCAATTTCAAGCTGCTTTAAATTTGGGGTACATAGACTCCAGTGGTGGGCCATCAGGGCCAGCAGGGCCTTCTCTGCTGGCCCTGTAACCAATAAAATTAAGTGTGTGTAAAATGTCTTTCTTGAGTATTTAGTTATCAGTTTCAATAGTGTAATATCCACAAAATTACTTATGGTTAGTTTTGTTGAGGCTGAACTGGAATTTCCTACATCAAAAAAAGTCACTTAAACACCTCACAGTGATTTCAGCTGGCGGGGGCCAGCACTACAGATACTGCTAGCCTTTTATTTAAAAACCACACATCTGATTTATAATAAGCATTAGTGACAGAATCATCAGCCAATCAAATTTTGATGTTCAATGACAGTACGCCCTCTGGGCCTAGCAACGTGTCCTGGGCTACCCCCAACTTTTGTATGAATTTCCTACGTAGCTTGAGCGAAAATAAAATGTAGGTATGTTACAACATTTTGAAATGTTATAAATCGAGCTGAAAATGAAACTTATCCCACCAGATAGAGCATGACAATTCATGAAATTGTATACCTTATTCACTCTCATATGTTACGTTTTAAGGAAGTTATGGTCATTTTAACACTCGAAAATCTGCATATTGACCCCCATTGCTTTTCAATGGGCTTGAAACAAAAGCTGTGATCCAATAACATAAATGGCCATAACTTTCTTAAAAATAAAGATAATTGCATTACATTTTCAGTAATTACAGATTGAAGCATTCTAAAAAAGATATGATATATATCTTAATTTAAATGATCTGAAATTACATTACATAATCAATTAATCACATAATTACATGTTGCGCACCCGCCGCGACACTGCAAAAACCACGGCAGGCAGTGAGCTTTTGGGCAAAGATATCTCACATTCCGGGTCAAAAATATCGCATTTCGCATCGACAGATTTCAATGAAATTTCACCAGAAACAAGATAAAATGTTAAATTACCATCCTGGGTACCTTTTATTTAGTCCTGAACTTGCGATCTATGACTTTGAAAGCACTAAACACGAGTCTGGCTTTCAAGCGTAGCGTATGACCAAACCGAGCAATGTTTAATCAAATTTCAGACTGTCTTCTTTGGCGTCTCTCTCCATTGAGAAAGAACTGCTCAATCAACTGAGGCAAAAAGGACAACTACATGAGGATGTTATTGAACGCTTTCTCAAAAAAGACAGACGCATGGACTTTATTTACAAGTGACGGGTGAGTGCTTTACTATTTGCGTCATTTGAGTGAAGTGAATGTGCACAGTGACACAAGTGTATTAGTAGATTACTTTATTGATCCATGTGGGGAAATTTACTCTGCATTTAACCCACCCTAATCTAGCCTACTGTTGTAATTGTTGATCAGCTGTCGTGTTGTTGAGAGCCTGCGTGCGGCATAATGTGCGCATTATTTGCATATTTTATTTATTTTTATTTAACCTTTATTTAGCCAGGCAAGCCATTAAGAACAAGTTCTTATTTACAATGGCAGCCTGGGTACATACCTGGGTACATACACCATTCACTTACACACTCACACCTATAGGGCAAAGTAGACTCTCGTGACCTGGCCAAGAAGGGTCAGGTAAGAATAGCTACTTTGTCATAGTCTAATAAATAACAAAATAAAAAACAACAACGAATAAACATATAAACAAGTAACAACATATGTACAATTATACACAGAATGTATAAAAGCAGGAATCCACTGATCATATGGGGCACGTATCTAAGTCATGGGAAGCAGTGGAAAGCTGAAGTGCGAAGAGAGGGCTGGGAGGTACTAAACTGTAGAGGGGGGTAGTGTGTGTGAGTGTGTGTGTGTGTGTGTGTGTGTGTGTGTGTGTGTGTGTGTGTGTGTGTGAGATCCGGAGCTAATCAGCAGGTACAGCAGTCAACAAAAAATTGATTGAGATTTTGCTTAAAGATGGAAAGTGATGTCAAGGTTGCGAGTTTAAGAGTGCTTTGGCAAGTGTTCCAGTCGTTTGCTGCTGCAAAGCGGAAGGAGGTGCGGCCGAAGTCAGTTCTGTATCTGGCTGAGCTGGGGATGGAAAGCTTGATGTACTCGCTTGACCTAGTGTTGTGTGCATTGTAGGCTATATGGAGGAGAGAAGTGAGGTAGCATGGTGTCTTGCCTAGTAATGTTTTGTATATAAAGTGATGCCAGTGGAGGGATCGCCGGGTTTTGAGGGAGGGCCAGTCAACCATGTCGTAGAGTTTACAGTGATGAGTGTGGAAGGGTGCATTGGTGGCAAAGCGGATGGCGGCGTGATGGAGTGTCCAGTTTCTTGAGGGCCGTTTCTGAAGCCGTCCTGTAGATGATGTCGCCATAGTCCAGAATTGGGAGTACTGTCATCTTAACCAGGATATGTTTGGCAGCGTGAGTGAAAGAGGCTTTGTTGCGAAAGAGGAAGGCTATTCTGGCTTTGATTTTGGTCTGAAGGTTGTTGATGTGTGTGTTGAAAGATAGAGATGAGTCCAGCCAGATGCCCAAGTATTTGTAGGAGTTTACAAATTCCAAGGCCACGCCATCGGCGCAGCTGATCTTGGGGAGGCTGGGGGGGTCATTCTTCCGAGTGAAGAGCATGCAATTGGTCTTTTTAGTGTTAAGACGGAGATGGAGATTAAGAAAATATTTCTCTACGGCCTTGAGGCTAAGTTGGAGAGTGGCTGCAGCAGATTGGAGGGAGGGTCCAACCGAGTACAGGATGGTATCGTCGGCGTAAAGATGGATATAGGAACTGCCCGCTGCTTTGGCGACATCATTGATGTAAATGGAGAATAAGGTTGGGCCCAAGATAGAGCCCTGCGGCACGCCTTTAGAGATGGCAAGGGGATCAGAGACGGTGTTCCCAGTCTTCACCTGCTGGACACGGTTAGTAAGGTAGCTGGCGAACCAGGCACAGCAAGAGGGGGACAGACCGATGCTGGATAGCCTACGCAGAAGAATGCTGTGTTTGACAGAGTCAAAGGCTTTAGCAAGGTCAATGAAGGTGGCAATACAGACCTGCTTGTCCGCTAAAGCTGTGATGACATCATCAAGGACCTTCGTGATGGCGGTCACACATCCGTGTCCGGATCGGAAGCCAGACTGAAGGTCTGAAAGGATGTGGTTAGAGTCCAGGAAGTGGCTTAGCTGTTTGAGAACCAACTTCTCCAGGACTTTGGCTAGGCATGGAAGGATGGAGATAGGACGGTAGCAGTTAGGATCGGAGCCATTGCCACCCTTAAAGAGGGGGAAGATCCTGGCTGATTTCCAGTCCGGGGGAAAGACGGAGAACTGTAAGGACAGATTAAACAGAGTTGTGATGGGGGCCGCAATGATATGAGCGGCTGCCTTTAGAAACATGGGGTCGAGCTCGTCAAAGCCAGCAGATTTGTTTGGATCCAGCCTGGAGAGTTCCTCCTGCACCTCTGAGATTGAGAAGGGTTTGAAGGAAAAGCCGGTGTCGTCGGAAGGGGGAGGTTGGGTGTCTGGTGGGGGGCCAGTGGAAGCTGGAGCAGAAAAGGACTGAGTTGCATTGACAAAGTGTTGATTAAAAAGTGAGGCCATACGAGGCTTGTCAGTGATAACAACACCATTGAATGTCATGGAGACTGGAAGGTGAGGGGAATCCAATTTATTTTCCATTGATTTCACCGTTCTCCAGAACTTTCTTGCGTCCGAACCACAAGTGGAAAATTTCTCCTTGTAGTGGGAGATTTTGGCCTCCCTGGTCGCCTGAGTGGCTCTATTTCTGCATTGCCTGAAGGCAAGCAGGTCAGCAGGGGACGCTGTCCCAGAGCGGGCCTTCTGCCAGAGGGCGTTCTTCTCATGGATGAGTTCTGCCAGGTTGTGGGAGAACCACGAGCTGTATCGATTTTTGTCCGGAATCTTTTCAGAGGAGCGTGTTTATCAACGGTGGAGCTGAATGTGCTCTTAAAGTAGGACCAGGCATCATCAAGCGATGAGATGGAGTTGATGCTGTCCCAGCACACCGCTGCTACATCATCAAGGAAGGACTCCATGTCGAGGTTCTTCAGCGAGCGCTTGATTACAATAACTGGAGAACGTTTGACAGAGCAACCAGAGCGTATACAACCAATGACACAGTGATCACTGATCTGGCTGAAAACTCCGGACCTATAGGTGGATGGATTGTTCGTAAGAATGAGATCGATTAGTGAATTGGCCGAGGGGTTTTTGAGGTTGGGCCGGGTAGTCTGAGAGATGATTTGAGTGAGACCTAGCTCATCAAGCTGTTATACCACTGCATCTGGGGGGCTGAACATGTTCCAGTTCAGGTCACCTAATAGAATAAACTCAGAGGAGATGTAGGGGGCTAGAAGCTTGCTAAGGGCAGTAAGAGTGGCAGCTGGGGCAGAAGGCGGCCGATAGCAAGCGGCCACAGTGATGGATTTGCTTGCAGAGAGTTTACACCAGTAATTCAAATTGAGAGGGGACTGACTTGGAAAGGACAATAGTGCATTCTATATGGTCCTTGACATACAGGGCTACACCTCCATGGCTGGTGGCCCTGTCTCGACGGTAAACATTGTACTCTGGAATCTGAATATCAAGGTCAGTTATGCTTTTTTTTAGATGAGTCTCAGAAATAGCTACAACATCAGGGTTAGCAGTGTGAACCAGTGCCTGAAAAGCAGTACATTTCTTGGGATTCACAAGACTACAGATGTTAGCATGTAGAAACCCCAATGATTTGCGTTCACAGAAATTCTTAAAGCTCAGAGCGGGAGCAGTCTGGCTGGGAGGGTCAGTGGGGGAGGAGGGAAGGAGGGAGAGGTAGTGGGGGTGGAGGGGGGGAGGAGGGGGAGGGGAGGGTGGGAGGGAGGAAGGGAGGGGGGGAAGAAGGAGGAGGGGAGGAGGGAGGGTGGACCAGGAGGAGAAGGGAGGGAGGGGTATGAGACAGGACCAGGGTTGGGGTGGATCCCAGCGATGATTAACATGAGAATGATGAGCATACGTTTAAAAATGGTGTCAAAGCAATGTCCATGTTTATATTTCACAGGGGGGGTTCGTGCATACAGTGCAGGAGAAACAAACAGCTGCTGCAGGAGAGTGATAGAGCAGCAGGAAGCCATAGTTCTCAGGTAAACAGGTAGCCCAACCACTCTGGTCAGCCAAAAGGACACAAAGTCCCTGGAGAGAGGCGAGTGTTCTGAAGTCCCTGAGTGGGGAACAACAGCTGCCCCTGCTGGTGGGGGGTCGACGCCATTGACATGGCAGTTGTCTTTTGTGTGAACTTGAATCAACAAGATAAACAGCAGGGTCCAAAATTGATGCATGATGGGAACAGTAGGAATTACATAGTGGCTGCGTTGGCTGTAACAGAGACGTGTAAGATATGTGTATGTGGTTTACAATTGCTTACTGAAGGCCCTGACTGAACCCCCACGGTACGCCACTGATAGACTCCCATTAACTAAAAACTATTTAGATGTACTTCATACATCGTAAATCGTATTGAAAGGGGAAAAATGTTTTTTGGGGGGTGAACGATCACTTTAAGTTCCAGGCTATTGTAATACTTGTTGTGTGGTCTAAGATAAGATGTGGTAAAGATAAGTTGCAAGATGAGAAAAATACATAAAATCCGACAGTGTGCAATGTACCAGTAGGATAATCCTTTACTTTGTCATCGGTGGAAATGCGTCTTGATCTTTTTAGTGACATTTTTTGAATTTTTTTTCATGTTTCACCTCCTTCATACTTACCCCGAACAGCATAATTTCATTGTTTTGTATTGATGAACACCTCATACTTAGTCACTAGCTGTATAATTAGTCACATTTCTGTGCTGTGCTGTTTGCCAAATAAGTGCCTACAGAGACACCTGGAGGATAACTGCTGAAATTCAGCTTGACAGACAGATGGCCACGTGCTCAAGATTTTCTCCGGGGCCGATTCATAATGTGATAATAGATTTGGGTGTTTTTCCACAGACTTTAACACACAGTAGGAATCTTTGGGATTTACATTTTTGAAGACTTTGAAACTTGCCTACTATTTGACTCAGGGAAGCAGGGTATGAGTGGGTGGAGTCTGCAGCTATGATTGACAGGGCTATAGGGCTTGACTGGAGTGCATTGAAGCCTGAGGCTAAGATTGACAAGGCTGGAAGGTTTGAGTGAAGGCTGTATTGTCAGGTCCAAGTGTGAGAAAGATTGACATATCAGTGTGGAAGTGATTGACACCAGCGGCATGTGTGTGAATTGTCAGGGATACAGCATTGATTCTACAGAGGTGACAACTTAAGCTCTGTCTGTCCTTATCCCTGGTACCAGAGAGAAGAACAAATCTCAGTGGATTTAAAGAGATAAAAGGAGGGAGGGGAGCAGGTGTTTTATGTACTTTTAGTTTGAATCTAATTCCACTTTTCACCCTTCAGATTCACATGCGGACAGCTTGCCTATCACTCTACAGCAGATTCTGTGTACCAAGAGTTGAATTCATGGACAACAACACACACAAACCGCACACACACACACACACACACACACATCCCCATCTGAAAAAGTGCACCTTTTGTTGCCTTACAGCTTTATTCCATATTTTAAATGTAAACAATTCTGGACATTACTTAAATAAAATGTGTAAAAAACTAGAATAACTTGGATTGATGAGCCACACCCGCTTATCATATCAATTGTAAACTAGCTCAGGGGTAACCAATCACCTTCCAGATCACACACCAAGCTAATTGGCCTCTACCTGTGTTCAATTGTAGTGACAATTTTGAGACGGGATGTAGACTTTAAAGGGGCACTGTATTCAGACAGGTATGAATGTATTAACACACATGCATATACAGACAGACTCATGCACAAACATGCACACACACACACACACACACACACACACACACACACACACACACACACACACACACACACACACACAGTACAGTACATGCATACACAGACACATGGATACACGCAGACACACATATCCACAGGAAAAAAATGTCTCTCTGAGGCAGCAAAATCTGAAATTCTACTCGTAGGCTTCTGGTGAACTGCAGAATCTTAGTTAGTTAGTTAGTCATCGGTAAGCACCCTGTGATCCAGAGTAACTGCACTGTAGAACTGCACTGTAAAACAAGTACAATTCCATTTTCTCCTATGAATAAATATTATTATTATTATTATTATTATTATTATTATTATTATGATTATTATGATTGATTCATGTTATTATTATGATTATTATGATTATGATTGTTATTATTATTATTAATAATAATAATATATATTATTTATATCTCATCTCATCTCATCTCATCTTCAGCCGCTTATTCCTAGTTAGGGTCGCGGGGGGGCTGGAGCCTATCCCAGCATGCATTGGGGCGAGAGGCAGGAATACACCCTGGACAGGTTGCCAATCCATCGCAGGGCACTACATACACCATTCACTCACACACTCATACCTACGGGCAATTTAGACTCTCCAATTAGCCTAACGTGCATGTCTTTGGACTGTGGGAAGAAACCGGAGTACCCGGAGGAAACCCACACGGACACAGGGAGAACATGCAAACTCCACACAGAAAGGCCCCGGCCTGGATTCGAACCCGAGACCTTCTTGCTGTGAGGCGACAGTGCTATCCACTGCACCACCGTGCAGCCATATATATATATATATATATATATAAATAAATACATTATACCTCATTACTTCTATTAAATAAATACATTATACCTCATTACTTCTATAGTTTATTGTATACGATCTCTTCTGTTCATCTTTATCAACGGAGCCTACTGTATATATGTACAGTATATATATACATACATACATACATCCAGGGGATATATATATTTAGATCTACTGTTTATAACAATTTATCTGAACAAATGTACATTGCTAGTAGACTAATAGACTCGTTTTTTGTCTATTGTGTCTTTAGAATAGATAAAGTGACTGTGAATGGAATATAATTTTATACTAAATGATGCTGTTAGTAACCTTGTCCTTGAAAATGTCTCCCCTCTGTTCTCTGCAAAATATAATTTAATCTGTTTTTCATTTACGGCTGAGGAATGCCACTCTGAGCAGCTAAAATCTGCACCTCTTAAAATATCATGTGAATGCCCCAGCTCGTATCATTACCGAACAACCTCATATCAAAATCCACCCATTCTTTTCTTCTTGAATGAATATAGGAAATTGAATATTTATTACAAGAGACTACAAATCAAACCCCTCTGTAAAACCATTACCAGTGTGTACAAGTACTATAGTGGTTGGGAAATATTTTCAGACAATGCATAGAACTTAGCCTCATGAGGTTCAAAGTTGCAGCTAAGAGACTGTCCTGCCGGTGGTGGGACGTAACCAGTTCTCCTTCCTCTGGGACTCCCACCTCATCATGTATGGAACACGTTTAAGATTGGGTTGAGGGGACCCCATTCTGTGGGCACTGACTCAAGCGTTTGATAGTAAATTACTTACTAAACACAATCCTCTGCCTGCCATCTTTTTGGCGAATGATGAGGTAAAGGGAACTACAAATGTTACTACCTTATGACCTATCATACATGTGCGTATCTGAACATTTTATTTTTCAACATCAACGCTCCCTTTAAGCCATGGGATTGCAAGGGCAGAGTGGACCCAATTAATTACAAGGAAATACAAGGAAATATAGAAAATGGAGCCTTGGAAAATAGAACCGTGTAAAATGCCTCTGCCTGGCTTTCACCGGCTGATAAGGTTTACTGATAACGACACCGTCATGGGCGGCTATTATCATGGAAAGGCAGAGCAATACCCCCAGTAGATAAGAGCATCTCATCTCTGACAGGCCTTTCATTACTCACAGAGGGAGGTGTTCCAGCAGAGCCAGCTAAGTGTCTCCCATCGGAATGCACGCACTGGCTCAAAACAAAAAATAACCTAATTTGTGACTCGCTATTTTTCTAGAATGTGAGTATTGTAGTTTTAAAAAAATCTTATTTTAGCAACCTCAATTTTATTTTATTTTTTCTTGTCACGCGCACGTATGCCAATTTCATTTTGTAGGAATGATCATGTTGCTATTTTGGGCCTCGTAACATTGCTGAGGTCACACTGTGCTGCTTCTTAGCCACCCTTCCGTAAAACCTCATCTTCATGTTTGTAAGTCTCATTAGAATTCCAGACAAACAGCACATGCCATTCTCCTCGAAGGCCTTTGGCTTTAAAGTCAGTTTATTTTATGTATAAAATATACATAATATGAGATATTCTTGCTGGCTCTTTCTGACCTAGCCTCTCATCGTTGCCAGCTGTGTGTGACGTACCCCTCCCCCTCCTTACAAAGGGGAATTACAAGCACATCACCCCTCTTTAACACTTCAGTCACTCAGCAAAATTGACATCCTCATTGCACATCACCCCCAGGTGTTCATGATTAATTATACAACAACAGTTTTATTCTCACTTAGGGTAATGAGTATTAAGCACTGGAATACCTGCGCATTATTATGCATCACTCTCTCTTCAGTATTGCTCTCTGATGAGAAATATACTATGTGGGTCAGTGTCAGGGACAGGGTGAAGGCCTCTCCATATAAGTCATAAGAGGGAGGAATACATTTTTGCCTTCACAAACTGCAGAAATGTAGACACATCACACGGTGTGTGGAACCATCACAGTAGATTAGTATTCCCCGCTTTCCCTTCTCTTCAGGTACCGCTTGTTTAAACCTGTTGCGGGTCAGCTGTGCTGTCCCTGAGGTAACGGCAGGAACACACTCATCCGCAGCCCATTCATAACTCCACTGATGTGTTTTGACCTACAGCTGAGTCCCCGTCGGGAATAAAGACCCTACAACACGGACACTTCTCCTGCACTGTGCATTTGTCACAATGAGCATTTTCTTTGACCATTCAACTGACAACAATGGGGCAATATACAATTGTCCGACATCAATGAAACAGTTCAATAATGGCTTCATTGAGAGTCAAAAGAATGTCTGAGTCATGTTTCCCTCCACACAATCATTTGTCTTATTCACTACTTGCAGTAAAACGAGAAGATAACATTCATTCCCATTCATTTAAATTATGCGTGTTCTCGGTGCCCTGCTCTCCCTGTCTCACCCATGAAGCACTCAGTTGCTGGATGATGTTATAATGAGTATCCTTGAGGCAAGACATTTTTCCAAGGTTACAAGGTTTTAAAACGCTCCCCCACAATCTCTGACATATACAATGGGTATACAAAGTATTCACCCCTTTGGCATTTTTCACATTTTACTTTCTTACTTCATGGAATCAAAATGGATTTCACTGGGATTTCTCTGTAATGTTGCAAGACATCTCAGTTAAATCCATTAAAATTCCATGAAGTAAGAAAGTAAAATGTGAAAAATGCCAAAGGGGTGAATACTTTGTATACCCACTGTATAGTCAACTCCAAAATGATTCACACCCTTCATAAAGATGAGCAAAAAAGGGTGTATAAAATAAACGAGGTAATGAGCTATATTGTGTGCTCAAAAAATGTGAAATGATATATTTTTAACCGTTTAATGGTCTGTTCAACATTTGGTAGGCCTAAAGCACATTGTGACTTTTGCCATTGCTTTTTTCTAGGTACATTTACATTACATTTTAAGCATTTAGCAGATGCTCTTATCCAGAGCAACTTGTGCATTAATACATGGTATGATCAATCATTGGTAATCATGATCATAGGTGAGACTATTAAAGGATATTAAAGGGTTCTCATAGAAATTGTTTTGTTTAGCAAGTAGTATTTTTTCCCCAAAAAAGATATGTCACAATTATTGACACCCCCAATGGGCAGTAGTGGTGCTCAGGGAGGGAGGGATTCAGAATGTCAGCATGCCCTGAGTCTTATTATTAAGATATTATATACTGTACATATATACACTACCGGTCAAAAGTTTTAGAACACCCCCATTTTCCTGTTTTTACTGAAAAGTAGTTTAGTTTAAGCAGCTCAAGTCCAGTGAATAACCTGAAATGGTACAAAGGTAAGCGGTAAACTGCCAGAGGTTAAAAAAAAAAGTTTAGGTTACCAAAAACAGAAAAATATGTACATTTCAGAGTTATAAAAAAAGTAATGGGTAATGGGTTAACGTGGGTTAACAGTCACTCTGTGCAAGTCGCTGACTCTGGATCCAGCAAAAGAGCCCCAGACCATCACGCTTCCTCCTCCATGTTTGACAGTTGGTGTCACACACTGAGGAACCATCCTTTCACCTACTCGACGGCCTAAAAAAACCTTTCAAAATATCAAGATTTCAATTTTTGATTCATCGGTCGAAAATACCTTCTTCCAGTCTTCAGTAGTCCACTGGCGGTGCTTCATGGTCCAGGCAAGCCTCTTTTTTTTATTTTGCCATCTTAGCAATGGCTTTCTTAGTGCCACTCGACCTGTCAAACCTGCAGCTCGAAGTCTTCTCTTCACAGTTGAAACTAAGACTTCCTTACTTCGACCAGTGTTAAGCTGTGCTTGACGCCTAGCTGTTGATTCTAAGAAACTTGTCTTTTGATTTTGTTATGGCTTTGGGTTTGCCAGATCTCTCCCAGTTCCTCCAGTTTCCAAGTGCCTTTTGATGATGGCGAAAAACTGACATTATTTTTCAGTTTTTGGTAACCTAAACCTTTTTTTTTTTTTTACCTCTGGCAGTTTACCATTTACCTTTGTACCATTTCATGTTATTCACTGGACTTGAACTGCTTAAATTTCAGTAAAAACTGGAAAATGGGGGTGTTCTAAATTATAATAAGTATATTATTTATTATAGATTTTTTTTGTTTGAGCGGGGGGTTGTCAAGATGAAACACTATCTTGCCAGACATGGGAACCAAAATCTGGTCTCTCTTGTATTGTATTTTTTTTTTTTTTAAATGATCATACATATAACTTTGAAAGAAGTTGTATTGCATATATTAAATTTTTCCAGACTGCACATTACCAAATATTGTAAATTGGGTTAATTAGTGAAAAGAAGGTTTGTGACTTATTTAAGAACAATTACCACAAGCTTTCACATTCATATTTTCTGACATTAAAGAAACTACATTCTAGTTACCCCTCAGAATATTTGTTTGACTTAATTCATATTGATAAATTGACTGGTGTTCACAGTAAAAGTATTTATGTTATTGTTATATGTAGTATAAAGCAAATGTAGCACAAATGAGTTTGGATTTTAAAAATGGAAAATCCATCCATCTTGTATGAAAAATGCTTTTTTCTCTTGTGATTTGTATTTGGATGAGGCTGAGTCATTGGTTCTGCTTCAGCAGGCCACGCAGTGAATATCTTATCTCTAAGCTCCATCCAGTTTCCTCCCACCTCCTCTCCAGTCCAGCTAAATCCGTGCCCCCTAAAGAAATAGAAAAATAGCCTTACTCGGTGAGGGGTGCATGGGCAGTGCTGAGGCGGGGGCTATCGCTACTGTGGTGTCATCATGCGGTTGGTAGGGAAAGGCTCTCTTCCACTTGCCTGGATCTGTTCTGTTTGATTGAGCACACGGGCCTGGAGGACCGACGCTCCCATCGACACAGACATGTGACTCCTCTTGATTTAATTATCCCACCTGAGAGAGAGAAAGCGCTGCACTTCATCGAGAGTGTACTGAAAAATTTGTGAAACTACATTTGAGAGCGAAGTGGCTCACAGAAAATGATTGACAATGCCAGTGTGGGATGAAGCATGAAGTGAATGTTGGAGATTTCCTAAATAACCTACAGTGATGCTTGAAAGTTTGTGAACCCTACAGGGGGTGGTCATTATTTTCATATATTATAGAAACATAACCTAATAAAATTGTTATTTAAACCTCAATTCTTAATGAATATGTTCCAAATAAAGGGCACACACAAATAAATATGATATGTTTTCATTGTTTATTTAACAAAACTGGTTTATTTAACAAAAAGTCAGATATCCTTGTGCACAAAAATATGTGAACCCCTTCAATCAATAACTTGTGACACCTCCTTTAGCAGCAACTTGAAGCAAATGTCTCCTATAGCCACTGATCACACTGTGGCATCTTGAGGGATTTTCGCCCACTCCTCCTGACAGAACCCAACCAACTCAGTGAGGTTTGAGGGCTTTCTGGTATGAACAGCCCACTTCAGGTCATGCCACAGCACCTTGATTGGATTTTTTATTTTTGCACCTTCACTAATGATTTTTTACCTATTTGTACTCTACTGTATGTACAATTTACACAAAAACAAGAAATTGGTCAATATAAACCCTTCATTTCAGTTAAGAAAAGGTTCTGATTAAATAAGGATTTTGATTTCTGTGATTGCACAAGGGGTTCACAAACCTCACAAGCATCACTGTATGCTTTAAACAGAGTCACATTCGGTTTTGAAGAGAAGAATGAAGAAGATGTTACAGTTTGTGTTGGGGAGGAGACATTTCTTTCTAGTGTTTCCATAAATATAACATACAATAGCATACCAAATGTGATTTACTTGGTCTCACTTTAATGGGTCAGTGCAGTGGGTTGGAATTCATCATAGGACTATGAAGAAGCTTATTTTTTCACACTTTGAGGTCCTAAATATGTTACTGTGTGTATGTGGGTGTGTGTGCTGGTGCATGTGGGAGCGGGTGGGTGTGAGTGTGGGTGTAGGTGCGTGTGCATACATGCACATGTGTGAGTATCTTTAAATCCCAATTCCTAATTATACAGACAATCAAAAATAATTTAATGCATTTATTTCAACATTGTATTGGGATACCAAACAGTCCCCAAAAGTGCTGATACTTTTAAAAGCTGAACATACTGCTACTTTCTGCACAGTTAGAGTCAAGTACTCTGCGCAGCTATACACAGTTAGATACATATAGTCTATACAGTTAAACATTTTATGATGATTTTATGCAGATAGACAGTTCCAGACAATGGCTTGGATTCAGTATACATTCACCTGTAACTTTGACTGGCAAATAAATGTAAGTAATATACAAGTAATAATCTCCGAAATGTGAACACATTGGAATGGAGGTCGTACATTTTTGTAACTTTGAAAGTGATGTCAAACAACACCACTTTAAATAATTTATATTAAATAATAATTAATAATTTTTACTTATTTAAGTACAGTAACCTTTTAAATAGCCTACTCTCATTTTGAAGCTTTAAATCTTAACCCCTTAACCGTCAACCCCTATTTTTGGCATTCAGGCTTATTTGGACATACTCAGTTATAACAGTTCATAGCTCAAAAACTGTGATGGCCACCAGCCCACAGATTTGGTATCAATTGAAAGGAGACCCATTGCACTTTATGGGGGTGTGCTGAAATAGCATGCGCATATAACAAATGACCAAACCAAAGGACCGAAGACCAAACATACAATAAAGTAGGTGTTGTTTAGTTTTCTTGTGTATAAACCCATGTTTGAATAGCAAAAAAAGAAATTTTCTTTCACAGGACATGAACTGGATAGGTTTCTTCTGGTGGCAGAGCCAGCACTTCCGCCTACTAGCTGACCGGTAGCTACTCACCGGTAATAAACAGGATCCTTCCCGTCAAAACGGATCTTCTTTGGAGCTTTTGGTGTTGTAAAACCAAATAATAAATCCAAATCTGAAGTCTGTTCACTCTCTTCAATCGCGTGTGTCTTTATTAGCATCACGATGTGCGCATAGCACATTCATGATAATAAATGCAAACCAAAGGAAGCCTTTATGCATCGTTGTAAAGCAAAACCCATTGGCTAGAACCATATACATATTTCAGCATATATGGAGGGAAGTATCAATTATGCCCCTGGATCATGCACATGATCATATTACTGGTGGCACTGGTATTCAAGTGGGATGGCCAATACTTATTGTTTGGCTAATACTTATTGGAGAATGATGGATGTGAACTTATTTTGTAGCAAAGATTTACCATCGCAAGGACACAAAACTCACACATCTCGTAGACCCAGGAGAATGACATCTTTGCTGTTGTTGGCGATACAGAGCGCATAGAAAACATTGGAACTCTTTGAATCTGGCTTGCTCTTGTGACAAAACAGCATCACTACCCAGGATCTCATTAGAACCTTAATTCCTTTTTTTGGGGGGGTTCAGATACAATTTATTTTCCTTTTCAGGCCCTTTTTTATATCAAACACTGTTTATTTTCCAAAATTAAGTGATAATGCTAAGAAATCCACCGTTGTCTAACTTTGTACTTAGTATTTCAAGTATTTTTGTATCAATTCAAAAGTGTAATTCATTCAGGTTTAATGCTTTCCTTTGATGTTGATAGCATAGCATATGCTACTTCTGGTTTCCTACCACGTTCGGTTGACCGGTAACTCGAAGGTTCATATCTCTGAGGTTCTACTGTATAATTTTTTTCAGTGTAAACATCATTTTGCTAATTCCTTAACTAGTAAAAGTGTTTGTGAAGAAAATCACTTGCATTTAATTGCGATTTAAAATTAAAAATATATATATTCAGGAAATCTGAGCTTCATGTCATATATTCACAGAAAAACACCTCGGTTTTAAAGGGTTGGGTGTCGGACACAATTTTCACGGCTTATATTCAGCAGTGAATTTTGGGGCCTGAACACGTACCCTGAAAGCATACAGCCATATAAAAGAGTACAATACCATATCAAAAGTGATTTACTAGGTCTACCTTTGATGGTTTAGTACAGTGGGTTGAAATGTGTCAGAGGAACATGGAACAAATTCAAGAAGCTTATTTCAGTTTGAGGTTATGAATGTTATTGTGTGAGTGTATGTGGGTGTGTATGTGCGCGCGTGCACAAAAGTGTGTATGTATTGTAGCAGAAACCGGGGTGTTGGGTTTCAACGCTGCCAAAGAACAATAACAAAAATCAGCATACAATGGTAAATAAGGAAACAGGAGGAGTTTTTGGGGGGAAATGCACACAGGAGGGGTAAATTGGGAAGCAAACACGTACAGCCCATAATCCGTCCTCGTTGCTCGTAATTCAACTGTTGCAAATCCAAATCCAACGGGTCAATACACAAACAGGGTTTTCAGGCAATCCAATTAAAGTCCAGGTAATCAATCAAAACAATACTCTAATTTCCTCTCAGTCTCCAATGTGTTTCCCTCTCGGTACTTTGCACTTGACTGGAGTTGAAGCGTTTCTTTTATATCCTGTATCGTGACTTATAAAATGCGAGTCAGGTGTGCCCCGTCACCCCAGACTTCCCATTATGGTGCGGAGGTGGAGCCAGTAGGCCACTATGTACCGCCCCTCCACTACCACCCCTTGGTATGCCTCCGGGCGGCTGCCACAATATAAACCCTGCTTCTTATCTTTATAGATGTAGAAGTTTATCTTAATTCAATATTAGCATTAACATAGTTTTGGAGGAAACCAAATTATCCTCTTCTGAGGAATGCTGAACATACAGTACATGTCATTTCTGCACAGTCAAAGTCAAGTAGAGCTAATCTGCAGCTTTTCAGTTACAATTAGAAGCTTTGCATAGTTAGATTGCAGCTCTGCACAGTTATAACTAGTAGCTTTGTACAGTTCATTTGTAGCATTGGACACATAATACCAGATGTTCTGCACTTTTAGTGTGCAGCGCTGACAAGTTGAAATCAGATGGTCTGTACAATTAGTCAGTTGTCCTGCAGAGTTAGACAGACACATATTTTTAGCTCTTGTTGGGTGTCAGACATTTTTTTCACGTCTCATATTGTATTAGCCTTAAGGGCCCCTAAACCCCCTGATTCTTAGGCACAGACATAATGTGTGTATGTTTCCCAGCATGCACTGTGGGGATTGCTCAGTACTGAGGGAATGCCTTTGCGCTTTGCAACTTCCTCACAGAAATGAGAAGCAATTAAAGCTGTGGGATCCAGCCTGCAGGCCAATTATTTTTGTTGGTTTCATTAGGAGCTAATACACAGTGTTCATCTGGAGGTGTTTGTTTTCAATACAATGTTTGTACAGAAAGAGTGTACAGGGTTGCAGTGAAATCCATGTCCAATCCATTTGTAATTATTCATTTGGGTTGGGTGGCTGTCAGTGTCATTGTGCCTGACTATATGCATATAAACATTGTGCTGTAATGTGTGATGTAAGAAATAATATTGATAAAACCCCTAAATGTTTACATAATTATTAGATCAAGGATGTTTTGCACATGAGCTGACAACCTTTTATTGTAGCTTCATTTACTTGCTAATTAGTTTCCAATTAAAAATGTATTTGTCATGATACGCTAATAACATGCAAATGCAAATATGTACACAGAGGTGGTGGTTGAGTTGAGCCATGACCCCCTTCACTGTAACGGACTTTGAGATCATGAAATGAAGTCACCATATGAATGAAGGCACCATATCAATGTAATCCACCATACCTATCATTATTAATTTGAGCCTTCCATATTTGTATTTGTATTGAATACAAATACAGTTGTCACATTCTTTTGTAGTAAAAATAGTAATAGTATCCAAAGTTGTAATCAGTACCCATGACACAACCGGTAAACTCAGAGGCAGAAATGATCAGCGAAGTGGAGTGAAGAACAGCAATGTGGATTTCTGGTTACTGTGCCCACAGTCAGAGGTGGTGTTCAGCCCTGATTGCTGCACCATTACAGTAGAAAGGCACTGAGAATCTCCACTCCAACTCCAGCTGTGTTGATGTGCAAATGTTGATGTGCGTAATTTACATCAGAAAATGCATAACACACAGTGACTACAGGGCTCCAGCATGAGCATGAATCCAGCCCTTCTGTATTAGATAAAGGCAGTGGTGGGCCGTCAGGGCCAGCAGGGCCTTCTCTGCTGGCCCTGTAACCAATAAAATTAAGTGTGTGTAAAATGTCTTTCTTGAGTATTTAGTTATCAGTTTCAATAGTGTAATATCCACAAAATTACTTATGGTTAGTTTTGTTGAGGCTGAACTGGAATTTCCTACATCAAAAAAAGTCACTTAAACACCTCACAGTGATTTCAGCTGGCGGGGGCCAGCACTATAGATACTGCTAGCTTTTTATTGAAAAAACACACATCTGATTTATAATAAGCATTAGTGACAGAATCATCAGCCAATCAAATTTTGATGTTCAATGACAGTACGCCCTCTGGGCCTAGCAACGTGTCCTGGGCTACCCCCAACTTTTGTATGAATTTCCTACGTAGCTTGAGCGAAAAGAAAATGTAGGTATGTTACAACATTTTGAAATGTTATAAATCGAGCTGAAAATGAAACTTATCCCACCAGATAGAGCATGAAAATTCATGAAATTGTATATCGTATTCACTCTCATATGTTAAGTTTTAAGGAAGTTATGGTCATTTTAACACTCACAAATTTGCAAAATTTGCTTTTCAATGGGCTTGAAACAAAAGCTGTGATCCAATAACATAAATGGCCATAACTTTCTTAAAAATAAAGATAATTGCATTACATTTTCAGTAATTACAGATTGAAGCATTCTAAAAAAGATATGATATATATCTTACTTTGAATTATCTGAAATGACATTACATAATCAATTAATCACATAATTACATGTTGCGCACCTGCCGCGACACGGCAAAAACCACGGCAGGCAGTGAGCATTTGGGCAAAGATATCTCACATTCTGGGTCAAAAATATCGCATTTCGCATTGACAGATTTCAATGAAATTTCACCAGAAACAAGATAAGATGTTAAATTACCATCCTGGGTACCTTTTATTTAGTCCTGAACTTGCAATCTATGACTTTGAAAGCACTAAACACGAGTCTGACTTTCAAGCGTAGCGTATGACCAAACCGAGCAATGTTTAATCAAATTGTCTTCTTTGGCGTCTTTCTCCATTGAGAAAGAACTGCTCAATCAACTGAAGCAAAAAGGACAACTACATGAGGATGTTATTGAACGCTTTCACAAAAAAGACAGACAAATGGACTTTATTTACAAGTGACGGGTGAGTGCTTTACTATTTGCGTCATTTGAGTGAAGTGAATGTGCACAGTGACACAAGTGTATTAGTAGATTACTTTATTGATCCATGTGGGGAAATTTACTCTGCATTTAACCCACCCTAATCTAGCCTACTGTTGTAATTGTTGATCAGCTGTCGTGTTGTTGAGAGCCTGCGTGCGGCATAATGTGCGCATTATTTGCATATGGCTGCGTTGGCTGTAACAGAGACGTGTAAGATGTGTGTATGTGGTTTACAATTGCTTACTGAAGGCCCTGACTGAACCCCCACGGTACGCCACTGGATAAAGGCTAGGACTGACTGCTCTTATGCTCTCAAGCCACCATGGTGAAGTTCGCCAGTAGAGCTGAGTGCGAGTGAGAGAGGGAGGCAATGAGGGATGGAATGAGGGAGGGAAGGACGAAGCTCTGACATTGCCAGTTACACCGGGCTCTGAGAGGAACTGGGGGACTCCTTCCACGTCAGTGCAGCATCACTGTGTGTGTAATGGTTAGGGAACTGGGCTTGTAACTCAGAGGTTGCCGGTTTGATTCCCAGGTGGGGGCACTGCTGTTGTACCCTTAAGCAAGGTACTTAACTTGAATTGCTTCAGTAAAAATATCCAGCTGTACAAATGTAAAGAAATTGTCAATTGTGTAAGTTGCTCTGGATAAGAGCGTCTGCTAAATGCCTAAAATGTAAAATGTAAATGTAATGTAAATGTCACAAAAAGCAAGCATGTTCTCATGTCGCAGTGATCTGATTATTCTGCGCCAGTGTTACAGGAACATTACAAGAATGTTAGGAGGTGGCGGAGTCTGCTGCTGACACTTGATTTCGATGGGTTGTCTCTCCACGTCGGGCTGTTCTTATGGCTACAATCAATCAATCTTTATTTTTGTATAGTGCCATTTACAAACAGGTTGTCACACAGCGCTTCACAATTGCCATTTTCCAGAGGGAATCAAAAAACCAGAAAACCATTGGAACCAATGTAGGAGACTGGAAAATTATTCCCTGACCCCTTAAAAGGCGGTCGAGATGAACTCCTGGAAAATTGTGGGTTACAGAGAAAAACAAAACAAATAGTCCTTGAGGCTCATGAGACTTAACAGACCACCGGAAGGGCTTTCTACGTGTAGGGGTGGGGTGGACCTCATCCCTCCAGATACCAGGGCAGGGCAGGGGATGGAACCAGCAGCTAGGGTCCGGGCCAGCGGCATCCGGCTAACACATAGCGGCATCCGGCTAACACATACAAAATGTGAGTTTCCATGGCCCATCGCTCGCTGGCAGGACATTGCTGGCAGCGTGTAACTGTGCATCGACTGCTTGTGTGCGGAATTTTCAGGTTGCGCTGTAAATTCATTTCCATCTTTATTTCCCATAAAAGGCATCTACATGGCATCATGCCAGCTTTGTTTACAATTTGTCTAAATATAATGCTGCAAATGATCCGAGATCTAATCTTTTTTTATTACAAATTGCTTTGCAAAGTTTTAACTTTCAGAGTTGAACAACTTGTCATCATTTGTAGGCTCCACTGGGAAAGGAAAATTTGATGTTTATCAATTTAATAACTGTTTATGACCTGGGTGATAGAAAAAGTCCCAGGGAATGCTGTATAATTATCTGAAATGAAAGGGTTTCGGTGCTGTCACGGAATGTGGGGGGATATCTTTAAATAATTAAAAGAAAACTAAAAAAAATGTTTCAGCTGAAAGAGAATTTAATGGACAACTCTCACCCACACAAAGACTGTTCTAATACTTCTACCCTTCATTGCCTGGAATAATAACCCTGAAATGGCAGATTAGTCTTCAATGGCTACAAACAGATGTAATTCTGCCTGTGATGAGATTAACATCATCATCTTCTCATTCAGCTGATCCTAATGAGAGATCATACAGATTCAGCTTTCTTCATTAGTCACATTTAAAAAATATGGAATTTTTTGCCGCCATACTCCAGGTATAAATAACATGACAATAAGAACAACAATAGCACATATAAAATGTTAAAATGGCCGTAAAATTGCACTGCAGTTAAATTCATTGGGATTGGGCATTTGCAGATATGCCTCTCATTAAAAACATGCATAGCACTTGGGAGAAAGGACATTATGGAGCGTTTTGACCTCTGAATGCAGGGGGTGGCTGTCATCAGTTGTAATAGCTTGTAGTTTCACCAGCATTGCCTTTTGACTGACGTCAATGAGGTCACTTACAGGGATTCCAATAACAGGTTTTTTATCACATGTAATTCTTCATCTCATTATTATAAACTCATAATATTGCATATTATACATTCTAGCAGCCAAGTCTATATAAGATATTTTTTGTATTTAAAATATAATATACAAATCACATGCCACCCAAAAACAGCGATATTAGTTACACTTGCATGCATGTCTGTGTGAATGTGTAAGCGGATGCGTGGTGGGTCGCTGTGAGGCACAGAGTTTTGGATGTGAGCAGTTGTAATATTATGTATGGATGTGAGCACGTGTCATTCAAGGCAAAATGTGTGGGGACAGTTGTAATTTAATGTGAAACAACTAGCAGCTCTCGCAGGGTCGTAGCAGAGTTCTCCACAAGGGACAGGTTCACTACAGTCAAATGTGGTTTTACTTGCCATGTGGGCGATGACATAACCGAATCTCCCTGCTGCCATCTATTGGGGTACTTTATTAATACAGTTGCTTAGGTTGTCTTATTTCCATATTATGAGTGGGTGTATAAATTTTATGAGATCTTTCTTTCATTTTTATAAGTATGTTTATGGATCTATTTGCATATTGTTCAGACTATTTACATTATAAAATCTACATCTATTATTAATGGGAGAATCCAGAGGGTGGAATGTTTATGGAAATTATTTAAAAAGCAGAGGAGAAACATGAAAATACTAAGTTGATACCATCACAACGGTACACAAACATCATCACAGCTTAATGCACATTGTGATCGTGTATGCAATTACCAAAACAATCAGGAGATTACAACTCTACAATTCTATGAGACTGTGAGAATAGACTGGTATTACCCATTCCACAGCGAGCAATTGAGTCAATGCATAAGCATTGTTCGTCACAGCAGTACTCACGGAGGCTATTCTCTTTTGTGTAGCAAATAACAAGTTTGACTGAAAATTGGTGTGTTTAATAACAGAAATGACAGACAATCTGTACTTTGTAAAAGCAGTGCAGATGGTCAATCTATAGTTTGACTAATCTATGAGACCTGCATTGACAATGTAGTATGCAGTGAATGACATCAGTTGTGACAGCATTTGTGTGTAATTCCTTTGTAATGTGATTACAGAACGTGTTGGGTATCCGGTAGGTTGTACTAATAATAATAGTCTTGATGGTCAGGCTGTAGTTTGCAAATTAAAGCAGTGTTGGCCCTGACAATTTGACAATGCAGCGCATTTCGCTGCCACTAACAGTCTCACTGACCTGTGAGTCTGTTTATCGTTGGTAATAGTAGTACTAATAGTGAACTTGTGAAATACCAAAAAGTAATCCTCTCATTTGTGGGTAGTCTACAGTCTCTCATTAGTGAGAGTTCTGGGGGCAATCTGATGGTTCAGAATAGGCCAGGATCAGGTCTCTCCCCGGGGGGAAAATCCAACTGTCATTATGGTTGGAGTTGAGACTTGCACAGACAAGCTCCTCACAGACAGAAATGCCTTTGCCTCTGTTGCAGGGGGCTCAGGAAGCTTACTGTAAATCGCACTCGCCCACATGTGAATGCAGAAAACTGTGGTAAAGCACAGCATGCTGATTCCATCATGTCATATCTCATTAATGCACATTAAAGCAGTGGTGGCACAAACCTAACATGCTAGCGGATGAGTTGAAGAGTTGAGGACTTCTGTGATGCCAGCGCGGTGATTCCAGCAAGACTGCCGCGCGCTGTTTGATGAACGCGACTGGGGAGTTGACCTTTTCGGATCATTTGTATTGATGACAGATTAATAGAATGTGCCAAGGCATGCAGTTTCTCCCCCTTGTTCTGTGGGATGCTGCATCTTTCAAAAGGCATTCAGGATACATTTGTGTTGAAATAAATGGCAGAAGGAGAATAATCAAAGAAAATCCAGGCAGGGAAGGCGAGATGAAAGGATGTTTTCCATCCCTGCTTTTGTTTGAGCTTAGCTGGAGCCAGCCTTGTCCTTGGGAGATTTCTGGATGTGAGATGGCATTATGTGGGAAGGACAGAAGCTGGCCTTTCACTCTCTGCTTGACAAGTGTCCCTCTGTCTGGCTTATGAACGAATGCTTGGTTTATGAACACATTTTGATTGCTCTGCCTGACTCCTGCCTGTTTGTCTTTGTCTGTCTTTCAGCTGTCCTTCAAGTGTCCATCTCACTGAACAAAGTGGAGCTGAGTGTTGGGGAATCCAAATTCTTCACCTGCACAGGTAAAATACTCCCACAAATATACTGAGGGAAAAAGAGCAGTACAACACTAAAAGGGCCTAAGACTCCCATCCCACAATCAGATGTCACAAAGAATAGTTCATGGCTCTCTTCAATGACGTGGGGGCCATTCCCGCTGGAGATGGTGCCTGGTCTTGCATTCTGAAAGAGTAATAACACTAATCTGAATTTGATTCCTTCATCAGAATTATAACAATTATAATAAGTATACAATATTTGTCAGAATATTTGTCAGATTCGTTGCGGTTGTAGTAAATATTTATTTGTGGAAACTGAGAAGCCCACAAGCATAAGCAGCTGTCAGATTAGTCTGGGAATATGACCTTCTGTCTTACCCTCATGTTTGCCATCCAGAAATGAATATGGAAGAACAAAACCTCACGGTAATGACATTGGATATATGCAATACTGGCCCTGTGAGAATATTTTTGATATTTGTTTTTTATAATGTATATAATTGTATATAATGATATAATTTTATACAATTGTAAAGTATAAATGGTGTGCAATAAAGTGGAAAGGCATTAAAAAAAACAGAACAGCACAACACTCTGTGAGACTGATCCTTTTATATCTATATTTAAAATGAGGATCACTGTTCTGTTTTTAAAAAGGTGCAGCGGAGAGATCTCTTTAAAATGGTCTCGGTCTGATAATGCAGTGGTACAGTTAGCACTGTTCAATGCAAGTGAATACAAACAGAAACTGTGGTTCAATATTGTTTAATTGGGTGATATGTATCAGTTCGTTGTAACTACAAATGGAACTGTGGGAAGGAGCAGGAATAATGCTGTTGGACTGCTCCCAGCAACAAAGCTGCAGGCTCCTGTAATCTCTTCCTGGGGTGAGAGGTCACGTGCCGCCTGTGTGCACGGAGACCCATGGGACGTCCCGGCGCAGGGCTGCAGCCAGGATGCTGTCAATAGGGGAAATCGTGCTCTGCAGGGCACATATCCTCTCCCCCAGAGCAGCATGCTGTACTGGAGGCTCAGAGCAGGGAGATCTCTAGCAGCATCTCTTAGCAGAAGCTTCCCATGCAGAACATGTTTGTATCCCTGGCAGGGGTGTTTCCTCAAACCCACCACCTGTGGCCCTGTAGGGGGATATGGAGCCACAGCTGCAGCGAATGTTGAGAGATAAATAGAGAAGCTGGAGTGGAGATGGAGCTGAGCAGGATGCTGAAAATGATCAGCGATATAATCTTTATTATTATAAATAGCTTGTACTGGGCCAAGTTGGACAACTTGACATCTTTTGTATGTGGAAATGGTGATCTCTGGCTTTTTTGGAAAGCCTAACCATAGAAAACAGAAGCAGATATCTGGACAGCAGGAATGCCATCCGCGAAATTACGGGTTGGAGAGTAAATCTGTATCTCTTTGTTAGAATGTGTGGAGCACTTCCACCCCGCTTGCACACTCCACAGTTCTATTCACAGCTCCAATCACCTGCACCACAGTGAATGCTGACTGCTAAAGTCTATATTGATGGCTCCTATTATCAATTGCATTAAACATTGAAGACAGTGAGTGCTGCGGCGAGGCAAAAGGTCCTGATCTCGCCACATATAGCATTCATTTCTCTTTTCTCTCAGCATCGCTTGTCTGAGTCTCTCCTCTCCTCTCTGTGTACCTCCTCTTTGAGCGTCTCCTCCCTGAGTCTCTTCACTCTCAGCATCTCTCTGTGCACCTCTTTCTCTCGCTGCTCTTCTATACCCAAAGCTTTTCAGTGGATCATTCCCCCTGTCATCCACAGCCCCCCACCCCCAACCCCCACCCGCCATACAGGATAGGTGTGGGTGACCTTGAGTGGTAGACAAAGGGAGTACTTCTAAATTGAAAGTTATTGGATTAAGCCATGCTTGTTGACTCTCTGAATGTAGCCCAAAGCCCTAATACTGCCCACATACCTGCTTCTGACACCTGACAGAGTGTATTGAACAAGTCTCTACATCTTAATAAGAAGAAAGCATACACAAAACAAACTACTACGCTGCACCACCTCCAGATTTAATACACTGACAATCTCTAATGGAATGAGAGATCTCTCTTTCAGTGAGTACACTTTCTCTCTATCTCTCACAAATGAAAAGACACACACACACACACACACACACACACACACACACACACACACACACACACACACACACACACACACAGGGGGTGCTGTATCATTCTCTTTCATTCAGTAGAAAATGACAGCTGCCACAATGGACTTTGTTGTGCTAACAACAGGATAACACTGCTTGCATGTTACCTCAAGCATACCGAAAGCAGGGGCCTCCGAGTGTCGCAACCAGTAAAGGCACTAAGTTCTAAGTGGAGGTTTCCCACTGCAGCCTGGGTTCGAGCCCCAGCTGCACCAGCCCGGCTCTGGTCACGAGTCTTGTTTGGGGGCGCCGATTGACTCTCCACACCCAGAAAAGGTCGCCACATGCGCAAAAAAGCATCTCTGAGTTCCATCTTGAAGGAAGCGGTTTGGCATCCTTGTTACTGCCAGTCCCAGAGTTGCAGCTGGTCCCATAGTTGCAGGTGGCGGACTCATTGGGGGGGGACAACACATGGAAAGACCACAGGAAAGACGTGGAAAGACCAGGGGGGTGTGTTGGGTGTTGTAAACTCATTGATGGGCGGGGATCGCCATCTTGCTCACATTAAAACAAATCAGGAAAACAGCTCCATCGAGACTCCACCCACTGGTTGTTTTCTGCATTCCTGAACTCACACAAGCAGGATGTACTTGGAGGAGTGGCTGACAGGAGCCTTTATCTGGGGTCGAGGCATTAACCCCTGCTGGCAGGCGGCCAAAATGCTGGTGATTAGCGTACCCCCTCCTGTTCAGGAGCTCTGCAGGGTAATGCCCTTGAAACAGGGTGGTCGAGTGTTTGACGTGCACAATGGAGACAGAAACAGAAGGCGTCTCACTTCCTCACTGGAAGCTGTGGTTCAGAAAGGCTGCGATCCATCTGCTCAGTACACCACCAAGCACACACTTTAGGAACATTCTGTATAGCATGCTCATGCTCAGATATTATCAGTGGAGTTATTGAATGAAATTGGAAGATATGGTTCACAGATTTGGAGACACATCCCTAATGAGGAATATGTATTTCTGCATCTGGTATTATGCCTCACTCGTTAGTTAAATACAGCATATCATTTAGAAGAAAAATTACTTCAGATTTTTTAATGGGATATTTCACATTCTCCGCTATTACTTGCTGCTCTGACTTTTCATAAAGCTGTGTCTTAATTTCCTGTTATTGTAATTCTGACAAAAATATATAAATACCCTGCAAGGTCAGGTTTCCCACACCTTATTAAACATGGAGAGGGTGTTTCAGAGATGGGAACTGATGTCCCACTGTTACACTCATCACTCTGCTAAATGAATTAATGAAGTCCCATAACACATTTACAAACTGCAATTTCTCAGCTTGTGTCTCCTTGTGGATTTGAATCAATTGTCACAAAGCATTATGGGTAGAATGCATTAACAAAATGTAGAAAGGGGAGCTAATTTTAGCTCATATCAGCCCAAGGGCATGTATACACAATAGAATGTCCTGCAGCATGACTGAGCTCACATTCTACCTTTTCAATATTTCCCTTTTCCCAGCTGAGAATGCAATCATAAACTATTGCAATCTCTGCATCCATGCCTTGTAATAACCAAACTAGTTAATTTATTGAGGTATATATCTACCTCCAGGAAATTAATATGCAATTCATGGTTGAGTGCTATAGTAATAATTAATTTTTTTACATTTTTACATTTTGTTTCAGATTTTATCCCATTTTCTCCCAATTTAGTAGCCAATTAAACCCGCTACTTTTATGTCAATCCCCCCCTAGTAATGTGAGTTCGCTGCCGTAGTCCTGTGACCGGTAGTGACAACCGCTCAAAAACTAAATATAAAAACAATTAACAATATTGTGTGCATACAACTCTGGGACTGAGAGTGCTGTACTATTGTGACTACTAACCAGCTGAGCTACCATTTTCATTTACACAGTTAAAATTCACAACACCCAATGAGAAGTACGATGAGACACACCCATCAGTCCCTGGGACAAAGCTTTCCTTTTTTATGAATGTGAATACAGGTTGGTCTGTTACCTGTAGAATTTAATTTCAAGGCTTTGTTTGCATGGCATTATCCAGTGCTTGCTCAAGCAAACAATTAATTGTAATACAGACTTGTAATACGTTGAGTACCACAATTTAGTTTATGGCCTGCAAAAAACTGCTTATAAATAATTATTTATTGAATTGTATTCATTATTAGTAATCAATTTATTAATCATTATGTATGATTTGGATTTGTTAACATTAGTAAATGATAACAGCTGTGGCTTGAGGCAAGTTTTTCTTGGTAACAATTTACAATTACAAGTTAATTATTTAGCAGATGCTTTTAATATGTCTAGAGATCATTTAAGTTACAGTCTAATCATTGACATTGCGAAAATTTGTGCCACAAAAACTGTCATACAAAAGGTAGAGAAATGTTATTTTTTTATTATAATAATATTTTTTTATTTGAGGTGAAGTCTCTCAACTGACTTTTTAACTTAATCATTCTACCATCCTGAGACGAGGCCAGAGAAGAGGCGGGCTGTAAGAATTGACTACTGGGTGTATGGAGAGATGGGACAGCTGGTCAGAGGAGGCCAATCGGAGTGATCTGGAAGGAGTGTAGGATGTGATCAATGACTGAAAGTAGCAGGGAGCAGTAACCCTCATGGCCTGGTACATCGGTACCAATGACTTGAATTGAATGCGAGCTGCAACTGGGAGCCAGTGAAGAATTGTGAGAAGTGGAGTGTGAGAATTTCAGAAGGTTGGACACCAGATGTGCAGCCGCATTCTGCACATAAGTCGTAACGGATTGATGGCATAGAAAAGCATTAGTCCAGGTGTGTGATTACCATAGGCTGGATGAATAGTTGCATGACCTCTTGGGTGAGGAAAGGACAGATTTTCCTGATGTTGTGAATGGAAAATCTGTAGGACCAGGTGATCGTCACTCGGATTGCCACTCGCCACCCACCACCGAGAAGCTCAGCTGGTCGTCTAGTGACACCCCAAAGTTCCTGGCCGACTGGGATGGAGACACTGCGGAGCCGCCTATGGTGATAGAATCATTGATCTCTGAGATATATTTTCTGAGAGGAAGAGTAGCTCTGTCTTTCCTGGGCTGAGCTTCAGATGACCATCCAGGTCGAGATGTCTGCCAGACAACCAGAAATGCGTGCTAGAACATGGGTATCACACAGAAAAAAGACAGAAAGAGTTGGGTGTCAGCAGCATAGTAGTAGTAGGAAAGGCCATGAGAAGAGATAACCTTATCTTAGAGTGTAAAGAAAGGGGCCAAGAACTAAGCCCTGAGGGACCCTGGTCAAGAGAATGTTGACAGGGGAAAGAGGTGGGATGTGGAGAGAGGAGAAAGTAGAAAACAACTTACGTGGGTTAGAAATAGCAGATTTAATCTTAGAGTAAAAGAAGGTAGATTTAGCACAGGAAAGCATAGCAGAGAAGGGAACTAGGAGGGAGTAAAAAGTTGTCAGGTCCACTGGAGCTGTAGATTTTTTTTTCCATTTCCGTTCCGCAGCTCAGAGTTTGGTTCTATCTGCAGGATTGTGGTCAGGCTGGGAGGGGGCAGGCATGCAGGTTTTTTGTTGAAATAGGGCAGAGTGAATCAAAGGAATAGGGGAGAGAGGAGAGGAGCGTGGAGGACTTGTCCTCCACAGACAGGGTGAAGCATTGAGCAGGGGGAAGGGATGAAAGGATTGGACAGGACAGTGGGAGAGGGAGCGGAGTTTGTGGCGGACAGAGGCTGTAGGGGTTGGTGTGGAGGGTTTAGGTACAGAGGTGAGAGGGAGAGAGAAAGACAAAGTGATTGTTAGAAATATGGAGAGATGTTACAGTGAGGTTGGGAGCCGAGGCAGGGAGGAGGGGGGCACTATACGGTATAACCAGAATTGATCACTTCTGGTAATTGATCAGATCAGTCTTCCATATTTTTACATTTGACATTTTAAGCATTTAGCAGATGCTCTTATCAAGTGCGACTTACAAGATGTGCATAAACACATGGTAGGAACAATTATAGTTCGCGCAAGAGATCAGTGCAGTAATACAGCGATAGACATCACTGCAGGCAGCTGCATACCCTACCTGTAACACTGGGAAGGAAAAGGTTAGTAATTTGAGTAATTAATGGAGTAAGCAGGGGTATATAGTGTTGAGCAAGTAGGCAGTGGTGATGACAATTAGCTAGATGTATAGAATTCATTGGTAGTGGAGTTTGAAGAGGTGGGTTTTGAGTCTCCTGTGGAAGATCGCAAGTGATTCCGCGGTCCTGACTGATTGCGGAAGGTCGTTCCACCAGCGAGGGGTCAGGACAGAGAAGAGACGAGACCGTCAGGCGCCCGGAGGGATGGGCCAGTCAGTTTGCCAGAGGAGGCGGAGGGGTCTGGCTGGGGTGTAGGGAGTGACCTGCTATGGTGTACTATGACCTGGCTCTGGCAGGGAAACAGGCAATAGTGGTTGCCAAGACCGACCTGCCTCAAGCCACAGAAATCATAATTTACTGGGACCTCAGGTAACGTAACAGTCTAAGCCAGGGGTCCGCGAAATAAATGAACTGGTCGCAGCTTTTGCTGCGACCGATTCATTTGCACCCCCGTCGACAGAAAATGGGAAAATGGTGCGGCTCTCAGTGTTTTCTTTTCCGTGGAAACCGGGTCCAAATGGCTCTTTGAGTGTTATGGGTTGCCGACCCCTGGTCTAAGCATTGGCCCGGAATGAAATTTGCCTACTGCAAGCGTGGCTTGAAACCCGGCTGCGCCAGTCTGGCGAGTGCCCCGATCAGGGCCATCGATTGGCTGTCCGCCCCAGTGGGAGGGGGGAGGGTGAGCCGGCACGAGTTCGCCAAGAAGCGCAGAGGGAATATGCATTAATATTCTTGTCTCTTGAAAGTAGGTGGGCGAGTTCTGTTTCGGAATAGGCAGATCATCGCCAGCCTCTGGGAATTAGCTTGCCATGTACTGAAGGGCAGCGAGTTCATGGGGGAGGGTGAATCGAAAGAAATAGAGGGTATAATTGGTTACAAAATTGGGAGAAAAATGGGCAAAAAATCCGAAAACAAATGTAAAAAAAAAGAAATAATAATTTACTAATCTTAACCAATACATGAACAAATCATATAAGGAACAATATATGGATTAATAATGATTAACAAACTAAATACTTAGTAATGGTTCATAAGCAGTTTTTTGCAAGCTCTAAACTACTGGGTTTCCTAATTTTGTCAAAGATCCCAAAAATTTGTGCACATTTACCGCAGTGCTGGACGAAGTGCATCTTTGTAAACCTCTCCTGTTTAACAGTGATCACATGATGCCTCTCTCATATTGTCACTTTCTGTATGTTAGTTCCTGTTCTGGCTCCTCCTATGTGACAACTCCTGTACTGATACATATTTGTGTGGTATTTGTGTTTTGTGTTCCAGCCATTGGTGAACCAGTCAGTTTGGACTGGTATAACCCACAAGGTGAGCGCATTGTGTCATCTCAGCATTTGGTCTTACACACGGAGGCAGTTCGTTCCCGGCTCACTATCTACAATGCTAACATCGAGGACGCTGGAATCTATCGCTGTCAGGCTGCCGATGCCAAAGGGCAGACCCAGGAAGCCACTGTGGTGTTAGAGATATACCGTAAGTGCCCCCCAACGCTTTCCCCCACATTTGATGTTTAAGGACAGTATTTCGGAAAAAAGTACAATGAAATGAATAGCTCCAATCTGCAATGCCCAAATCTCTCAGTTTGCATACATATATAAGCCATTCGTAAGCAAGCATGCTTAAGTTATGCTTATCATGGCCTAGCCGTTGCTTAATGCAAGGCATACACCGCTAGCCTTATAACAAATTTAACCCCAATTTGTGGAAATAAATATGGATCTGACTAAATACATTGCATGAAAACAGCTAGATTTTTAGTTTAGATAACTACCAGCTAGCCATAGTACATCCATTTAACAAGCAGGATTGTCACGCTACATGAAACAGCTTGTAACATTATAACGATACATGATATGCTATGGTATGTGTGCAATTGTTATCATGCACTTTTTTTAAATACATTTGTATGTTGGATGTTAGCTATTCAAGAACCTTTTCATGCATTAGCTAAATGCTTTATTAGCAACACAAGTAAACCTACTTGTAAGCCAATAAAACACAAGTGTGATGTTAATTTTTGTCATTTTGAGTGAAAACATGCTGGAAAAACTGGCATACATATTACTTGCTTCAAGATAGAATTACTGACATGAGATTTTTGTTGAACATGTTACATGCATCATCAATTCATCCACCGTGCGCCACTCATTAGTATTACTCACACTGTTTAAAATGTCAAAACGAAATGCTAGACATACAAATGTTTAATTTTCACCCACTATTGCTTGTACTCTCACAATATGATTCAAATTAGGAACGTTTTTTAAATCCATACTCCCCGGTGTTCCGCCCAGTGGCCATTACTGTCATTCACCTGGATGACTTTAGTAACCTGCTGTAAGGATAACAAAGGTTTGAAAATTGAACACAACCGATTAGCGTGAACTGGGCTGTGCTCTTTTTTAATGTCCTGAGAAGTGGTGAGAGCTGGTTACGCGGAATGAAAATCAGAGTGAGGCTATCGGAGCTGGTCACTTCTCATCCTACTAAAGGAGCTCTGTGTAAGAGGACCTGCTATCACCATGGCAACTGAAGACAGAGAAAACGGTGCACAAATGCAAACAGATGTACATTTTGTTTAATTCAGATTAGCTCATTTTTCTGAAAAAAATGTGAAAAATGGCTGTGTAAATGTATCAGTCAATGTTAGTCAATGTTTATGTTCGATCCCAATATTTACTTAAATGTACTTTGTAAAACGATAATGCCCTGATCACTGCGTTTTGTATGGTTGATGAATGCCTTGTTAAGTTATGCTTAAAAATATTTACACTTTTACATGTGTAAGCACTATGTAAGTGCAGTTCTTACACACATAAGCACCAAATTGCATATCCAGGGCATTATACAAGTTCAGAGTACGCACAGTAGTAGTAAATGAGAAAGAAAAATACAATTGAAATCCAAATAACAAAGTGCTCTAAGAGTATTTTAATCTTCTTAATTTTTTTACACTAAATCACATTATTATTTACACTACAGCCACCTTTCACAACCTTTTCCCTGTTTGAAGTCCTTTATCACAGGGCTGTTTTTTATTTTATTTTATGTCTGAATGGATGAAATGGGACAGCAATTGGTGTGAGCAAGAAATTGAGAATGCTTGAGTTTGCGATGTTAAACTAAACTGTTATATAAATGTGTACGTGATTTAAACAGCGAGGGGACAGCTGTATATATTGAAGAAAATAAAGAACAATATAACATAACTTGCTCACACTTTCAAATGACCTGTTACACAAAGAGGTAAACATGACATTGCCGATGTGTTATACTGGTTATTTATTGTTAAATAAATACTACTTACCTCAACAGATACACATAGGTTTTGTTCAAAGTCAACACCCACAGAAAACATAATTCTGTAGGGCTGTCTCGTGTCAATCAAGAAGATGTTAAACCACAGAGGAACAATACATGTGGTAGGGTTGTTATCATGCAAATCAATTGGAACTGAGATCTTAAAGCTCACAATGTACTCATGAACTGACCCAGGATCAGCCTCAACACAAGTGTGTGTTCCAGCTTTTCTGGAATGCATTATCGTACAAATGGTGTGCAGCGTAGGCATGTACAACGTGGCCTGTTTTGCATTCATTGTGCTCTGTCAGAATCTCTGTGTAGGATTGTTTAGCCATAGCTTTGGGGGTGAGATGTTCTTATCTCACTCTGCTATGATGTTATGTGTAAGATGTTTTACCATACTGACCCCTTCTTCCTGTCACAGAGAAGCTTTCATTTCGGGAGGTGCAATCGCCGCAGGAGTTTCGTCAGGGGGAAGTGGCAGAGGTGGTTTGTGATGTCATCAGTTCACCCGTGCCCGTCATCTCCTGGTTCTACAACAACGTGGAGATCACTGACCAACATTACAGTAAGTTTGTGTTTACTGCAGCTCATCAATATGACTCATTGACGTTCTCAACTCAACAAAGAAGAATACGCCTGTGGGTGCTGACGCATTGAATACAAGCTAATAATCAATTAAGTTCCAGCACACAACAATCCTCAAAGACTGAAGACTTTTGATATTTAGTTGCAGTAGTCAATAGTACTCAACATTGTTGCAAGGACTGCGGCTACTAAATATTACATTTATTCTTCACTTTGTCTTATTTTGTGTGTATTAGAACTTCATTACTACTGCAGCTTATCAGTAAACATGACAATCAATAGGACAATCAAAAAAGCAATCACTTGATCAATCAACCATATGGATATCACTGTAGCTTGTCAATCAAAATATAAATAAATAATCAATCAATCAATCAATCAATCAACAACATTGAGATTTCTGCTAAGCATGAGTCTAGATTTTATTACAGATTATCATAAACTGCACTGTTTGACAAGTGCTATATATATATACATATATAAATACTGAAAGAACAAACCATAAACTTGCTGTCATTTTGTAATTTAAAAATACATTTCACTTGAGAAATCATTTGGAAAAACTCAAAAGACTAGAGAATAATGCATAAATATTCATAATGTGGTTGCCCAAAGCTTCTCATTGCTTCACAGTGATGGCTGCTGATTGCGTGTTTGTCTCTGTCTGTCGTCTCTTAGTCTTACTAATGAGAAGCTTTTGAATGGCCCTTTATGTAATCAAACAGAGGCACAACAAACAGAGCACAGATATTGGCTAAACTGGGTCACATGATGGTAAGCCTTTTTTAAGGCATCTTCAGTCTTCACTTGCCATTGTAAACACTGTGTGTAGAGCCAATCAGTGTATCTCCATCCCAGAGGGAGAGTTTAAAAAAAAATTAATTAGTTTAGTTGATCAGAGCCCCAGTCAGATCATAACCAATCTGCAGTGTATACAGTACCTGTACAAATTCATTATCGTTGTAGTTAATTCCCAGATTGCATGAAGTCTGATGTGGATATCTGTTTTGAAGCTTTTCAAGTGTTCATTGTAATTACAATATAGTGCAATACATGTAATTTTCCAGAGTCAAAGTGATCCTGGTCAGAAATATTGTGTATATACATGTGCGTATGTATGCTAAAGTAGATATAGCAGTATGATATATTGTTCTTTTTTTGTAAGATTTGTGCATGAGGAAGCTAGTGGGAGATGGACACCCACATAGAGAGAAGTAATACATTTATAATACAAGAAATAAATACATTTTCTTTGTAATTTTAACTTCAAAAACAAATTTGATCAAATTGTTTTATTTTTCTATATTCCATAGTTGGAATGCCTAATCATACTTTCAGGCTTGTCAATGCAATGCCCTCCATTAATTAGGGAGAGCGCAGCCTTCTTCTGCAGTACATTTTGCCAGCCGTTGCTTCCTTTCACTCAACTGTCCACCAGCTGAGCTGGCTTATTGTGTCGGAGGTGTACACTTCATGCTCTGCTGGTGAGGGTAGATAGAATTTTTGTTGTTTCGTATTTCAGAAAACTGACAATATTTGGGTAATACTATTTCAAAATATTGATAAAGAGGAGATTTATTTATATCAAAGATGACCAATTTATTAATTAGTCTGCATGGGAAACATGACAAAACTATTGTTATGTTTCAGGATAACTTATTGTTGTGCGTATGGTTATTGTGCTTATTTTTACTTTCCTTACAAAAAATTCAACACTATCTCCCCATTTTTAGTGGAATAACTTACAGGAGCAGAATACGTTGCTGGTTAGCTAATAACACTAGTTAGCTACATGGATTTTTTTGTTTTCAATCACTTAGCTAGCCACTTAGAGCGTCTTTCTAAGCCATGCTCGCTGAAAACTTCACTGTCGACTTGGGAGAGCGTAGATAAGCATGTGCTCTGCTTTGAAACACGTAACATCTGTTTTCACACTGCAGTCTACAAATTAAGCTTGCACAGACATTAGTTGGAGGAATATATATTTGTGCGCAGCTTTTTAACTGCACAGTGTGAGTGCCCGATTGACCAGCAGGGGTCGCTGGTGTGCGTTGAGATATGGATAACCTGGCCTCAATACGAACAACAACCTCGCGGGGAGGATTATGCGTGACTGCTGGCCGCAATCGGCACCGGTGCAGTCTGGATTCGATACCAGACCGTGGGGCTCATCCACTGCCTTAACAGGATGAACCACCCAGCAGTCCAAAGGATTAGTCATTTTCACAAATAAACAGCAATTGAAAATCAACAAAGGATGGCTAGTTGTCAGGTTGCTTTTGTAGGCAATTCAAGTTATTACCCAGGCGGGTGTATACTTTTCACCATGAGAGGGATCGCCCAGCCCCTCATGTTCCATCCAGACTTTTTATTTCAGCTTCCCTCTGGAATTATATTAGTTAAACAAACTAATATATATTTTTTATTCATGTACTGATATAGCTTGATCTATACTCATTAATATGACTGTTAAATCATATACCTTTGTACATACAGAAAAGTAGGGGGGGGGGATAAACTACAGTGTTACATAACGGAGTAACTACCTGAGGTAGGTTGTACAAAATTGTTCAGAGACATAAGACAGTTGCATCTATCATGCTGTTAGGATTAATATTGTATGCTATATGAAATGCTCTGGTGCAGACTAAAATTTGTCAAATTTTGCACCTCTAATTTATTTATTGGTTTGTTTGTTTTGGGGGGAGCCATGTTTGTATTGATATTCTGTATATTGTTTGGTTGGTTGGTGTTGTCTTTCGTAGCATTTGTTAACTTCCTTTCAGTTTGATGTATTTGTAGGTTCCATAGTATTGACAAGAGTAATATTGTCACCGTGTCTCTCTTTCACACCATTCCTCTCTCTCCTGCTTCTGTTTCTATTGTCTCTCTCTCTATATATATATATATCTGCAGACAAATTCGAGGTTCTTCCCAACAACAACCTGCAGATACAAAAAGTGACCAAGATGGACGAGGGGGTGTACCGCTGCGAGGCACGTGTGGAGGCCAGGGGAGAGATTGATTTCAGAGACATCGCCGTCATCGTCAATGGTGAGCTGAAGGGAACGGATGTGCCTAGAGGGGAACGGTCACAGCCCTGCAGCTTGTGTTGGTAAAGGAGCACTTAAGAGTGGTGTTAGACCATTGATCAGTGCCTAAGACACCCTCACTCACCATGACCTGGATAGGAGCAGAGCAGCAGGGACCATCCTGCCACCTCCACAGTCCTGTACCGAAATCACGTGTCCTGACAGCCAGCCAATGAAAAATGCTTCAGGAATTCTGAAGCCGAAATCGAAAGCTATAACCCCTTTTTTCAACAAATGGCTTGCCATGTGAGAATGAGATGAGATAGTGTGCAATTTGAACCCGGCCTTTAGCGTGCGTTTACTGTGAATGCATTGCTCTCATATCATAATTAGATAATCAATCGATCTCTATCAAAGGCCTGTCAAGTCGTGTGTCCTGATAAAGCATGCATTCTCAGTGCAATAATGCCCTCATGGTCTGGACTGGAATCCTGATTGTGCCAGTGCCAACTGAAACCATAGCTATAACTGGCCATAGCTTTACCCGAAGTGCCAAGGCTTTCACCCAGCGGGGGTATCTCAGCCTCTTTGCACCAAGGTGACTTCTCTGGTGGATTGGGCCCTCTGGTGGATCTCCCTGCATCACCTTTGCACAGCTCAGCTGATGGAACTGAGAGTAAGGTGCCCCCTAAATTGATGGAGCATGCTGCAGCTATGGTACGGGCTTATATATAATATATTGTATTATATAAATTGTTAAAAAAATAGGGAAGCACCATTATGTTCATTAACATGATAATTTGCAGACTAAACAAGAAATAGTGTCTTATGGGAGGTACAGTATACTCCTAATACACCCTACCATCACTCCTATACTATACTATACTGAAAATGTTGTTGGTGAAAATTAAACAGGTTGCAGAGAAAGTCAGAAATTATTTGGAGCAGGGAGTGACTATGATAAGATATATCAGGATTTCTGCCTGCCATAAGAATTTCAGCAGGGAAGATAGGAAACTTTGCCTCGAGTGCTGAACATTGAATCTTAGTTTTTTTACTCAATTTTACAAATTTATAAAGTTGAGTAAGTTCAATGGAAAAAAGTTAAAGATCCCCTTCAGTCAATTGATCAGATGTTAAGTTCTCTTCATGGTATTCGTGTTTCAACATACCTGTTAAAGTACGAAACACGCTGTCAAATCAGAATATGTTTTGAAATTTACTGAACCTTCGAGTCAGGCGTTGACAGCAGGATTTTAGAGGTGGGCTTAAGCAATGATTCCATGACATCATGGAATCTTTCTAATTTTATTAAACCAATCATTGCAAATTGTACCCACCACATTCTCCTCTCATAATTATTATATGGCAATGGGACTGATAGTGGGCAGTGTTTCCAACTCTGTTTAGGGAGTGTAGCCACTTTTGGACCCTCTAGTGATTTATATGCATTTCACTGGTGGTGCAGTCTACCATAGAGCTGCTAGCTGTGTTGACAAATGTGTAACACTTTCCTACTTATAAATGTCGATACATGAATCCCCACCTGAACTATTGAATTAATTGATGTAAACATTGAAAGTATGAGTAATACGATAACTTACCATTGCAACATGTCTACAAGTGAGCGGTTTTGCAGATGTTGACTCTGTTTTAGTGTCTTCACAATCTGATGGTCTGCTGGTAAATGCACAGGAACTGCCCACTTAATATAAAATGTAAAACCTTTGTTACCTCTGTGTAACAACAGTGTATGGACATGTACAGTATTGTTACACAAAGGTGATAACAGTTTTACACCCATGTTTTGGCCAATATTTTGAGTGGGAAGTTCTTTGTGTTGATTCACTTGTTAGTTACAACTCTTGTTACACAATTCTATTTCACGTGTACTTACACAATGTAACATTTTTTTGTTAAACATTTCTTGTTACACACGTGTACTTACATAAACCATGCAAATCATTGTTAAACATGTGTAACTACTTAATGTTGTAAGTAATATGTAACAATGTGTAAGTACGTACCTACACAGGTAGTAGGGGCACTTAATGTAAAGTGGGACCATTGATTCAATTATAGACTGGGTGAAATCACTGGGGGCACCTGGTTACTGAAAGTAAACCATATGTGGAAAATGAAGAGTTCTATGGCAGAGAAATTGGCAATGAGCTAAACCTACATTGTGTTCAAAAAGTTTAAGGAAAAAGAAAAATTGATGGTAGAACTTACAAAAATGTCAACAACATTAATTAGTCATGACATTGGCTGTGACAAAAACCAGCATACACAGGGAATCCCCAGGACCGATTTTGAGAACCACTAGCTTATAAGGTCTGAAATACCACTAGATGTTTGTTGACAGGAATATTAACTAAGGATTGCTGTGTGATGATAAAAGGGTTTGTCAAAAAATGTGAATTTCCCATGATCAAATCAATATTCATAAATTAACACACCCAGTCCATCCTTTCTTTTATAATCATTACAAGAATGTGGCTTAATTCAAGGCAATATTTGCTTGATTTAATTAATACTTTTGGTGAAATACACATATGAGGTATATTAGAACATAAGAACATAAGAATACATAATGTAGAGAACAGGCCATTCAGTCCATCTAGGCTCGTCATGTCCTAAAGAGTACCCAGTGCTGCATCTAGCCTAGACTTGAAAATCCCAAGTGTTTCTGCCTCTACTACCCGACCTGGCAAGCTGTTCCAGGCATTGACAACTCTCTGTGTAAAGGAAAACCTCCTAATATCCGTGCAGAATTTTCCTTTAATTAATTTACACCTGTGGCCTCTTGTTCTGCTGACCCCACTTATCTTTAAAAATCTTTGGTAGTTCACTTTGTTAATCCCTTTTAGGAATTTAAAAACCTCAATCAAATCCCAGCTAAGTCTCCATTTGCTAAGCTTAAATAGATTGAGTGCCTTAAGTCTATCCTCATAACTTTTACCTTTCATACCAGGTAACAATTTAGTTGCCCTTTGAACTTTTTCAAGAGCTTCTATATCTTTTTTGTAGTGTGGTGCCCAGAACTGCACACAGCACTCTAAGTGAGGTCTGACAAAGTCATTATATAACATTAATATAACCTCCTTTGATTCATACTCAATACTTTTTGCTATCCCAGCATCCTGTTGGCATTTTCACTGCTGTAGCACACTGCTTTGATGCAGATAGACTTTAATCAACTACAATTTGAAAAAGACAACTACGTCTTTTTCAAATTGAACACCTACTAATTTTTCTCCTCCCATAAAATACCTCTGTCTTATGTTTTTATTTCCCACATGCATACATTTACATTTAGTAATATTCAATGTCATCTGCCAAGTTTCTGTCCATTCTTGGATTTTGTTTAAATCATTTTCGATTGCTTTAGTCGATTCCAAACTGTTTATCAAACCCCCAAGTTTAGTATCATCTGCAAATTTAACTTTTTTGCTACTAACGTCCCCATCAAGATCATTTAAGTAAATAAGGAAGAGCAGAGGTCCCAGAACCGATCCCTGTGGGACACCACTGCCCACAGCACTTAGGTCAAATACGGCCCCACTTACTGTAACTCTTTGTATTCGCCCTTTCAGCCAATTATGAACCCACTCTGAAACAACTCCTGAAATTCCTACTGAATTCATTTTAACAATGAGGCTCTCATGTGGTACCTTGTCAAATGCTTTCTGAACGTCCAAATATATAATATAATAAGTCCGGTTCAGGTCAACACACTTTGCAGTCTCTTTAAAAAAGTTTAGGCATAACCTCCCTTTGAGAAAACCATGTTGGCTCTCCCTTAAAATACTATTATTTTTCATGAATGATTCGAACTTGTTCCTAATAATACATTCCAGTATTTTACATGCGATGCAAGTTAAACTGATAGTTCCCTATAGTTCCCTGGGTCAGTACGGTCCCCCTTCTTATATATTGGAATTATACTACCCTGCTTCCAGTCATCTGCTATTTCTCCAGTGTTTATGGATTGCATAAAAATATCTGTGAATGGCTTATATATAATATCCCCAATTTATTTAACTCTGGGATATATGCAATCAGGGCCTGCTGCCTTATTTGTCTTAAGCTGTTTTTGTAGTACTTCTACATCCCTTATCTCAAAGTCCTCCAAAACATTCTGTACATTGGCTATACATTTAGGCATATTTATAACCTCTAGTTCTTTCCTTATTCTTAATGCACTTAACCTCATGATTAGCTTTCCTTTTTCTACTACAATATTTAAAAAACTTCTTAGGATTGCTTTTTGCATCTTTTTAAATTTCAAACCACCTTTTAGCTGCTCTTATTTCCTTTTTAGCCTTAGCCTGCATATTACAATAATCTAAGTTGTTTCTCTCTGAGTTTTCCTTTTTATACACTCTGTACAGTCGCTTCTTTTGCCTCAAAATCTCCTGTAAAGATTTAGTCATCCACTGCGGAGAGTTTTTTCATCCTATTTTTCCTTACTTTTGGGATGAATTTACACTTTATCTACAATAAACCATTTAAATTTAGTGCATTTTTCATTCACAGTTCTGCAATCTAGAAGTTTTACCGAATCTATATTACTCAAATTCTCTAATTTTATTAAAGTCAGCTCGTCTGAAGTAAAACATTTTTGAGAGGAGGCTGTCTTAACTTGCCAAAAAATATCAAAAGTAACTGCACTGTGATCACTTGTGGTCCCCAGTGGTTCTACTACCTCTGTGCTGCAAAATATTTTTTGTAACAGACTGTACCAAAAAGCAGTCATTGACAACATCTAAAAACGCCTCTTCACATTTACCCTGACCTGTCACTACTTCTCAATTAATAGAGGGGTAATTGAAGTTGCCCATTATTAACATCTCTCCTTCAGCACAGGTTTGTTTTATGTTACGAAAGAGCATAGTATTTATGTTACTGTCTATAGCATACTCCTATATTAGGGCCCTTCTCATGATCTCCCAGTAATTTAATCCAGATGTCCTCACAAGGAATGAATGAGTTAATACCTGGAATTTCCTGCACATTAAGATTGTCTTTCACATAAAGGGCCACTCCCCCTCCTCTTTTATTAGTTAAATCCTTCCTAAACAATGTGTACCCCTCCACATTATATTCATCCCCATCCGCTGCGCCAAGCCATGTTTTAGTAATCCCAACGATATCATAACCCCCATTCAACATGACAGCCTCCAGTTCCAAAAATTTATTTTTTTATGCTTCTAGCATTTAAACACATGAACTTCAGAGCCTTACTCACACTTATGTTGTCCTTCCCCTCCACACATAACTGTGCCAAACCACCTTTATTCACATTATGATCTAAAAAATATTTTATTAATTATATCCTCAGATTTATTATTATACTCTGCCCTGGTATATTCCATATTGGCAGTCTGTACCTCCCTATCCTTAATACTACTATTAATTTCCCTCCCTGCCCCCCAGTCCCTAGTTTAAATATTCCTCCGCTACCCTAAGCATACACTGGCCCAATGCAGCTGTACCCCTCCAGTTCAGGTGTAGCCTGTCCCGCTTGTACAGGTCACCCCTGTTCCAAAAGGATTCCCAGTGCCCCATAAACCTGTACCCCTCTTTCCTGCACCAGGTTTGTAGCCATGTGTGAAATCTCCATATAAAATTCTGCTTGCCTTTACTAGCATGTGGTACTGGCAGAATTCCAGAGAAGACCATCGTGGAAGTTCTGCTCCTTAACTTTGATCCTAATTATATCAATTTGTCCTGCAGAACCTCAAACCTACCCATATCTATGTAATTGGTTCCAACATGGACCATGACCACTGGATCCACCCACCCCTGCTCTGGCCAGGAGCTTGTCCGCGTGTTCAAGGAGATCTCTGACCTGAGCACCAGGCAGGCAACTTACCATACGAGACTCCTTTTCCCACAAACAGACTATACTGTCTATACCTCTAATGATTGAGTCCCCCACTATGATTAACTCCCTTTTCCTGGGTGGCTGGAACTCTACAAATTCTGCAGGGCAGTCGAGACCAGCAAGTTGAGCTTCGAGATCAAGAATCTTGCTCTCGAGATGCTTCACAAGCTGGCTACGGTTGCAGACCAAACCCTCCTGGAAGTCTCCTTCCATAAATAAACAAATTACTGGGACAAAACAGAGACAAGTTGATAAAAATACAATCTGCACAGAGGTGGTCAGATGCAGAAATTAATAAATGGCAACAAAACCCCTTGTATAGCTATCTATAAAACTTTCGGTTCGGTTGCCTGTAGCGAGCGAGCTAACAGCAGCCATCCGAAATGGCTATATCTCAACACTTAAAGTTAAACGCTTAAAATTAAACGCTTAAAATTTAAAAAACGAAATCTAGTTAGCTATCGAATATTCCCCTGCTCTTGGATTTGCTCCTGAGAGGGCAAAAAAATCACATCCGCTGGGTTAGCTTTTATCGATTAGCTTTTTAACAAGCTTGCTGAAGCTAGACAGGGAAAACATGGAAAATTCCTCTCTGTCCCCTAACGGCGACAAAAGTTAACCTTAAGAGCAAATCCATTTACCCTTTCTGATGGCAAACGCCAAAACACAATCAACAATACAAAACACAATCCCAATAATCTCAATGACAGAAACAGCAACAAACAATCTGCTCAAACTCTTTGCACGAATAACAACAGCAATCCCGTCAGGCAAATTTATTAGTACAAATTGTTAGGAGAAGGGATTCATTTTTGCCAAGTGAGTTGAATAATAGCCACTGAGAGCAAATAGTTAACTTTTCAGATCACCCCCAAACCCCTCCACCATGATTAATTGAATGATGAATTAGTATTAATTTCAGAAATACAATGGTATCCAATGGTTTCATATCTAGGACACTGAGTCCAAGGTCCATCATAGTTTAATTTAAAAAATGCCAGAAGTTAATTCGAGCCAGAAGTCATGGGATTGTCATCTAATACCTGCTATTGTTAATCCTTTGTTTTCACTGAAGTTAATTTTCCTTCCCGTACATACTGTACTTTTCTGACTGTCATTATTCCTTTTTATATAACATAATGAGTTGATAATTGTGGGATCTACCACATTATTGTACTGTACAAATGTAATTTCCTCCCAGACCCATTTCAGATAACACTTTGCTCATTCTGTTGTCGAAATGGCAAAATACAAAAGTCCTGGATTATAATCCATTTTCTGACACAATTTTCATACTCAAATGTAGTATATTGTGGAAATCAAGGGTAAAACCAAATCAGTGCTAACAAAATCAATCCTTCACAAAATAATGTGAAATAATAAATAATGATTGTAATATGAAATGGTCAAGAGCTTGAATTAAAGCTCAAATGGTCCTGTTCATAAAGAATTAGCATGTCATCACGATCAGGGAAAAGGCGAGTGTGCCCTTTGTTGACAGACGATCCTTCTGCTGGAAAAATCCTTTCCTTTGGCACTGAAGTAGCTGGGAAAGACATGTAACCTGTGCTTTTGCTTAGGCTTGCTAATTTCCTGCACCTTCTTATTCTGCTCAGATTGCTGTGATCTGCCTTTATATTATGTTTCGCATGTCATCCAATTTTACACATGAATACTTACTGGGGCTATTCAGGCCAAGTACCTTACTCAAAGGTATAGCAGCTCGGGGATTTGAACCTGCAACTTTGTAGTCACAAGGCCAGAGCTTTCAACAACAGGCCACAGTGCTGCCCTGCAGACATATGCAGACACTGATTAACATGCAAGTGCTTATGAATCTGCAGCCACTCATTAACATTAGGCACTCATTAACATGCAGAAGTTCATTTACATGCAATTTCCAGTTGCCATGACAAAAGCGCACACATGTTAACATGACAAAAGCGCACACCTCTCTGTGAGCGCGAGAGCAGCAGCTCCCACTGCAGGGATTTCAGCCTCATTTCCATCCTGAAACAGGATCATGTGTGTCATTTCAAAAAAATCTCCCCACCCCTCCTTGCAGTTGCTTTGACAGCAGAGGGAACAGCGGGGACAGGCAATGCGCTTCGTCTGCAGTAAAGTTGTGGCCCTTTCACTACTTTCCTCCCCTGCTGCATTTACAGGACTTTTGACCTGGTGAGTTGGTAGCGTGTGCCCAGAATTTGAATGCTGTAGTAATGCTGGCAGGCCAGCCTTTGGAGACGCTTTTGACTGGCACACTTATTTTCTCTTGTGGCAGAGAGATGTCATCCCACATTCAAATGGCCAGTCACAGGAGATTATTCACATTTAAGAATGCAGTCACTCACAGCATCCCTGGATGTGATTTACCATAAGCACTAATGTGTCTTAAAGTATCTTGAGCCTTACAGGGAACAATGGAACAATCAAATCACAGCAGCTATGCTAGGCACTGATTGATGGCTCAGTTTTTTTATGCTTTCTCATATGTCTAGAATGGAATGCAATTGCACATACATTGTTTTAAAATACCTTGTTTAAAAAACAACAGGGACAGCGGCACGGTGGTGCAGTGGATAGCACTGTCGCCTCACAGTAAGAAGGTGTCGGGTTCGAATCCAGGCCGGGGGCCTTTCTGTGCGGAGTTTGCATGTTCTCCCTGTGTCCGCGTGGGTTTCCTCCGGGTACTCCGGTTTCCTCCCACAGTCCAAAGACATGCACGTTAGGCTAATTGGAGAGTCTAAATTGCCCGTAGGTATGAGTGTGTGAGTGAATGGTGTGTGTGCCCTGTGATGGATTGGCGACCTGTCCAGGGTGTATTCCTGCCTCTCGCCCGGAACGCATGCTGGGATAGGCTCCACTCCCCCGCGACCCTGACTAGGAATAAGCGGCTTAGATAATGGATGGATGGATGGAAAAACAACAGGTTCATGTTTTACTAAAATAGTCTCACACTATTGTGTTCAGAGATAGTAATTCAAAAAATGTCTTCCTATTTCCTTTTTTTATAAATTCAGAAAGCAAATTCAATCAAATGAGAGCAGAGAGATTATTATTTATAGAGTATTAAACTTAATTTACAATATAGAGTCTTAAATAACTAAGAAAAAGATCTTAATGTCAGAGGATGAATGAATAAAAAAAGTGCTGACGTTGAAGGATGAACACCTGAAGTGTTTGTCTGAGGATGAGTCATTCCTGAATGATCTACATCATACCACAACACCCCCTACCCCATGCACTAAGGCAAAACCAACTGTAGTTTTGCACTAAGTCATGAAAGCCATCCACGCAATAAAGTGAGTCTTCCCTGCATAACTCGTTACGATGCCACAATGCTGTGGACATGCAGTAATCTGGCAGGAAGTGCTTTAGCCAGTGATTCTGGGAAAAAGCGTAATGAGATATGGGAATGGCGTGGAAACAGTGCTTCACAACTAAAACTGTTAAACTGAAATGGTGAGTGAGAAGAAAGTGTAAGAAATTCCATTTGCATTTAATTCATAATTTAACTGTCAGAAGATACGTAAGTCAGTGGTATCACATATTTCAGTAAAAGTATAAATTCTAAGTAAACAAGTTGTCATAACAAACACACATACCTGCTAACAAATACGGTTTTCCCATTTATATTTTGGTCCTGTTTTTGAGGCATAGGATATATTTTACTGTAATCCTGCAATGTATAAATCATGATCAAAGGAAAATTCTGTGTACTATATAGTTGGGTTTGGTCAAGTTGATGTAAACTAACTGAAATTTTCCACGCACTTGAATCAGTGTACTGGTATCTACAGAGATGGCATTAGTACGATAACACTTTAATTGCCAACTGGACATCAGTCTAGTTTGGGGTAACAGCAATATGTAGCTAATGCAGCTAATGTAGCTAGTAAGTCACAGTACATAGGTAGCTATGACACATCAAAGTAAGCCATCTTGCAAGCTAGCTGTTAATTACAATACTGTAATTATACACTATCAAAACAATATTAACTAAAAATAAAATGATTTCTTCAAATTAGCTATAGCCACATATAGCTATATAATGTAATATAATATGCTCACTATTTAATTATATAATTATATATAAAACATTATTCAGTATGCTGCATTTGGTGCAACAACAAAAGTAACAGCAAAATACTGTACAGTTAATGTTGTCTGCAAAAGGCTGGCAGTGTAGTGTAATGGTTAGGGAGCTGGGCTTATAACGCAAAGGTTGCAGGTTCAATTCCCAGGTGGGGCACTGCTGTTGTACCCTTGAGCAAGGTACTTAACCTGAATTGCTTCAGTAAAATATCCAGCTGTATAAATGGATTGTATGTAAAGAAATGTAAACTGTGTAAGTTGCTCTGGATAAGAGCATCTGCTAAATGTGTAAAATGTAAATGCAAAAGACAATACAATTATCACATCTATAAACAAAAAAGTTTAGTTTAGTTTAGTTTATTTCGATCCCCATTAGCTACTGCAACTACAGTAGCTATTCTTCCTGGGGTCGTCAAACAGCTTCAAGTGACAAGGCAACATGACATTCAAACATTGCACATGACAAACATCACATTGAACTCATACAGACAAAACTGAAGCAAACATATACAATATTACAACATAAGAATAAAACAAGAGACAAGCCAAAACTAGCAACATTACAAAACAGACAAAACTAAAACAACATTACATACATGCTTCACACATAACACGTTTCAATTCATAACTTTTAGATATTTTTTTAATAAGACTTTAAATCGAGTTTTACTATTTTCCTGTGCAATGTAGCTGGGTAGTGAATTCCATTCAAACATGGCTCGGTATAACACCGTTCTTTTGACTGCATTTGTTCTCACAATTGGTAGCATAAAATTTCCTCCCTCCGCATGTCTGGTTAAATAATTATGTGTAGTTGAACTGAAAGTTAAACTCTGATACAAAATAAAAGGATTCTTTGTGACTATAATATTTCTAAAAAATACTAATAATGAATATAATAATCTGTTTTTAACAAATAACCAATCAAGACAATCATGCATATTAATCACATGTGTTCTGTAATTACAATGTAATGATATGCGTGCTGCTCTATTTTGGGCCATTTGTAGTTTCCTTAACTTATCCATGGTAGCATTGGACCATACCACTGGGCAGTAGTCAAGATTGGACAGTACTAGAGCCTGAATGACTTCTTTAGTGGCTTTGGGTGTTAAAAACTGTGCACATCTCCTCACTACAGATATTCCATGTCCTATCCTAGCAACGATTCAAGTTCAAGTTCAAGTTCATAAAGGCAGATCATACGGTACAGGATATCTGTAGCATAATTTTCTAGTGCGTGTTCGGTAAGAACCATCCACACAATCTTCACAGAGTTAATGGTTTTGATGTGATCTTGTATACTGTATGTGTGCACACTTTGATACTCCTTTTCTGTCTTCCTTCTTTCTCAAAGCTAAATGTGGAGTAGGACATGTGCCATTGAATCAGACTTCACAAAGTTGGCTGCATTGAATGGTTAACATTCTGTCAACTTCCTCTTTTGATGTCTTTATGCTTGACAGCATGTCATATTAACAGACCTGCTACAATAAAGCCCATTCAAGCAGAAACGTGCTGAATTAAATTTGGGTTTGGAAGATTCGGCATCGATTGGCAGGAAAATCAATGTTAATCACGTTGAAAACATTTTAGCACAACATTGCTCAGTGCTGCGCAGGTTGTGTTATTTCCTGCTTTTCAACTCATTGGCGCAATGCATACATCTTCAGAGGATGTGATGCCCATGGAGACACGTGGTGCATGTGTGCACCTGTGCATATGCATGTGTGCGCAAGTATGTGTGTATGTATGTAGTATGCACTGTATGCGTGACTGTGTGTGCATACGTGTGTGTATGTGTGTGTTCTGGCTCATGGAGCCAATTTATCCAGATACATAGCTGACTTGTATTGGAGTTTATTTCAGTTCCAACAGTAATGAATAACCAAATTCTTACTGCTCAGGGCTTTTCTGATATAACGAGTAGTTTGCGCTGCTTACTAAGACACTGGGCTCTACTTTGACGATGCAAAGGCAGTCAGTAAACACTAGGGCAAGCATTGGCACAGATCAAAAAGAGTCCAAATCAATTTTGGTATGTTAATGGCACTAATGCAGGCAGCCCACATGGACTCATGGTTATGATGATGATGATGATTATTATTATTATTATTATTATTATTATTATTATTATTATTATTATTATTATTATTATTATTGTGTAAATGGTACATGCTTTACATTTTTGGGGTGTGCTTTTAATTCAATAATGTCCTTAAAAAAATGTTCTCCTAACAGGCACATGCAGCTAGTGAGAGACATAGTGTTAATATTCCACCAGAATTGTCCAGACATCTGAAAGGCAGAATTTCCACAAAGCACCACTGACAGCTGATGATTGACGTTGTCCTGAAGTTGTGCTTCATGTCATCTGCCAGGATACATGCATCGCATTTTGAATGGATCACATCATCCATTCTGGTTATGGTCACCTGTGAAATTCTGTAGAAAGAAGAGTTGGCGATAATGGAGGAATTATACAGACTGGGGCTAATTGGCAAACATGTGAGATATGCTGCATTTTTAATTGACCCCTTTACCGTTCACGTAACTTCTATTATCAGGCACATTTTTGTCATTTGTAAGCCCACAAGTAAGAGAAAGTGACAATGTGAATTTCACAAGAATATATCTCAGAAACTAGTAATTGAGGGAGTTGCAGCTTTCATGGGCTTAGGTATGTTGAATTGTGACAATACTGAGAACATTTGTTTATAATCTGGATCTGGATCTTTGGTTTATTTATGGTCAGTACTTATTTCTAGGAACAGTTCTAGAAATAAGAATGTTTTTAGGGAGCGGTTTTTAAAGATTATAGAAATGTTTGCTGTTGTGTCACCATACTTTATGTACAGAAGATTTTGGAGTTTCACTTTAACTGAGCAACATTCCGTGAGGTGACACTGCTGTTGTGCAGAACATATTGCTCTGAATATATGCGGTACAGGCCTACGTGAACTGCAAGACTGCTTAGACGCGATTGATCTGTGAGGGGTGGAAATGAGTTCGCTGATGACAAAACATGCACTTGATTCGTTATTTGTGTGCGCTATTTTAATTGTAGGTTTACCAATATACCATTTACTGTATTTGTGAATACGAGATGAAAAACAGCTATAGAATAAACGCATCAGCATTATTTATTTTGCTACGTTCAATTTAAATTTGATATTGTTACTGCAGTAGCATCTATTTGTGGATTTCTCCAAAACATATTCAACAATCTTTATTTATTTTCATAATTGCCCCCTATCAAGGACTGCCTGCTGGCTTTTTGTGTCCTCAAAACAGATCCTACTGAGTCATTTACAATCACATAGTTTTTCTAATGGGTTCATTTTCTAAAGAAAATGGCGTTCTTTTAGCATTTTAATGATTGCAACAATCATTGTTATTGTATAATGACATCTCTATAATTATATCTTAATGATTTTTTTTGTAATGTCCTAAATCGCACATGTACACCTGTGTTGTATCCTTTCTTTTCCCTTCCCAGTGATGTGCGGTTTTCATAATTAAGTTATTTCATTAAAATGTATTCAAAACCATTACAATTGCAACACTGTTCCTTCTTCCCCCTAAGTTGTGAGCAGAATGTAAAGCAAGGTTTTTTTTATAAATCCCTGTCTTACCTCTCGTCTCAAACTGATTACTGCCCTTTCGGCTGTCTCTCTTTGTTTTGTGAACTAGCCCCGTCGCTGTTTGTCTATTTTAGCCAATCAGCTTTGCTCAGGATATTGAGGACATGGTCTGACCAGGCTGTCTCTGCTTATTATGGGTGGGGACATAGTAGGAACAGGTAGGAACCAGTAAAATCCGATTATTGTATGTCAGTGAGAACATGGCTGTTTACACCTGCTAGTCTGTGTACAACACCCCAGGATTACAGTCTATGTTTTTTTAAACAGTAGAGTTCATGCATTGGGGAGTTATAGCTCACCAGGGTGGTTTCAAAGGAAGCCTAAATCTTCATAGGAAGAGACACTCGTGCTCCATATAGAAGCAGTGCTCTGTGTTCCATTATCCAAAACAGCCAAGCCAGTGAGCATTATAGAATATCAATAATTGATTTGTTTTATTTGCAAAACTTTTCGATAAACAGTGCAGGGCTTTCTTGTAGTGTTATTTCAAATGAACAATAATATGGAAAATCTGCAACTGGTAACATTGTATTTCGATTGGTCAGAAAATCTGTCCTTGTTCTGTAATTGCAAAGCACTCTCTGCCTAGAACCAAATATGGTAAGGTATTCGTTTTTGATGTTCATACAGTGGCTATACTGGGCAATGTCCTTTGATGCATGGCTTGGGAATCAGAAATAGGGGGCATTATGCTTGGCAATTCCAAAACAGACCTGAATACCTCTGGTATATTCTTTCACGCATCACTAAACAATAGTATCTACTTTTCTGTCAGGTTTAGTGTCACAAGCTCTTAGGAATACATTAACTTATCTCTCGGTTGAGAGTTTTATTGTACTGTGCTATGAATGTCATAGATGTTCAGTTGCATTTTCAACCATCTTGTGACTTGTCATGGGATAAGAGGCAATATGTGTCCTTTAAACAAATATTGTAAGTGATTACGATATTCCATAGAGAGTGAGAGTGATATGCTAGTTGATGTGATATAGTGCCAAGTCAAGTTGAAATTGGTGCATGAATAAAACATGCACTTTCTATATTGATTTTATAAGTGCATGGTGCATTAAATCTTATTATGTTTTTCATTTTAACAAAGTAGACTGCTGAAAACTATCCCTTTATACATTTTCAGTACAATGGCTTGAAGTCTTGGAGACCAATTTACTAGTCTGCTGTAGCACTTTGTGAAAATATGGGGTCATGACAATTGCATTTTAAGTTTTTTGTAATTATTTTCAAAATGAAGGCCTGCGATCATTAAATGTGGCACCCTAGACCCACCACTGCCATTGATTAAAAATATAATTTCATATTATTTGAATCAGGCAGGGTAAAACATTGATATGATGATATGGTCGGCTGTGGTGAAACAAATTTATTCAAGACAAATGGCATAAAAGCATGACTGTGCATTGCAGGAACAAAACTTTGAAAGCATACAGCAGTAAACTGTGTTTGTGTTAGTACCTGCCCGTTGTTGAGCACCTGCATGCTGGTTCACTTTTGTGAAGTTATGCATTCAGAAAGAATGAAATATTGCGAGCTGCTATTTCAAGGTGTGCAGACAAATATGAGACCAGAGAAACAAATCACAGCCTGGCATTTTTGATGAGAAGATGTCTTCAGTGGCTGAGGAAAATGAACACGTCAGTGTCTTGACGCTGTCATTTGAGCAAGTGAGCAGGCTATCGAGGAGGATTATGGGATGTGGCCTGTTGCAGCTGCGCTCTTCCTCCGCCCCCACAGGCTGTTGACTGATGGAAGCTGGCGGTGAGAGATGACTGTGGATGGGACAGGCACCTTTTGAGGGATCCACATCTTCCCAGGCTGATACACCTGAATAGCACACAGCTAACAAGCGCACTCAGCCTGAGGACGTCTGCTGTTGTCACGGAAATTACCAGAGGCCAGTGGCGCATCCACAACTGCATCTTCTGCACAGTCTCCCCACTTGCCAGCACTCTTGATCTGCCTCCCTTTGCTCCAACCCTGACTGTAAATCACACAATATTAACTTATTAAACTTTGGAGTACAATTTGGAGGATCTCTCCAAGCTGTTGTGAGAATGATGCATCTGAATAAATAGTGTTTTGTTGTATGGACCTTTCCCTGCCCTGATAACCTGTCAGCTGGTGTTTGGTGTAGTGGTCTCAACCTCCATCTCCTTGGCAGGATCTTTGTCTCTTTGAAACCCATTTAAATTCACATAGCAATGAGCAGCAGAGGTTTGGGGCGTTTTCATCAGTTTGTTGTGATATCTATTCTTTGTGTTCCTGTCACATTTCAAACCCCAGCTTTATATATTTGAAAGTCATAAATATTAATATATCATTCCCCTCATATCCAAGCGCACGGGAAAGGAACGGTGCTTTATGGAAACTGACTCTTTAATTCCCACACCCCCACAGCTCAGGGTCAAAGTTCCACTTTCCTCTTCAGGTGCTGCTATTGACATGTTTGGCTTCCGTGAGTGTCAATGTTTGCCCTGTTGCTCACTTACTGAATAACCCACAATATCCCGCAGCCTCTCCACAGGATAGCTGGACCGCAGGTGCACTGATAGCGATGAATATTGGATTGCCTGAATGATTTTTTTTCTTTTTAGATAGGGAAACAATGCAATACAGAAAGGCTGTTATGAATGGTGTTGGTGAACTAAGCTGATATGTTCCTTTTTTTAAACGACATCAGTGGTTTCCTTTTTTCACCTGGATTCTACATTCCGTGTTCTCAGGATATTATAAGGATAATGGCCTGGATTCAACAAACATTTGCCCTTAACTTTCACTTTTAAAACATTGCATGTGTTATTGAAAAAAAAGTAAAAAACAACAACTATCACTTACGTTTAGTGACTTGAGTCAGATTTAAGGATAAACGTTAATTTAAACCAAGCCAATGTGTTCTTAAAAGACATAGGGGAACCTGAATATGGGAGATATATAAAGATGGTGTTTCTCATATTTCTTTGATGAAGCACACAATGAGAATTTTGAATGGGATGCAAATTCATTGAGTGAATATCATGTTTCTTCCATGAGGGGGAAAGTGGGCTGGTTCAGTCCTGTGGGCTATGGGAGATTGTGGACCTGAGAGGCCTCCATTCATATCTCTCTTACAGTTCCTCCAGTGCTGTCTGTACCACAGCAGTCATTCAACGCCACTGCTGACGATCAGGAGTTTGTAACATTCACCTGCAGAGCCTATGGCTCACCTGACCCTGAGGTCACCTGGCACAGGTAAGTCACGGTCCCATCTTAATCTACAGTATACCTGAAACTGTCATACCTTCCCCAGTATACTGTACACTGGATACTATCACACCAGTGTACTGTACATACAATATCTTCTCTAGTGTACAGTAAAAGCCTGTTGGCCAACACACTCATATTTGTGTCTTCTATCAGACAAGTATATTTGTAATACATGTAATAGATGTTGTCTCTGGCTGAATATACAAACAGCATATTTAATAGGAGGATGGGATGGGACTGTTCTCAGCTCTCAGTACACACCATGGGCTGACTTCTTTGTTTTCAGTACATGCCCCAGGCTGGGCCACTCTTCCTGTTAAACCCATATCTGGGAGTGTACACTCTAGGAGTGTGACGGTATACCGGTATGAGCGTATACCACAATATTAAAATATGAAATAGTACTATCATAAACTTAACGTAATACCATGATAGCAAATTGCATGGCAAAAGCTATTTTCATGCGGGAAAAATATTTAAATCATTACCCTAGTAAAATGTCTAAATAACCCATATTAAATAATATACTGGACCTGGGGTGTCTGCTAATGTCATATAATCAGACCACCTCTTTGGCTATTGTTGCATTTTGTTTTGTTTACAACGCGATTGGGCACATGCAGACAGATCCCTCGCATTCCACAATAGCTGTTATATATTATAGCAAAAATAGGCTATAATACTTGTAAATGTAGATGTGTTTATACTGATTTTCACGTGAACAAGTTTGTCTTTTAGAATATACCAATGTTTTGGTCAATTTCTCAGTATTTAAAGGATTACGAGGGATGGTGTGGTCTGAATGGGTAAATGGGTTGAACCCGCGTTCAATATCCCGTGTCAACCCCAGGTTTTGTGTGTGAAAGGGGTATTAGCTAGCTAGCTACACGGTATAAATCTCAGTTTGCATTCCCTTATAAAACTTGCGATGTCCGGCGCTGATTCCAATGCCGAGGCGGTCTGTAATGATGAATTATATCCACCCAAAAAGCGAATTTGTTCATCCGTGTGGACTCACTTTGGATTCAGAAAAAAAGATTGTGTTGTTTTTGAGAACGGATCTCCCATCTGTAGAGAATGTGGGAAACGTAATGGCCAGAGGGAACAAGTCAAGCCTTGCATTCCACCAGCGTGAGCATCATCCTTCACAAAAAAGTGAGCAGCTAAATATAGTACCAGATCCGATAAGCTGATAAAGCAAAATGTTTCTTAATTCCCAAAGTGAATGATTTAAATTAATTTAAACATACAATTACAAGGAGTGAACTATATTCAGTTGCATTTTTTGTTTCATTTTTCAATTAAGATGGTATATAAATCTGCAAAGAGCCATAAACAGATCGAGTTGTAAACTTTGTGTGATACTTTTTTTTTGCTTAAAAACCGAAATACGTGATATACCGAAAACCGTGATATTGAGTAGTATGATTATCATACCGTGAAATTTTCATACCGTCACAGCCCTAGTACACTCAAATCAATATGATTGCTGGGTTGTTGCTTGTACTGGATTACAAAAACAAACACTCCCTTGTGTGCCCTGTGTGTGGCTAATGTGTTCTCTTTTCCTGTTGAATTTTGCTGTCCCCAAACCTGAATGCAATGATTGCTGGATTTTACAAATGAGTATTCTCCAGGCCTGTTTTCCAGCAGACAGATCAGTGCTACCCCAGGCCATGTCAAATAAACTCTATTTACTAACTAATTGTTACGCTCTAGCCGGTATTCTGAACTAAGGTCTAGTTTCACCACCCTGTGGTTCTCTCAGTTAAAGAGAGAAGGTACTACTTATTCATCTCTATATAAAGGTTTAGCATCACCACTCTGTGGTAACCTTTTAGGGAGATTTATCATCTCCAAACTAAGGGTTTTAAGCTCACCACTTCGGTGGTTTTCCTTTTGAGATTTATTCTTTGTTTATCGGGGCTAATGTTCCCCAGAGCTAAAGTCTCTATAGCTATTTATTTTATTAGCTCCTCGGTGAGGAGTATTCGCCCTTTTAGGGTTTTTTTCTGTTGATTTTATTCCCGTAAAGTTTTGTTCCGGGGTTTCCTTTCTTTTCTTTTTCTTTCTATTTTTCCCCACTCCCTATTCTGTTCGCAGATTTAGTGGCTGAGCGCTTGTGTACTATACCAGCTATATTAAATAAACTCTCCTATACCAGCGATATTAAATAAACTCTCCTATACCAGTGATATTCAATAAACTCTCCTATACCAGCGATATTAAATAAACTCTCCTATACCAGCTATATTAAATAAACTCTCCTATACCAGCGATATTAAATAAACTCTCCTATACCAGCTATATTAAATAAACTCTCCTATACCAGCAATATTAAATAAACTCTCCTATACCAGGCAATATGAAATAAACTCTCCTATACCAGGCGATATTAAATAATAAAATGCTAAACCATATAAAAATAAACACAATGCAGCACGATTGGTTGAAATTCTCCACAAAGATGACTGTCAGTGCGAATAAGATTTCACTGTAGTGCATTGTGGGTCTCCCTTGAGAATCTTTTTTTGGTTGTTTGTTTGTAATATTATAAAACGTGTTTATGAATATGATTAGTTAGATGCATAGAAGATCGTGGCTCTCTCACCTGATCTGAATTACTGGAAATTCAATTATAGGCAGGTCTGTGGAAAAACACACCCAAACCCCTTCAAAAGTAAAGTCAGTTTTGCTTAAGTCTCTACCCTCCCTTACTCATTCACTTTCTGTGAAATTTCCTGTATACTGGTTGTGTAGGCAATCTCAGATACAATTTCCCATGTTAGCCCTCCCCCACATACTGAATGAACTTGCGCTTCATTTCCGCCTGCTCCCAGGCTGCAGTTTGAGACTTTTCCTCAGACTTTTTCCTCAGATTTCAAGAACTTGAATTTACTATTTCCTTGGAGACATGTTTCTTGCTGTACTGTAGTAATGAGTATCACGTGCGTGTGTATGTGTCCGTGTGTGTGCGTGCGTGTGTGTGTGTGTGTGTGTACACACTCATGTGTATGTCTATGTGGGTGCATGTATGTATGCATGCGTGTGTGTGTGTGTGTGTTTGTGTTCATGTGTTTATGTGTGTGCATGCCTGTATGTGTATTTGTTTGTATGTGTGTGTGTATGTGTGCGTGCTGCATGTGCTTGCTTATAGGCGGGGGAAGCAGATTGAGGAATCGAATCAGTACACTCTAAAGGAAAGGGGCACCATGCTGACGGTTCGGAGCATCAGACAGGACGATGGGGGCTCCTACTCCTGCAAGGCCAGCAACAAGGCTGGGGAGACGGAGCAGGAGCTCTTCCTCAAGGTGTTTGGTAAGAAATAACATAATACTTCACTTCCTCTGTGTGCAATGGTTTTGATGTCCTCTCAGGAGAAAGAAATAGAAGAGCACCACACCTAACCCACCTCTGACATAGAGCAGTTCATGAGATGGAAAGGTATCAAGAACTTTAACTAGTTTAACTAGTTAAACCTGGACTTTAGATGGGGTTAATAGTCAAATCCTACAACCACAGGCCCAATATTTACATACTGCTACTGTGCAGTCGATTTCAGTGTAATTCTTTTACTATTATTATATTGCCCAATAATTGAAATTATTGATGGTGGAATCTGTATTTTTCTACTGCGCAACTTCAATAACACGTCTATGATGCTTGCATATTATTTGTGAAATATTGCAATTCTGCAGTTTCCTAAGTTCACCTTCCATTTAAAAGTAATATAAAAATAGTAATTAAAACTCCAGTAATGAAACAAAAAAATCTGTTTATTTTATGACATTTCATTTAGACATTGAGAGTTTCCCTAGTGTAAAACATATGTGCCTATAGTATTATTGTGTTCTTATGCTACACTAAAAATGAAAATAAAGTTTTTTCGTTCATTTCAGATACCACCATCCTATGCCATCCACTTTCCCTTTCTAAACACCTGTGTAACAAAATGTATATTAACATAATGGAACTCTTATTTTACTTATTTTAATGAATACGGCATAGAGATTATACAGACCACACAGCCCATGCTAATAAAATTGCAAGTTCTTTTGTCAGACCTTATTATAGGTATTATCCATTATTAGAGGTATAAAGACCCTCATTGGTTTACCCACTGCTGTTCTTTCACAATCTCCGGTAACTAGCCAGGGCAACATGATTGCATCAGTCTATTGATCGGCGTGCAGAGCATTTTGAAATGTAATTACTCAAGTTACATTTCAGCAATCAGTGGGGAACGGAATTCATACTATAGCGTGATGGATCTGGGGCCATGGCCAGATCCAATTCAAGCCTTGACTCACTCTTTGATTACACCCCTCCGATCCACCGCATTTGGGAGGTTTCCATCTGGGAATAGATGGAAGCCACACACACACACACACACACACACAAAGACACGATGTGAGCAACATGTTTGTAGTAATGGACAACAAACTGGATCAGATTCCTGGGCCATAGGGCTGTGATGTCACTCTCCAACCAAACGATCACTCACTTGTGTCCCGAGTCTGAGGTTCAATCACACTGCATAATCCCCCGAATCCCCCGCTTACGACATTTCATGACTTACCACTTCTACCGAGGATAGAGACAGAGCAGGGAGACATGGAGGGGGTGCGGATAAATGGCGGACCTCTGAGTAATGCTATGTGCTGTGACACCTGACAGTAATGTCTGTAACAGTCATTCGGTCCCAGGAGCACATCTGTGTCAACTGTGAAGCTCTTACAGGTTTCTAAACAGAGTGCTAAATTATTTTTTTAAATGTCAGACACATCCTTTATTGAGAGGAATTACGATTCATATTTTCATAAATCTGCCAGCATTCTTGTAGATAACAGAGGTTACTATGCATCACCGTTTCATGTAAATGTATGGAAATTTATTCCATAGTCATCAAAATCCTTTCTATGTATAAGCACCGGTCTATCAAAGTGCACTTTTAAACTAGTACTATTAGATGAGGAGTTCTGTTATACAAAGCTTGGTGGGAAACATACTTTTACCTTACTGGCACACAAACACACACACACATACAAGCATGCACAAAAGAAAACACCCACAGTTATCTGAATCTAGACATGGTGCAGAAGCAGTAAAAAGGCAACCAGGATTCAAGAATATAGAGCAAGAAGTATTGAGTGTAACTCAAGGTTCTGGGCAGCACACTATAAGAAGGAGATTGATGCTCTCGGAAAAACAGAAGGGAAACAATATAGGTTTAAACTAAAAAAGTAAGAAGACATACATTTAGTTATTAAATTGCAAGTAGAAGCTCTGCAACGTGGAAAATCCACAAGAATGTAGATTGATAAAGGGTATCATCCAAAGGACCACTTCTATGATGTCAGTTAATTATTATGCATGTTACATTAACATAGCAACAGAGAAACCAATGAGTCTATTTGATGCAACGTGATTGTTGCATAAAAAGAGTGCTGTAGCCCTGTTGTAGTAAGAGTTGCAAGTGGTTTATATTGCAATTTGGTAAAATAGGTGAGATAGGTATGCCACTCCTGACCACTTTGCTTGTACAACAACATTCTCTACTGTAGAACTTATTTTAAGAGAGGAGGTGGTTGGGAATTAATCCACATTATTTGAAAAACATATGCAGCAGAGCCTCTATCATAAAACATGTGTTCCATCGCAACTTAACTGTAAATTAAAATTTGAGTGTAATAGTGGCTCACTGGGTAAAACCTCTGTGCGAGTATTTATAAGCAAAACAGATCGAAATTAGAAAGCACATTATAATCTATTAACCATATGTTAATCCAGCTGCACAAAAGTATATATTTTGACATTTATTCAGGAAATAGCAATATCCCACCTGCCTTATATCACAAAGGAGCAGGTGGTATTTTAATTTTAGGAATCATCTTAATGACACGCCAATAAAAAAGTGAGGTGGTTCCAGTGGAAATACAGATGGTCACAGTAATGCTAAAAAAGCTCCATAACCAATTTTAATGAATCTGAAAATGTTTTAATAGGGTGGTGTCATTCCTTTTGCTGCAGGAACATTGACAGTAACTTTTATGGATAACCCCTTTAATCTCCTCTTGGCAAAACTTGGCAGATCAGAGGATTAAAAAAAATACAAATTCTCTTTAATTAGGGGCCCAATCATTGTAGGTGCTGGAACCCTATGGGTTTTCTCCTGTTTAAAAAAAAAATGTTCTGCTACTTTTGCAAAAATGGCTGTAAAATCCACAGGAATGATCAAAAACTCACCAAACTTGGTATGTTTGTAGAGTCCATAAATCTGACCCATTTGACCTATTGTCAGAATTATTCTTTCCTAGATTTCTCTCCACTCATAGAACAAATATTCCTTAAGGACCTATGGTTTTCCCTTAAGTAGATTTTGCACTATTTTGAATTATATGGAAATCACAATATAAACATTTTCTCACAAACCATAACCCAATTTTTTTTATTATCATGCGCCAGACTGGCGCAGTTGGATTTTGAACTGTGGCTGCAGTAGGCAACTTGCATTCCAGGTGAATGCTTTGACCATTACACTACCTGAGGCCCCACCATTTAGCATTTTATTGGAATAAGAGTTCCAACTTTAGAAACAATGTGTCCAACATATTTTTTCTGCACGTATTACTTCCCATTCAGGGTGGTTTGCTGATGTGGTTATCGTTGCTTGCAGCTATAATTTTTAATCGCTTTTTAAAAATTTCAAGTAGAGCTCTGTTAGCAGAACAATGGTATAGGTGAAAATTATTACTGGCTATATTTCACTTTCATACTAATACATATTTTCAGACAGTTACTAATACATGGCTTATCAGGACTGAAGCGGCCCTAGGAGTAAGACTAGGCTTAACACAGTGTTGCACTGTAGGCAAAATGAAAAGCATAGATAAGCTAGTTGGAACTTTCTCGTGCTTTCTCATATTTCTTATGGGTTTCTTGTTTTTTAAGTAGAAAATGAGAGAAAGTAAACTTTACCATTGCTCAGAAGCAAACATAAAGCAAACATCTCAGAAGCATTAATAAAGCAGTAAGGTCCTTTTGTGGTAATGCTCCTATGCAAGTCTTTTAACCACTGGGTCCTCAAGGGAGTGATAGGTCAGGGATGTGTCTCAGTTCCTGTCACAAGATTTCCACTGCTGTCTCTTAGCAACTGAAATGTGAATTTCCCTGTGCATGAAGCCATAATGAAATATGTAGGTAAAGTTCTTCTTCATTAAAGCAAGTTTTTCGCTATGCCTGACATCACTTTACATACAGCATAACAGACCTTGCAAGAAACAATATTTAAACACCAGATAAATGTCCCATCTAGACACACAATAACAAACAGAATAACAATCATATCAGGAGACAACACACAGAAACAAAACAACTCTCCTACCAAGACATATGAGCTAAAAACATGGTGGTCATATTTGGACACAAAACACATTAATAGAGACCAGCAGAAAACAAACTGAATGTTGGAATGGTTTATATTTCTTTGTTTTCATAAATCACTTATATCTATTTATTTGTGTGGCCTCTATTGTAAATGCTCAGCTCTGTTCCATCCCCCTACACCACACACACACACACACACACCTCCACACACATATCCTCCTTTTTAACATGAATGCGTCTCAACCGCAGAGCACAAGGATTGTAAATTACTCTGTAATTTCATTAGCAGTTACCCTATGGGCTACTCAATAATATATATTTATCAGGTTAATAGCACCACCGCAGATCACTTACTACATGATCTTACCTGGAGGGGAAAACTATTGTACACCAATTAGCCTGCTAATGAGCTGAACAGGAGTGATGCTATTATCGATTTTCTGAGCACTGTATTGAGCACAGTGTCTTATAGTATCCCATCTACTGTATTTAAGACATCTGTGCAAATAACCTCCTCCACTCACTACAGTTTAACAAGAGGTACCTTAACCTACAGGAGCTGGAAAAACTAGAACAAGAGCAAAACTGGAACAAATAAGAAATGAAAACTATTTCAATGTTTTGTTTTTCCATTTGTGCTTGACGTATCAGAGCTTTCTTAGATTAGAAATCGTCCCCGGTGACTTACCCATACATCACCGCTCAGACAGTCACCTGCGTCAATAGTGACAATCCTGTAAAGGAAAACCGACTCATGGCATGGGTCTACTCAGGAAGTAAGTGCTGTAGAAATCCAGTCCTGACATGGCTCAGCAGGGTGCTTGGCACAGCACAGCTTGGGTATCAGACTCTCCACCCTGTAGCTTCAGGGCAGACACTCAGACCGAAAGGCCGCTGAATGGTAAATGTGGCCAGGTCCCGTGCGTGGCACTGCCTCTTTCAGTCCCGGCAACACCAGAGGCCATTTCGATGGGGGGGATCCCCACGGTAAAGGCCTGGCTTGGCTGAAGCGTCCTGGCATGCCGCCTATCCCACCAGGTGTTCTGCCTGGTTCCTTTCCCCCGGGTGAAACACTTCGCTTTTGGCCCCAGCCTCTTGTGGCTTTTTTGTTTTGTTTTGTTCAATCATGTTTTAATCATGAAAGTTATTAATCAGTCAAAAGCACATCGGAGCTGCTGCAACTCCCCATGCCCGGGACGCGTCTCAATTCTTTCCCCTGTGTTTGCGTTCATTGTTCAGCGATCCGGAACGCACCGATTCATTCTAGATCCATCCGCCACCCCCGGGGGTCACCGTGGCAAACTGAGATGGGCATTTGATCCTTCCACACATCTTTAAATCCGAAATTGTGTTTTTATTCAATTCGTTTATTTACATATTTACTACATGCTTTTTATGCCTCCTAGAGTAAGAAAAAAAGAGCTATGTTATTCATAATTCATCGCATGAGGTGCTTGCCCTTGTCATGTACGGGTGACTCAGACAGCCATTTCTGGAAGTAGCTTATCTCTAGGAGACAGAGAGCAGCTGTAGAACTGTGCTGGAACACCATGCTGAGAGCGCTGTTTAGCCAGAGAGCAGTACCTCAGGACGGCTCATTGACACAGCCGTGGGGTGTTAAAGATTCCCCCTGGCTGCAGGAGGACGGCCATTAAGATGCCAAGGAGCAGGAGCCACTTGGTGTGTCTCAGTGACACCACTGTGAACAGAGTAGGCGGCGAAATGGAGGCAAGAGGAGTTTCAGATACCTACCTGGCTGTTGAGTATGCTCCTTCGAAAGCAGTGTAGAAGCACAGACATACTGACAGGCAGCACTGACCTTGCTCAGAACATTGAGTGAACCACAGATGCACAGAGGTAAATTGGTCCTTTTCTGACTAGAGGGGTAGAGCTGTGCACGTGCATATCTCCCCGGTGTTTAGCCACTGCTCTTCCAACCCAGTCACCATAAAAACCGAAAAAAAAGATTGAAAGAGAGAAATAAAGACAGATAATGTAATTAGAGTCTGCTACTTTTAAATAACAGTATTGTTGGCAATGAAAAAACCTTGAATAATTACACTTTAGAGAGATGACACAGTGAGTGTGTACTGTCGATAGGTAAAGAACTGTCCTATGTGTGGTGTTGCGAGGCACAGAACAGCTCTATGCGTGTGCTTTTTGGTATGCATTACTGTCTTCTCAGTCCATGTACTGACACTCTCCCTCCCCCCTGTCCTCTCATTCTATGCCCCTCCTCCTCTCATCTTGCCCTGCACCTGCAGTTCAACCCCACATCACCCAGCTGCAGAATGTGACAGCAGTGGAGGGCAGTGCCGCCATGATCTCCTGCACGGCCGAGGGGGAGCCACTCCCCGAAATCTCCTGGAGGAGGACAAGTGACGGGAGGAGCTTCACTGATGGAGACAAGGTGCTGGGCAAAACACAACTATAAACATGCAATAAATGCCCAACACACAGAAATGTACTGGACACACATTGTAAATGTTCACCCATGCAAAGCTATTACTGCATTGCCATATAAATATGCACTGTCGCCACTGACAGCTATGCACATACTTTACATTGATTGTGGAGGTGTGGAAGCCACAGGTGGTAATTATTGTGGAATATATAGCACACCTTCCCTGTTGGACGTATTTCCATGTATAAGCTTGTAAATATGTAAAACCATGGATCCACATTTTATTTTATATTTAATTTCATAATTTAATCATCAGCGTGTTACCTAGGAAATCGGATGAGTCTTTTCACATTTAAAATACATTATTTGAGTGAAATTCTGCATGTGGGAGTAACTAAAGTATGCAACAACATTTGGCTCCACATTGATCATTCTGGCACTACAAAGATGAAGGGCAGGTGACAGCCAGTAAGCAGAAATGGAATGGAAAGATTTATTTTGCATATTTAGCAAGCCACAGTACAACAATATACATTTTTTACACATGTTAAAATGTGCCTTTTAGAAGTGTGATTTTTTTTTTAAATCACTGCTAATATTAGCTTATTTCCCCTTGTCTTTTTGGGATTGCTTTAATCAGCAATAGCATCTCCATTCATCTCCACGGTCAACGAATCTGTACCAACCCGAGGAACGCTATCTGAGTCTCTCTGGTGCTGCTTAAAAATGATTAAATATTTGTGTAAATATTTCAGAAAAGAAATGAATAAAAAAGCTAATAAGTGTGAGTATTCACTAAATGCAAGTTCATACACTATCATTGTTTTGTCCAGGCGCCCTGTGTTGTATATCACCATTGTTTATGAGCAAGTAGCATTCCCTCAATGTTTCAATAATATTTTAGAATATGTTCAGAGAAATTTGTATTCGGAGGAGCAGAGTGGTATTTATCCTCGCTCGTCAGCCAACCCACAGCATTCTTGTATTAATGCTGTGTTGTTGAAAGAAGTAGTATTAGTGCGTGTTGGCTGGTAAATGTTTGCCTCTTTGAAAGACTACTTTGCTCATTAATGAATTAACACATTAACACAAACCACAGGGGTATGTACATCGGCCAGTAGTCTGGTGTTTTTTTGAGCATTTTCATTGAAAGCAATGAAGAGCGATTGCTGTCTACCCATACGTTTTACTTTTAATCAGATTATTCAGATGAATATGTAATTAAAGTGAAAAATACAATACGCTGATATTAATGGTTGCTTGGAGGACGGCGATTTACTTTCAGCGATTTACTTTAGTTCAGTCTCAACACCCTTCTTACAGAATAGAATGCATTACCATCTGACTCATTACAGCACACCCTCTCAAAATGTTGCAACATTGTTGTGATGTAACCCCAGAATTAAGATAACATTATTTGTCAACGTTGGATGCTTGACAGATATTTTCCTGTTGGACCTTTGTTGTCTCTCAATTTAGAATACAAATAAAATACATTTTCTTTATTTTTTATCTATCATTTTTATAATTTATATAGTTATATACATCCCATTAGGGTATACACTGATAGCCAACTTTCCAGTCATTTCCCCACCCAAAGCAGTCTCACCCTTGTCCCTGAAACAAAAAGTATACACAAGAATGAATAATAATAAAAGGTTTAAATGATATATATATATATTATACTGTATGCAAATTAAGGGAATGAGAAGGGGTAGGAATGTAGCATGCTTCTGCTATATACAGTTGTCACACGCCACGTGACAATCCCTGGACGGGAATAGAGCAGTCTGGAAACAGGGAGTGGAGTTTTTCGGTCTACGGACCGGATTTTATTATTTCATTCAAAAGTTCTCTGATCCCCGACACGGGCAGAGAACCAGACCGAGAGTTAAACAAATGAACAAATAAACAAAACTAAATCTGTCCGTCGCCCTCACGGGTTCGGGACACAAAAACAATAAACTTCAAAACACAACAAACTTGTCACAAAATAAACTTTGACTTTGACTTTCTTTCTTTTTTTCTCCTCGGTCTCCCACGCCTTTTTCTTCCTTGTTCCAGCCACCTACTGAAGAGAGCAGATCAGTTTTAAAGCACACCGATGTGATTAATAAACATCAGACTGGTGCGTGCGTTGGCTGCTCTGCCAGTAGGCGTGGCCGCTAATCGCCCTGATCAGCTGCCGAGACCGACACCTTCCACAACAGTATATTAACAACACAATATACAATATTTTTTTAAAAGATCAAAAAGAGATTGCTGGCATTGTGGGCAAAAAAAAGAAACGGTGCAGCTGTGGCCCTCTCACCCCACACTCTCCTTGTTGTAAATTCCCCCCACCCACACCCCACACCTAAATGCATCTGATGCCCTTCCCATCTTGCGCACCCAACTTGTTACCCTCCTCCCACGACCGACCCCCATCCCACCCACTCACACCCCAAGTCCAATGTCTCTGGCTGCCCCCTTCCTCGTTCCAGAACCTGGTGTCCCTTACCCTCCCGCCCACCAGCATCCAGACTCCTAAGACTCCTGACCCTGGTGGTAGGATGAACAGATGGCAATCATACATACAGTACTAATATAATAAATGTATAAAAACATTCTTGTCAAAATGCCTTCATTTTAAGAGCACTCTAAAAATTGATTCTTTTTTATGCCTATGAGGTGGGTTGGTAGACAATTCCAATCACTTGGCACCTTAAAGCTAAAAGCCTTTTTTCAACATTTATTGTTTATCACATACCCTTGAGACATAAATGTTCTGTTTTCTAGGAGAATAATCAGTGCTGCACTGATTTAACAACACTTTTAACTACTCACGAGCGTTTATGTTCAGTGGAAACCCTTAAACTGAAGCCAAAGTAGTTGACATATTTTCTTAAGGATCAGAAACTGAAGTAGTGTGGGTATTGCACAGTGATACAACAAGAACACACAGTGACAGCTAAGTAATGGTGAACTGACAGTGATATTGAACAAGAACACATGTTTAGCACTTTGAGATTTACTTTGAATGAAAAGTGCGTTACAAATAAAATGTATTATTATTATTTATTATATATTATTACATATGCTCTTTTTTGTAAACAACATCCATTCTTCCGTATGTCATTATGAACAAGTTTAAATATCCCTGCTGTCCAGAACAATTTACATTTGAAGCATTTAGCAACTTTTGTCAACTACAGTCAATGAAAATGCAGAATAGGAAATATTTTTTTTTAGTACCAGATAACCTGGCATAGGATTTCCCCTTATTAAGCACCAGCTTATTTAGCGGATGAGCCTAAGGCAGGCGGTTACGCTGAATGCAGGACTGGAGCCAGCAGACCGTAGGAGAGGGTTTGTTTGAATGCTTTCAATTTATAAAAAATAAAAGAACACAAACACTTTGCTTTGTGCTGAGGCCCATCTGTCATTGAAGGAAAACTCCATTAGAGGTGATGGAGACTAAAGGGTAAACACCTGTGAAATGGGCAAATTTGTTTTTATTTCTGTTTTCTGAACCTGGGAGAGGACTGAAATTTGTAACGTTTCTGTCAGAACAGAAGAGACCGGGCCCCGGTGGGGCCTTCTCTCTGTGATATTGTCGCAGCGTTTTCTCCTCTTCCACAGATCAGTGAGGAATATTAAGCAGCCCCCGTCCCCATTCTGGGGTGTGAGTTGTGTTATAAAGGGCACCCAGGGAGTTTCTCTGGAAAAGGAAAACACTGCAGGGAGAGTGTTTGGCTGAATATACTGTGCTAAACGCACAGTGTGAAAGGGGTCTTCTGCAGGACGATACATTTTGTGTATATAAATGCATGGTAATAGTTGAATAAAGTTCCCACACACCTTAGGGGGCACACATGATGATGTGACTGCTAATGTTAGCTGGCTAGTTGTAATAAGCTAGCTAACACTCAACACAGAAAAGAGAGGTTGTGCACATATACAGTAAGTCGTGAACAGTGAGAATAAGTCAATAGTTTAGAAATTCTAATATTTTTTGATCAAAAAAATCAAAGATTTTTAGACATTATAGTCTCAGTGATTAGTTCCGTTCAAATCAGCAACACATCACATTGTTGTGGAAATAAACTCAGAGAAACAACTTTAGACTGAGCAAAGTCCTTGCTAATTTATATAAGCACTTTGAAAAACAGATAAATAAGGCATTTGTGTTTGGAGAATGAAGCCGACATGGCTAACAAGGCCAATAGAATGTCCAATCAAATGCCAAATTGATTAAACATTATTTATAATCAAAAAAATCTCACTCATATGATGCTCCAAAAGGTTAAAGATAATGTGCTGTAGTGGTTACATTGAATACCCCACCCTTGTCTCTGAGAGTTCTATGCTTCTATTCTATGTTTTATGCTATGGCTTGAGAAGTATAGCTTCTCTATGCCAGGCAAGCTTTGAGCACCACTGACTGACATGTCTCATGTCCCTTCCTTCAATGTACAATGGCTCTAACTGTTCACATGTGTGAGACTATAGATCGATTGGACCCATTTAAGCTTCCATTTCACAGCCTCCAGTTAGCACACAACTGAGAGAGCTGCAGCATAGTGTACTGGTTAGGTCTCTGGGCTTGCGATGCAGAGGTTGTGGATTTGATTCCCAGGTGGGGTGCAGACATTGTACCCTTGAGCAAGGCACTTAGCCTGAATTGCTTCAGTAAAATTTCCAGGTGTGTAAAAGGATTCTATGTAAGCTGGATAAGAGTGCCTGCTAAATGTAAATGCTTCCACAGCCAAAGAACTGCTCTGTGCGAAGAGTCAGCATATTTTCTCACTACCGCTTAGTCACAGAAAGCGGTCCTATCAGTGACAGTGACACACAATGGGATGAGCAGACACAAATATTTACTGTTTTCACCAATATGTCCCCAGGACCCGAGAGCAGAAACGTCTCCAAGAGCGAAATGGCGCTTTAGCGTTTATTGAACCCGCTCCCAGCATGAGAACGCAGGCCAGGCCTAAACCATAAATCTGCCGAGGAGCCTTTTTTCACAGTGACGACTCCAGGCTGGTGCCATCTGCTTCTGTACTAGGCAGATGAAATGGAGCCTGAAGCAAGCATTACAAGAGCGCGTGGGCTGTGAGGAGACCGCAGTCTGAGTGGGCACCTCGCTAAAGAATTCAGTTGATTACTACAGTGTATGCCACAAACACAATCCTTTTTTTCCCCTTACAGGGTGCTAAAAACCATCGATTGCTCCATACCACAAATGCAAGCTTTTTTCCCGTATAGGGAACTTAAATCTGTCAAATGCGCTATACCGCAAACACAATCCTTTTTCCTGTTCAAGGAGCCTTTCTCCATCGATTACTCTATAACAGAAATAATCCTTTTCACTTACAGGGAACTTAGGTCTGTTGATTATTATACCACAAGCACAATATCTTTCACTCACTGGGAACATATTAATGTGAAAGACTGAAAAAAAATCCTTTCAGATTTTTGGCCTTCTTACAATAGAATTCTTCTTTCCTCATCTTTCGATCCATTCTCACTATTGTAGTTCAGCATAATTATTTCAGCTATTGAAGTAGTACTAAGAGATTTGGCATTTTAAAAGATACTTTTTTCAGCTTGTGGCATTCATTGCTTTATTGTCTCCTTGTGTTTGGACCTGTGGATTCTGTGTGTGTGTATCTGTGTGTGTGTGTTTGTTTGTGTATTCACATCCCTGTGAAATGAGGTTAATATTCAGGCCAGAATAAAGGAGCATTTGATTGGCGTCTGTGTCTCAATCTCGCAGATAGGGAGGATCAGGAGAATAACGGACAGAGGAGATAGCTGTTGATGCAAATAGGGCCACACGCTGTGCTGTTACATTTTACATTTACATTTTAAGCATTTAGCAGATGCTCTTATCCAGAGCGACTTACAAGATGTGCATTAATACAAGGTAAGAACAATCATAGTTAGCGCACAAGATCAGTGCAGTAATACAGCAATAGACATCATTGCAGGCGTCTGCGTATCATACCTGTAACACTGGGAAAGAAAAGGTTAGTGTTTTTTTATTTTTTTATTTTTATTTAAATGATAACAAAATGCTGGCCACACATGGCAAACAGGGATGTCATGTCAAGAGACATGTCAAGAGGAATTTAGGTAACATATGCACACAAACTCATGATTACTCCCACAGTCAACAGTCTGGGTGATTAGCTGTACACAACTGTACACAACATAAATCTACAGGGAGATTTCAATGCTAGACACATCTAGACACTCTGCCAGAGATACTCAACCAGAAACACCCATAATCTCAGCTGTTGGACATAGTAGCAATACTATGTAGTTATATGCACAAGGTAATTATAATATAACAATATTTACTAAATGTTTTAAAGATTAAAAGAGCATAACTTTATCAACATGACAGCATATATTAATATATAAATATTTTTATGTCATTGACAAAGGAGAGTGCTGTCAGATGCTATCAATTAGAGGCTGCACTTAAATGGCCTGTATAAAATGACTACTAAATAGCCAAAGACTCAATCCAAGTTCAGGTCCTGCGCTACACCTCAGTTATGGCAAGTTGCTGACATCACATTGAGTTATATATAACGCCATTATTTGGTCTCCCTCGCAAAGATCCACTGTGTTTAGTGGCATCATTTCCACAATGGTGTCTGCCAGAGAAATCACGATTTATTTTGTAGTGTTCCTGTGGAACCAACTGGGAGAAGATTCCTGAAAAAGAACATGCTGCAATTGCCTACTGGCCTAGTTGAATTGAATTTTAAATTTTAGTTACCTATGTTATAGGTTAAGTAGGCTATTGGGTGATCAATGATTCTTAATTAAATAATAAAGCAAACCTAATTTCATTGCCCTAATATTAGGCTGCTAATAATTACGATTTTAATAATAATTCTTTAATTTAATTCTATAACAATGTACAATAAAGTACAAACTTCTTACGGAGGATATATTATACATAAGTGAGCTTGGAATAGCGGAGGCTGAAATCTTAACTTTAAACCGACCGTTGGTCTCAACCTGTTTTCATTTATTTTACTTAATTAACAATTCATAAAATAATCTGTTGGCGAGTAATCACAACCCTTCCTCTTAATTGTGTCTTACATTGCAGTGTTCTCTTCTTTACCTTGTTAGATAATGTAAATTACAATTAGGGGTTTAAATGAGTAAAAATCAATTTAATCATTTCAAAGAATAGGCTACACTTTTAACTTACATTGCTCCATTAACTGCATTCGCTGTGAGAAACGCGCTGTATAACCGAGGAAACAAACTTTTTCATAAGCATTAAACTACCTGATCTGCACAGATAAGATAAACTGTTATTTATAAAGTCCATAATTGAATTCAGGTAAAGAAGAGTACATTTGTCCACAAGGTCAGATGATCTGATATCAGAAAATGCAACACAATTTTTTTATGAAAATAAAAATTCTATCACAAAGTAAAATTTGGAAACTATACATTTTGGTATTGATTATTGATTATTGAGGAAATCAATTTATTCATGGAAAAGCAAGGAATGTAAATGGAAACAGGTGGATAGTAATAATCAGTTTAAAGGTATGGGTTACAGCTTCCTTTATTTCAAGCCGACAAATCACTACAGCTATACATACAGTGGATATAAAAAGTATTCACCCCCTTTGTCATTTTTCACATTTTATTTTCTTACTTCCTGGAATCAAAATTGATTTATTTTAGATTTCTTGCGACTGATCAACACAAAATACTCTATAATGTCAAATAAAAAATAACTCTAAAGCCTTTTATGAATTAATTACAAATAAAAACAGAAAATAATTGATTGCATAAGTATTCAACCCTTTTTCTAAGACACACATGAATAAACTGGTGCAATCAATTGTCTTTAGAGGTCAATTATTTGATTGGAGTCAAACTGTGTACAAAAGATTTTCCGGTGTACCGGTGAACACCTGTGTGCCGGTGTTTCAAATGATTACAAATTAAATGCTCCTGTCTGTGAGAGGTCCCACAGTTGGTTAGTGCATTTCCAAACAACGGCTTCATCAGGAAGATGAAGCCGATGAAAATAATATTCAAAGCAAATCCGCAAACAGGTTTTTTAAAAGCACCAATCAGGGGAAAGATATAAGAAGATTTCAAAGACTTTAAATATCCCTGGACCACTGGAGTCCATCATAAAGAAATGGAAAGAATATGGCACAACTTTGAATTTGCATAGAACGGGCCATCCTCCAAAACTGAGCATCCATGAGAGAATGGAACTTAGGTTAGGGAGGTCACCAAGAGGTTTATAGCAACTCTGATGGAGTTTCAGTCTTCAATGGCCGAGATGGGAGAAACTGTCCATGGGACAACAATAGCCTGAGCGCTTCACAAATCTGCACTTTATTGGAGGATGACAAAAAGAAAAGCTATTGTTGAAGAAAACACATGAAATCTTGCCTAGAATTTTCCAGAAGGCATGTGGGAGACTCTCAAACCAACTGGAGGAAGATTGTATGATTTAACTTTTTGGCATCAACGTTTATGCTCTATGCTTGGTGCAAGCTTAACACTGCGTATAGTTCCAAGAACACTATCCCTACCATGAAATATGGTGGCGGAAGCCTAGTGTTATAGGGATGCTTCCCTGCTTCAGGGGCTAGAAAACTTGGTGGCAAAATGAATGGCACAAGATTTAGACAAATCTTGGAAGTAAACCTGGTGTAGTCTGCAAGAGACCTGGGACATGGGAGAATATTTGTATTCCAGAAGGACAATGGTCCAAAGCATACAACAAAAGCCACATTGGAGTGGTTTAAAAACAAAACAAATCAATCTCCTGGAAATGGGCCAGTCAAAGCCCAGATCACAATCCCGTTGAGAATCTGTGGAAATATTTGACAATTGCTGTTCACCATTGGTCCCCATGCAACCTGATGGAGCTTGAGCAATTTTGTTCAGAAGAATGGGCAAAAATGCACAAAGCTGGTAGAGACTTACCCAAACAGACTCACAGCTGCTAAAGGTGCTTCTACAAAGTATTAAGTCAAGGGGGGTTGAATACTGGTGTAATCAATTATTGTCTTTTTTATTTGTATTAATTAAGAAAAAGCTTCAGTTTTAAGCTTGAGTTTTTGTTTTATTTTTCTTTGACATTGTTTTTTTTTTTGATCAATTGAAAGAAATCCCAATTAAATCCATTTTGATTCCATGAAGTAATGAATTATGATTCCACATAAAATAAAATGTGAAAAATGGCAAAGGGGGTGAATACTTTCTATACCCACTGTTTGTATCCTCCTTTCCCATATCGCAAATTCATCCTGCTTGTCCTGCATTTGGACTGTTTGAATCTGGTCGCCATAATAATGTGTTTATAATTTTGTTCCCATTAGTATTTCCAAGCAAACTCAGCTCATAATTCATTTTTTTATGTTCTTAATTATAACTGTTTTACTAGTTGTTTTAGTTAACTACTTTGACGAGTAGTTTTGACACAATTAAGGAGGAGGGTTTGGTTTGTGGCGGCACGGTGGTGCAGTGGATAGCACTGTCGCCTCACAGCAAGAAGGTCTCGGTTCGAATCCAGGCCGGGGCCTTTCTGTGCGGAGTTTGCATGTTCTCCCGTGTCCGCGTGGGTTTCCTCCAGGTTCTCCGGTTTCCTCCCACAGTCCAAAGACATGCACGTTAGGCTAATTGGAGAGTCTAAATTGCCCGTAGGTATGAGTGTGTGAGTGAATGGTGTGTGTGCCCTGTGATGGATTGGCGACCTGTCCAGGGTGTATTCCTGCCTCTCGCCCGGAACGCATGCTGGGATAGGCTCCAGCACCCCCCCCGCGACCCTGACCAGGAATAAGCGGCTTAGACAATGGATGGATGGATGGATGGTTTGGTTTGTCGCTGTTGCCGATAGTTTCCAATAGAATTATTGTTCAAATAAGCCAGGCTAAAAACATACCTCAATACATTTTTCCATTTATTTTGCGTGACTGACACATATACGAATAAAATTGTAATAGTGCTTTAGCAGTACCATCGGTGTTTGCAATGAACACAGTTTACAGTACCTAATCTAAACTGCTTCGGACTGAGCCACCTTTTCCAGCAGTTGACTGTGTGCAGTGCCCTGGTATGTTATGCTGCCTTATAGACGTTTCCTGATATCAAGACGTGCTAATATCAAGAAACGCCCAAAGGATGCAGGCTGAATTCGCACATACTTGGAATTTATAGGCTACTCAATGTTCAGAATTGACAGGGCACGCAAAGAACTTTGGGACACCCCCTCACTATGAAGCCTGCATTGCTACTAGTTTGGTTGAAGCAAGAATCAGAGGGCCTTTTTAGGCCCTATCCCCTCGCAAGTTTTCATTCCCTTAAAAATACTTGAATATGACGGTGACGCATGTTAATGTACAAAATGGAGTACGGGGGCTAGGGGAGTGTCTAGGGGCCGAATTTGAATTGAGCCAGAATTATAGTCAAATAAGTGTTAAATAGCCAAAAGGCAACTTAAGGCAATGCCAGACATTACCAAATGTTAATGTCCTTTGCGGGGAAAAAGCAGAAAAGTGGTCAATATTTCCACCTGACGTTCTTCTTCCTGTGATGTCTCCGTAGAGCTTGGACGGGCGAGTGGAAGTGCAAGGACGTCATGGGAAGTCCTTGCTGACCATCAGCGGGGTCAAGCTGTCAGACTGGGGCCGCTTTGACTGTGAGGCACTCAGCAGGATCGGAGGTCATCAGAAGAGCATGTACCTTGACATCGAGTGTAAGAGCAATTTTTGCCAAAACACAGCAAACAGGATATACTAACACATACAAAAAGACAGCACCGTTTCCAATGTACAGCACACTGCCTACACAATCACACTATGTACAACCTATATACAATTTATATAACAGAGGATACACACACACACACACACACACACACACACACACGCAGTCACACACACACACACAAACAGTACTGTTAAAATGTAGCTCAAAACATCAGTCACGGCCTCCCGGGTGGTTTAGTGGTTACAACGTTCGACGCTGGCCACTGCGACCGGGGTTCGATTCCACCGGCCGCTCCAGAGTCGGCTCTGGCCGGGAGTGCCACCGGGGGCGGCAATTGGCTGTCTGCCCCAGGGAGGGGGGAGGGAAGCGGACAGGAAGTTCGCTGCACACAGGAGTGGCTCTGTAGTACTGGAGTTATGGTCGACAGCCTGGCGAGTGCCGTCTCGGAGGAGACGATACTTTGCCTTTGTCACTACCGGTCACAGGGCTACGGCAGCGAACTCACTATACGAGGGGGGGATTGACATGAAAAATAGAAGGTATAATTGGCTACTAAATTGGGAGAAAATGGGAGAAAATCAAAAACAAAATGTAGTAAAAAATGTCAGTCACACATTTATTCTTGGACTTTATCTAAATTTGTAGTATCAATCCTGTTCCGTGTTATATTGTAGATTGGGGGCGGTCAACCCTGGTCCTGGACAGCCGCAGGGTTTGCTGTTTTTTGTTTTTGCCCCTTAATTATCAACACAATTAGGCCAGGCGTGCTGAGCTACCTGTGTAATCAAGAAACCAGCTTTAGTCAGACTGTGTAATCGACTGCTCAATTAAGTGCTGAGTAACGAAAAAACCAGCAGACACTGCGACTCTAGATTCAGGGCTGGCCACCCCAGCATTACATAATCAATTACTGGATATCACAACAGAATAGACTGGAAAGTTATGAACTTTCCAAATGAATCATGCCATTGTAGTAGAAGTTGGCACAATGTAATAGATGGCTGTAAATTGTGTGTTTTATCTTTTTAATCCTGCGAAGAAACATAAAAGCAATAGGCCATGTTTTATTTGTAATGAACACAATGCGGCAAGGTGACGCGTTCTTTTTCTCCGGCTTTGATTTTACAGCAAAAGTTATCTTGACCTTTGTAGTCACAATGAAAAATGTAGCCTAAACACATGCTATTTCAGTGTTGATTCCGTGCCAGATTCCAGACATCACCAATCATAAATGTCGTGGCACACCAAACTGGCCAGACGGCCCAGTCAGTGAGCATGGTACATTTACTGTGCATAGCAGTGGCTCAGGCACATCTCCCTACAGTGGTGTCAAGAGAGCCATTGAAACCACTGATTGCACACAGTGGCAAGGTGCACAAATGATCCCTGACACACTGATGGACTCATTTATCCAGACATACAGCTTCGATGGTGACTTGATCTTGATCTTTTTTATTCTTTTTTTGCTGTTTATTCCCATTTTCTTCTCCCAATTCAGTATCCAATTATACCCTCTCTTTTTCATGTCAATTTTCCCCTTCCTCGTATGAGAACTCGCTGCCGTAGTTCCGAGACCGGTAGTGAGCGCTGCACTGCCTCCTCCGGGCCGGCACCCGCTGAAGCCTGTCACTGTAACACACAGGACCACTCATATATGCAGCGAGCTCATTCAGCTTTTATCCCTGCCCCCTCCCTGGGGTGGACAGCCAAATGTCGCCCCCTAATGGCACTCCCTGCCAGAGCTGAAAATGGCGTGACCTGGTGGAATCGAACCAACTCGAGAGCAATCTTAAAGCAGACATGTAGTCTAAGAGGCTATAGGCTGCAGTTCAGAATGTAACACATTTCATTGTTATCTGTAACCACACAGCATCACATTATGACATCCTGTCTGTTTGGCAATATTGTTAGGTAGATGTCATACTCAGTTGGAAATGAGTATTCGATATGACACTGAATTACAGTTGTGCCTGGGAATCAAATTATTTTGAACAGAACCATTCTCTTGATTTAGACACAGTCATGTTTCAGACCTGGTGACTGTACCTCTGAGCTTAGACACAGCCACATTTCAGGCATAACCACTGACCCTCTTGGCTCAAACAGCGCCACGTGTTGGGCAAATTGCTATTTTTTTCCCGGTTTAGATGCGCCCAAGTTTCAGACCAATCAGGCCATCTACTACTCATGGGAAGGGAACCCAGTCAACATCAGCTGTGATGTGATGGCCAACCCCCAGGCCTCCCTGCTGTGGAAGAGAGACAGACTGACCATCTCCACCGAAGGTCCAGGCAACATCCGCATCTACAACACTGAGGGCCGATCACTGCTGGAGGTAAACTACACAATGAGTTGTGGCTGAAGTTTTGGGAACTACTGTAATACTAGTGTGGCAGTGCTCAAGATACTGTGCAATCTGCCAAAACTACACTGCAAGCATTACAGAGAGAATGTTGAGGATCTCTTTTTGCAGTCATGATATCATGTGTGGACTTGTCAACAAGCCACTCTTTACAGTCTGTGAATCCTACAGTCTAGGCAATAGTACACTAGTCAGTACACATAGTAACACAGTCAGGTAATACATACTGCAATACATTAATCAGGCAATGAAAACAGAGACATGTAGTACATACTGTACAGAAATGCATTAGAGGCAGGCCACAATATTCAGACTATATACACCAGCACAGAGATTACATATAGTAACTGCCAGTGTATGCAATAGCACAATGAGGTCAGGTAGTGTCTGTTCCAGATTCTACAAATAAGCTATTGACATCCATACTGTTTGGTCCAGGTCACCCCGATGTCGGACAGAGACTTTGGACGATATAATTGCACAGCGAGGAACAACATTGGGATAAGGTTCCAGGAGTTCATCCTGGCTCAGGCAGGTGAGTGTGTATCATGAAGATGTTATGGAGACCAGGCAAGGCATACATGTACCAGCAGGGTATCCACATAGCTGCTTTACATTTAGATTAGCACAGACCCATTCACTAACACAATCATACTAATTTACTGTAACAAACACCATTTACTGTAAAAAGGCCAAATCACCTGTAACTGTAACACAGATAAATGTACTCTAGCACAGACCCACCAATTCACTATGACACAGATTCATTTGTTATAGCACAGACCCACCCAATTGGTTTAACATAGACCAATTTGTTATAGCACAGAGCCACCCATTTACTTTAACACACACTCATTTATTTTAACACAGACAATCTACTGTAGCACAGAGGCAAACATTCACAGTAACACAGACCAATTTACTGTAGCATGGCCCATCCATTCAATTTAAAATAGAACAATTTGCTCTAGAAGAGACCCACCCATTCACTATAACACAGACAATATACTGTAGCACATACCCACTCATTCTCTTCAACACAGACAAATTTGCTGTAGCACGGACCATAAATTCACTTTAGCACATAACTATTTTCTCTAGCAGAGACCCACCCATTCTTTATAACACATACCCACTTACTAAATGGCACGCATTGTCTCGGTAGTGGAGAAAAGTTTCTAAAACACTGCAGGAGACACCATGAATGCATACAGTACTGAGATATATCAGCGTCTTTCAACAGACAGCCTCCTGCTGAGTAGATGCTGCAGAATGAATGAAAAGTCAAACTTCTAACAAGTGCGTATTGACTGAATGAATAATGTTTCGTTTCAGTTTATCATTGATTTCTTTCCTGCTGAGACTGATTTGTGTACAGAGTTAAAGATGTAAGAAAGGAAACTTTTCTTTTTTAAAGGATTTTCCCTTTAGACAAAAGATCTTATAACCGGTAATAATTGTTCAGCTTTGATAAGGGTGATTGATTTAAATGGCATGACAGGTAAATCAAAAAAACACTGTTACAATCAAAATAGGGGTTTATAGCATTGTTAAAGCTTTCCTCGTGAGGAATGACTCAGCCGACACACGCGAATGTTTGCGTGGCTCCGCATTTGGCATTTATGTACTTTAAAGCAGTGTGCCATACCCTTGGAACATGTATGCTGTGCCTAGAGACTCTGATTGGATGCATTGTGCAGGCATTGATTGCCCCGCTGTCTCCAGCGTCGTTCACGCGGAGAGTCCCTGGCAAGAGGCGGATTGAAAGTCCGCCCCAGCTCATTTCATGTTTTATTAACAGAGACATGATTTGTATTCAGGACCAGGGTGCGCTCCCACCACTCACACTGAAAAGTAAAGGGAACAATCTTGTATGAGACTCTGCACACTGCATTAATACCAGAATGGGGTTCTTGCCTCTGTCTGATGGAAATCTTGTCTGAAGCACTGCCAGGCTATAATTCAGACCAGACTATTAGTCACACTTCTCACCACTAGTTGAACAGACAGGCCGAGGTTAGCGTTTCCTGATTAAAGAATTTGTGATAATCCGAATGAGTCCCTAATGTAACTGATTTAATTATGCCATTTGTAGTAATAATGGTTGCAATAATATGAAGGTTGGATGGACAGATTAATTCAAATGCAGCAAAGGAAAAACAACAAAAAGGCATTACTCTGTTGGCTCATGCTGTTCGATAGGGCCAAGAATTTTGTTGAATTTTGTTTAAATTGATTCTCTTTGAGATGGACGACACATCCACGCACTGGCACGCGTGCCCATGCACTCTGGCACACACGTCCCCGTCGGCTCCCATCTATGTACGCTATGCATGACGCAGATAATTTGGGTGCCCTTGAAGGAATAGCATCCAATGAGATTCACTGTGTTTGATATGATGGGAGAGCATGTGATACTGGCACAGTTGTATACGAGGGGAGTGAATAAGGGATTTCAGATTGTCCTGAAAATGTGCCATTTTTTAATCCTGAGAATTGTGAAACCTCTGCTGGAAATCTTTATTTCCCTGAATAAACTGGAATTAACATTTTAAAGCACTTAATGTATGTGATATGTCCTGGAAATTACCAGGTAGCTGCCAATGGATTTTATCAATGCTAACTGCAATATACACCGCTGAAACACATTTAGATCAGAGCGGTCAGGTTAATGTGTCTTTTTCTAATCAAGAGTCCTGGCCCACTCTTCTGGTTCCCACATCTCCTGTTTGGCGGTGCACTCAAATGTGCAAAGCAATGGCTCTATGTCGTCTCCTTTACCCATCTTTGAAATGCAATCCTTTCCTCATTGATCACTGGGAGGCAAGGAAACCGATTCATGGAGCCTGCTTCCTGGCGGGCGCAGCAGTCCTGGGCCTCAGTTTTTCCCCTGGATGGCCTCCATCACTAATAAGCTGGATTGCTGTTAGGCCGTGTTGAGCGCCATCATCTGTCCTCCATTTTTTCATCCCCACTCCTTGCAGAGTTGGACTCTGTTTCACCTTCTTTTCCCTAGGGGAAGAACAGAGGAAGACACAATGGTTTTCGTATAACACCACCAAAGAAGTCTTACAAAAAAACAAAACACTGGGGAATGTCTCGCTCAATGCCCACATTCTCCACCACCTGTCACAGAGCCGGGGAGAAGGACGTGTGACTCAGACAATTTCCACCAGAAACAATCATTTAAAGGGAACAGAAGGATTTATTAACAGAAAAAAAAGACACTTGGGATAAAGGGTACACATACAACAACAAAAAAAACACATTTCCCAGCTGGGCTTTGTCAAGACAGCTGCTTGATGTAAAAATTGGACGCAGCTGTCTCCTAGTTTCAGCACCGGACAGCTGCCCCTGTTTGTGGTGGTATTTACTTCTGATCCACTGCCATTTCTTCTGGGGAGCTGTCCTTGGTCCCGGAGCACCATCCATTTCTGTGCCACATTGGTAAGACTTATAAATCTTAATCCCTAGATTGGATGTGAGATTGTCATAGTTTTATATGAGGGTAGTAGTGGTTCTGAGACTGATACACCAGCATATAGCTATATGTATATATAGAAAGATATATAAGAAAAGATGAGACCCTGTCATAGCATTTGATATGTGGGGGAGTGAAACTGAGACTGACAACGTTGTACTTAAGTGAAAACCGGACGTGAGACTTGAGAGTTTTTAATAAAGAGTTGCTGGTAGCATTACTGCCTCTAGCAAAAATATGTATTGCAGAACTGATTCACAAAGTTAGTGTCTGAATGATTACTGCAACAATTTCAGCTACATTACATTTACTTTTTAAGCATTTAGCACACGCTCTTATCCAGATCGACTTACAAGATGTGCATTAATACATGGTAGGAACAGTCATAGTTCACGCAAGAGATCAGTGCAGTAATACAGCAATAGACATCGTTGTAGGCAGATGCCTACCATACCTGTAACACTGGGAAGGAAAAGGTTAGTATTTTTTTTATTTTAAATGAGGAGTAAGCAGTAAGTGTTGAGCAAGTGTTGAGCAAGTAGGCAGTGGTGATGACAATTGGCTAGATGTACAGAATGCAGTGGTAGTGGAGTCTGAAAAGGTGAGTTTGGAGTCTCTTGCGGAAGATCGCAAGTGATTCTGCGGTCCTGACCGATTGCAGAAGGTCGTTCCACCACCGAGGGGTCAGGACAGAGAAGAGGCGAGACCGCGAGGAGTGGCTGCTGGGCGCCCGGAGGGATGGGACAGTCAATTTGCCAGAGGAAGCGGAGCAGAGGGGTCTAGCTGGGGTGTAGGGTGTGATGAGTGTCTGGAGGTAAGGGGGAGCAGTTCCTCTAGCTGCCTGAAAAGCAAGCATCAGTGATTTGAATCTGATGCGTGCTGCGATGGAGAGCCAGTGCAGAGAGGAGAGTAGAGGGGTGACATGGGTGAACTTTGGTTGATTGAACACCAGACATGGAGCTTACAGTAACTGTGCTTATTGTTTTCTGTGCAGGCAACAACAACCAATTAAAATGTTGCACATAAATTGTGTATTGTTGTATTGAAACAGCAAGTACTATTTCTTTGTTAAAGGCAATCTTTAGAGCATTGGCTTAGCATTGGCTTAGCTTTTAGCATTGGCTACCACCAACCTTTCTGGTACAGTACATTGGATTTTGAATATCAAATCATGAGTGTCCAAGTAAACCAACATTCCCCACCACGTAACTTAATATTTTAAGATGTAGAATTTATTGGAAACTCTTCATATTCATAAGCAATGCATTGCATATTAGATCATAGAGGAGGTATTTTTTACTATCACGTTTTCATTTTATAAATCTCCTTAAAGGCATGCAAATGAAAGTGGAGCATATTTGATGGTAATACAGGTGGTCATTGTAATGCTTAAAAAGCCCCTGTGAACAATTATATGAATTGGAAAACACTTGGACAGGGCATTGTCTGCCCCTGTCACAGCGGACACATTGGCGGTGACTTTTATGAATCGCATTAAATGTTTGTTATGACAAGGACCTCAGGACACAGGACCATCTCCTCTGGCGAGGAGAGGTATTAGTATGTATGTAATCACTTTTGATCCTGTTCAGGAGGATAAAGACAAGGACCACTGGATTTGTTTGGCCTGGCCTCCACGACAGAAACAAACTTCCTATACAGCCATTGATGGCAAGCTTGGGGCGGATATATTGAATAGGAGATTTAATTCTACATCTTTGACAGAAGCTGTGGTTCTGGAGAGAGACATTTTATAAAGACGTAATTAAGAATGCTCTGACCTGTGTTCACGTGTACCCTGTTGCCTGGGTGAGAGGAACAACTATGTGAAAGAAAGAATTGTATTTTATCTGCGCTTCCACATCTTTGTTCTGCAAAAATATCAAATGGAACAAACAAATCTAGTAATTCTATATCTGTGACTCCAGATCCTCACTCTACACAAATGTCTAATGGAAGGAACTTATCTGAACCCTCTAGTGTCAGGGTCAGGTGGGATCTGAAACACTAGGTCCCTCCATCATAAGGATGGGAAGAACTCACTGAGCATGCCCAGACGAGCATGCCCCAGGCATAAGTTAAATGTCATTCACATTATTGTACTTCGGCCATTAAAAAAGGTGTTTCACTCTTTATTTTTTAGGTGAGAAAGCTCACAGGCTCATAGGTACCAATCTGAACAAACAAACCGTACAGGACGTGTGTCAGCATATCCACAACTATGATTGATTGCTGTGGTGGTGCGGAGGTTTAATTTTAAATCCTGTCGCCTCTTGTTTCCTGGGGGTATTAATGTCATTTAGAAATATGTAAAAGCCTGTATAGCACTACTGACATTTAAATCAGAAAAACAAATGGAACATGAAGTGCAGATTGTGGGGACATAGCGGGTGTGCAGGTGGAATCAGTCAGCAGAGTGAAGGTTTAAGAGGGTGGAAATGCTGCACCTCTCTGTATGAGAGGGAAATAAATCCATGCCGTTATTCTCCTGCATACGGCGCCTGTCGTAGGCATTCATGTAAAGTACCGTTCCGTATGACTGTGTGATAATGAGCTGCGCATTCTGAATTCCTGGTTAGGAGATGGATTTGTGCACACACGGCCCATGTTTTGCACCGTGCATGGACGATCACTGTGGACTCGTCTAATGTATTCATGCTTTGGAAGAAAGTGGCTCTGCAGGAGAGAATGGATTCTTTTGATTAGCTGAACCCTGGAGGCCTGGCCTGATAAAAGGAAGTGTTTGTTTGATAAGGGGATTGAGTGGGCTGCTGATTACCTCACCTTGTACTCTTGTGTGCGTGTGTGTGTGTGTGTGTGTGTGTGTCTGTGTGTATACATTAATGCATATATGTGTCTGTGTGTGTGGCTGATTGTGTCTGGGTGTGTGTACAGTACCTGTACGCATATGCCTGTGTTTGTGTGTGTGTGTGTGTGTGTGTGGGTGTGTGTGTGTGTGTGTGTGTGTGTGTGTTTAATAAAATCAGTCTTGAAGACATCAGTTGTATGCTACATCCCCGCTGTATCAAGGAATCATAAGAACAAATGTTCCTCTCGATTGTATTCCACACAGAATCAAGACTGTGTGCTCTTGTGTTCCAGACGTGCCCTCGAACCCATACTCAGTGCGCCTCAGCTCGGTGTTCCAGCGTGTTGCCACGGTTACCTTCATGAAGCCGGACTCCCATGGTGGGGTCCCCATCGGTCACTACCTGGTCAAGTACAAGGACATCAGCTCTCAAGACTGGAGGGATGTCAAGTCTCACGGAGTTCAGAGTGAGTGCCCCCACTGCACATCATCAGCATAGACATTACCATCATCATAATCATGGTTTCTTGTTCAATAATACCAGAACAGTATTTTAGAGACCACAGTCAATGCTGATTGAGGATAAAATCATACATTGGAACAGGATGAGGGGTAATCAGTGCTCTGTGAATTATCCCTCCAGTATATACAAACTGATTATTTATTACATTGCTCTGTGTGCAACATGCATATAGTGCATTGGTCACAATCAAGCAGGAATTAAGTCGAGCCTTCATAGACCCCAACATTGGCCATAACACTAACCCTTCATTCCTTAATTGCACACTACATTATGGACTTGCTTACAGAGGACACCCTGTTACAATTTTAGACATGTGTAGCCAATGTACAGAGAAGGAGATAACAAGGACCTTCAGGTTCACTGGAGTGCTGTTAACTGCCAAAGGAAATCTTGCCACAACACAAGCCTGTCCCACAACCTCAGGTGTCACCCCGATCTTATTATAATAACCATAAGACTAACCGTCACAGTAACAGCACAAGGTCTATGCTGTCCTCACACATCGGGTAATGGAGCACATTAGTCCCCAGCAGGTATCCACTTCAGTCACGTCAGTACTAATATTCAGTTAATGTGCTTAGCAGCCCTTTTCCACTTGACTGCGCCCCAACATCTTGCAACAGCAGAGAGGGGTTCCATCAGCTGAGGTGCTTCACCAACTGCACCAGGACTGTACTGCAGCACTACTAAGTGTGTAATTTACATTGGTCTTCCCATTCATATCAATGGCCGCATACTGAATTAACATTACCCTTTCAGATCAGTGATTGAAACTATGAATCAGGCCCCAAGTAAATATCTTATTCCTGGGCAAAGCACTGGGATTTGAACCAGTGATCTTCCAATCAAGAGTTGGAAGGTTACATTGTGGATATGAGGCCCTGTTCAATTGCATGAGGCTGATTGTGACATAAAGAAACAAATTCTGTGTATTTAACACCAACCAAAAGTCCCAAACCTTTTAAAGCCCACAGAAGGCATTTTAGCAAGATTTCACCTCTAGTTTGCCCACGACAAACCACAGCCTGATAAGGACTTTTTTTTTCAAGCTTGGTGTCTTGGCAACGCAATTGATAAATTGACTTAACGATAGCCAAAACAGCAAAGTTCCCATTTGTGACAGTACAATTTATAAGGCATTATTTACTCCTACAGTAGAAGTCTTGAAGTCTCTGTCCAACTATTTTATCACATTTTGTATCAAATTTAAATGCTAGCATCTCCAAAATCGATGTACTCATTTTTGGCTGTATACACTACACCCATTCAATCACATTTATCTTCACTGCATTGAATGATGGCATCATATCCCAAAGGAATGTGTAGATTCACCCTCACAGATTTGTCTTTTAGCTCTCCCTGTGCACACTTCTGAAGCTTTAATATGTTATTTAGAGAAAGGGGAAATTGGGCCAGAATTACAGAATTACAGAATTAATTAATTAAGGATTCTTCATTAATTAAGAATCCTATTGATTGGAACGGCCCTTGAGACACAAGGCCTGAGACATACAGCCTCAGATATGCAGCTTAATACTACCTCAGACACATGATCTGACATTACCTGAGACACGTAGCCTAAGACACATGGCCTGAGGGTACTTGAGACATTATCCAACTGTTTTCTCACTCATGCCACGAGGGTGATATCAGTTATGTGACATTCAACAGCTCCCAAGTACAACCCGATGTACTGCTCTGTGTGCACAATGGCAGATCAATTTTTACATCACCCAGGGGGTCTGTTTGATGTTCAAACTTCAAAAAGGAACTCAAAGGATAAGTATGTCTGGTAGATGAGCAATGCAGACAAACCTGAAGGGCTTATAGTGAATAACCAGTTTTTAAGTACATTTGAACGTGGAGCTGGAACACCCTCCTCATAGTGAGTATCAGAGAGAAGGAGCAGAGATTTTTTTTTAAGTTTAAGAGTATAGCAAAAAGTACAGAATATTAGCACAATTATTTCTTATGAATCAAATGAGGATATATTAATGTTATATAATGCCTCAGACCAAATTTCATGAATGTCATAGAGATGTTTCTGCAGCAATAGGGTTCAACACTGTCCTGTTCGCTTTCTATTTCATAAACAATGTTTATTAGCCCTTTTTTAGTGTTACTATGGCCACCAATAATACCTTCAGAACCAAAAACACTCAAGTGAGAGAGTGCTGCTAATACTGCACACAGAGTGTATTTGTCTGTGTATTTGTTTCCCCCCATATATCCAAAGTAATGTAAACTGGGTAATTGTGCATTATCACAACAATTTCCCCTTATGTAAATATTGTGCTGCTTAGAAAGCTCCAAACAGACCTATCTGGTGTTAAAACCAAGTGCTTTTTCAAAAGTTAAAAGTATACTGATGATATATATATATATCAAAAATGCTAATGTTGAATAATAGATTCTGAGATCTTTTTTTCTGATGAAAAATAAAAAATGCCTATTTTAAATGTATTGCTGAAAGCAAAATGCTATTGAATTATTTAATCCTCAATCTGGAATTCATATCAAACAATAATAAAAAGGTAGGGCTGGATTTATCATTAAAATATTGTCATTATTGTAATGAATGTGTTCAGTCATAAGGACAATAGAATGTTCCTTTTATAATTAGCTCATTGTTATAGTTTTTCAATAATCATTATGATGATAGTTATGAATTCTTGTTTGTTGCCTTATTGGATTTGTGTTAATGGAGTTTGGCACTACAATCATCTCTCCTTCTTAATTGCTTTTTTCATTTAGAGAAAAGAAAAGAGAGCACACTCAAAATTGCAATTACAAAACTTTTTACTTCTTAACAGAGAAAATTGGAATGTATTGGCAAAGCCTTCATCAGCCCAATCAGATTTATTTTGCTGTATGTTCACTGAAGTTCTGAATTCACATAATTTACTCTATACAAAAAATGCAGTAGTAACTCTCTTGATAAGTTTTTTATTTAAATGAACCTTGACATGACAGAAGTTTATAACATCTTAAAAATATTCACCAGTGTTAACATTATGCTTGAGTTAAACTGGCCCACGTACTCAGTTGTTACATACTCATAAAAATACACGTTTTAGTCGTACCAAATTTACAGACAACAGTAAAATCCAAGACAATGATTCAAGCAGATATCATGATATATCTGGATTTCATCATAACTGAGTATTTTGGAAGCAACTTCAGGACTGATACTGTCACTTTAATGTACTAAAGGTAGGAGGTACAGAGAAATTGGTATGATGTTGATTTTATAAATCCCTCATGAAAAGAGTATATGTTCAGGGCCTAAACAAACACACCATAGTGCTTGCACACACACACATACAAGTGTGGGTAAGACCATCTAAATATGGAATGAAATATAATTCTGCCAACTGTGCAATCAGATCAGACAGCAGGGTTGTCACACACCACGTGAAAAATCCCCGGATGTGAGCCAAGCAGCAGATAAGCAGGTAAGAAGTGGCAGAGGAGTGGGGTTTGCCGGTCTCCGGACCGGATCTTATTTTTCAATCACTCTCCCAGACCCGGGAGAGAAAGAACAGTGAGAGATCAGGTTAAATAAAACAAACACAAAACACAAGAAGCTTTGGGGCAAAAACCGCAAAGCTTTCGGGCAAAAACAACAAATTAAAATAACAAACTAAATGAACAAAACTAAATTAAATCCCGCCTCCTCTGAGGTGGGACTCCCCTTCCGGGGAATAAAAAACAACAAACATGGATGCACATCCACATTTAACAGGATACTGCGCCTTCCTCGTCCAGATTACCTCTAACCCGGATAGGCACACAGATATTCGGTAACTTTTCAAGTGCTTACCAAACCCATACACACCGAGACCCTCGCCACTCTTCCGGTGTGAGAGCACAGAGAGACTCCCCACTCATCCGTGTGAGCCCTCTCTCTCTCTTTACAGTCACACAGAGAGAGAGAGACACAGACACTATTTCAGTGCGCCTTCTTTCTCTCTTTCCCACACAAACAGGAAGCACTCTACTCAGTCACTTTTAACAAACACACAAAGACTCTGCATCCCCTGATGTTGAAATCCCCTTCCAGGGAACAGACCCAACACAGCACGTCACACCTGACATTATAGTGTTAACTACACGATGCACGCGCACACAGACACACACATGATTGACAAGGCTAGCGACTTTCTACGACACACACACACATGCACGCACACACACACACACACACACACACACGAATGACAAGACTAACAACTCTCTACGATATGCACACACACACACATGAATGACAAGACTATTGATTTCAGACCTGCTCTTAAATAGGCTTACTTTCTGCCTGGCTCAGGAGGGACTCGTGAGGCAATCACCTGTCTATCATTCACACACCCAATCACAATCACTAAATGCCAAACAATTCACATACACCACACCTACTCACATTCTCACACACAAATACAATCAGTCAGGTAAATTCTCACTTGCTACCCATACCAATTAACATTGATTGAATAATTGACTAATTATGGCCTTTGGAACAACCTTCCGGGCAACATTTCACACTCTCGGAGTCTCACACCCTGCGAGAGTGCCAAACCTGCCCGCAGAAAGTTCCACTGTTCCAAAAGCCTCCACAGCCATGCTGTGGCAAAAAAAAGGCAACCCTGCCACTCCCCTGTTGCCGAGACCGACGCCCTCCACAAGGGGTTTTATTTAACAAAACATACATAGAAAGAATGCTACATATGTGTGTGTAAATACGTTTTTAGTTATCTAGCCAGCTAACTAGCACCTAGCTTCAGCTGTCAAATTAACCTGTAGTGGTGGTGGTGGTACTGGTGATAATAATATAAGTAATATCAATCAAACAGTCAACATGATAACAGTACCTATGTTAGTCTGGCTAATAAACATTAGCTAGCTAGCTTGTCTCAGTTGTTTTGACAGCTGAAGCTGCGGTGCTAATTTGTCTTATCTTCTTGCTTGACCAGCAAACAATCAGCTGGTCTACCAGCTTAACTAGCCCGTTACCAGCTCATTACCAGCATGCCCAGCTCCATATCAGCAATGATCAGCACTGACCATCTTAGAATTTCAGCTGGTCAAATCTGGAATTTTCAGTAGGCTTGTTATGATGGCATTAAACATGAGGCTTTGTTGACTTAGTAAGCTTACTAATGTTAGACACAGTAATTGCCACAATTAATCTATTACTTGACTTTGTCTGACGATGATACTACATCCGAATGATGAAGGTTTGTCTGAGGGAGGTTTTGCTGACTGACACTAACTCCTAATGATGGACGTTCATCTGACTCATGTTGATACAACTTAATATAATAATATAATATAATATATATTTTGGAGATGCTTTTTATCCAAAGGGACTTACAGTAATGAATGAATACATTTTTCAGTATATGTGGCCCCAATGGGAAACGAACCCACAACCTAAGTGTTGTCAGCGCCATGCTCTACCTACTGAGCCACACAGAACCACATGCATGTGTGATGCTATCCTAAAATGGACACTGTATAGGCCTGTCTCATCCCCTATGATGTGATAATTACATATGACTTGTGTTATTAAACAGTTATTAAACAGATAGGTACAGTTAGTAGATAGGTAATGATTTTTCTTCTGGCTATTGAGGAAATGACTAAATTGAATTTCAACAATAGATCTTTACAACCTGTCATTACTTATAAACAGCAAATATGAACCTGTTAATTTTTTTAAAGCATAATTTCAAAATGATTTCATACTAAAATTGGAAGTTTATTACTTACTTTCTGCCTGCTCACCATCTGTTTGCTAGCCCCTTGGAAGAAAATGGCTGTTTTCATTGCCACTTGTGGTTCATTTCAAGTAAGATTTCAAAAGAATGGAGCAGATGGCATTTTTCACCACCCTGTTGACTCTGCAAGAGGGGTTCAGGGATGGTGATGAAGCCAAAGAATAATGGCAAAAGAAGGATGTGCATGGATCTCACTCATCTCAACAACAGCGCCTGCCGGGAAAGACACATAATCCCTGTGGTGGATCAAACAACCTAGCTCAGCGAGGAGGAAGATGTGTCACCTAATGGACAGTTTTCTCTCAGCTTCAACCTACAGGAGATTGAAGACCTCTGATATACTGTGAATTTCTCACAGTCTGACAGACAAAGAACAGCGATATGCTCAGACTGAAAAATAAGCTTTGCTGATAACATGGGCCAGTTAATAGTTCTATATATATATGCTGTGGGTCTAGAGCTCCAGATTAGAACAGAATTTAGTACTACTCCTGTTATGACAACTTAAGCATTGGGTGACCTACCACTTATCTTCTGCTTCAAATTGCATCTTCTTTGTCAGCTACAAAATTGTAAAGAAGTACACAATTGGCCCAGGAAAACTGCAGGCGATTTTGAAGACCTCTTATCCACAGCGCAATTTTGTAAGAAGTGGCATCACTGGCAGCAGAGGTTTACATCGACCAAATTGTTTGGCACCTCCTGACCTTGCGCACAAAAAGAGGGGAAAGACATGCTGATGTTGTGGACATGAGTAGACGCCATAGGGGTGAGCAACAGCAAACCATTGCCAAGCAGCTACAGCAATGTTGGCAGCACAGGTTTCACATACTCAGTGTAAAGTGCTTGATTTTAAAGGCAATAAATGAGTCATGCCTGAGAGTATGTGTGCTGGGTATTTACTCTTCTAACATCAGGGTATCACAAAATTCACACAGCACAACAATCACTTTGGTGGTCATACTGTCAAAACAGATCAGACACATGGTGAAGCCTCATTTGAGCAAAAGAAGTATGGTTCCTTTGATGACAAGCACATTGCCAGCTGGAGCATTGTAACATCTGGTTACAATAGTAACTGGAAGGATATCAACATCAACTCTGAATGGGTCAGAACATTCCTCAAGAGGAGCTGAAACCAGAATTGCCACATGTCAATACATTTCAAAGTGGGATTCAAGATACAAGGACAGCAGATATTTATGAAGAAAGCCATGGATTCAATCAACATTTTTCCTAAAATTTGATTCACAATTAAATGCACAGTTTGGCAAGCTCAGTAATCACCAGAATTAACTTGCCAACTTGTTTGTGAAACCTTGTTCATTCAAAAGACTGAAAGGCAGCAAGCTAGCTTTTTGATAATGGGCACAATTAATTCTGTCATCAGTCTACCATCTAACAGCGCTGTCAGTATCAGCCTTAAGTTCAGCTGTATAGCTTCTGTTTTCTTTCTGAATTTACCCCTGCACTTTTCATCTGTCAACAAAAGGATTTAAGTGACAGCTGTCTATCTCTCTCTCACATCCTTTGAGATAGCTGTCTTGCCGTCACTCTGTTTGTCGGTCTGTCTGTTTCTAGTACTCTGTCTGTGTGTTTGTGTAGACACACACATCGTTTGTCTGTCTGTGCTGGAAGTCTCTGTCTGTCTTCTGCTGACAAATTTTCTTTGTCTTGCTCCACAGCGATGGTGCTGCTGACCAGTCTGGAGCCCAACACAACATACGAGGTGCGAGTGGCAGCGGTCAATGGAAAGGGTCAGGGCGAGTTTAGCCACACAGAGAGCTTCCAGACCCTGCCCATCCGTGAGTGTCTCTGCCCTTCGTCTGCATTCTTTCCTGTTCCCCTTCAGTTGGGAGACTGAGCACTAAGTATTACCAGACTGTGCTGTGTGTGAAGCAAAAGTTCTGAGACAGTCAGGGAGCTGTGCTTAAGACAGCGAGAGAGTTGTGTGAGATTGTACGAGTTGTGTATGAGACACAATAGATAGAGACATATGAGATGACGATAGATGTATGTGAGGCTATACGAGATGTGTAAGGCTAGTGTAATGAAACAGAGCAATTTATTAGGACATGTTTAGATCCATTTGAAGACATAACTTTATTTCGATTTTTAGTATGTAGCAAGGTTGTACATGTAGTCCATGCCACACCCTGCCCCCCAAAGAAAAAAAAAATGAAAAAACAACATGACAGTTGGCAGTACATCACAACTTAAAATCAGCCATATAACAATATGCTTATACCTGCCTGGTCAAAAAAAAAGTCACCACCTGGATTTAACTAAGCAAATAGGTAAGAGCCTTCCATTGGATAATTACTGCAGTGATTAATATGTTTTAGCTGGCAACAAGTTATTTAACCCTAACTGATGCAGTGAGTAGCTTCTCATTTCTTAAACAACCATGTCGGAAGACATATCATGTGGTCGTGGAAAAGATGTTAATCTGTTTCAGAAGGGTCAAATTATTGGCCTGCATCAAGCAAAGAAAACAACTAAGGAGATTGCTGAAACTACTCAAATTGGGTTAAGAACTGTCCAACGCATTATTAAAACCTGGAAGGATAGTGGTGAACCATCATCTTCGAGGAAGAAATGTGGTCGGAAAAAAATCTTGAATGATCGTGATCAGCGATCACTTAAACGTTTGGTGAAATCATATCGTAAAAAATCAACAGTAGAACTCACGGCTATGTTTAATAGTGAAAGTAAGAGCATTTCCACATGCACAATGCGAAGGGAGCTCAAGGGATTGGGACTAAACAGCTGTGTAGCCTTAAGAAAACCACTTGTCAGTGAGGCTAATCGGAAAAAAAGGCTTCAATTTGCTAGGGAGCATAAAGATTGGACTCTGGAGCAATGGAAGAAGGTCATGTGGTCTGATGAGATTTACCCTGTTCCAGAGTGATGGGCGCATCAGGGTAAGAAGAGAGGCGGATGAAGTGATGCACCCATCATGCCTAGTGCCTACCATACAAGCCTGTGGGGGCAGTGTTATGATCTGGGGTTGCTGCAGTTGGTCAGGTCTAGGTTCAGCAATGTTATGTGCCCAAAGAATGAGGTCAGCTGACTACCTGAATATACTAAATGACCAGGTTTTTATATCAATGGATTTTCTTTCCCTGATGGCACGGGCATATTCCAAGATGACAATGCCACGATTCATCCGGCTCAAATTGTGAAAGAGTGGTTCAGGGAGCATGAGACATAATTTTCACACATGGATTGGCCAGCACAGAGTCCAGACCTTAACCCCATTGAGAATCTTTGGGATGTGCTGGAGAAAACTTTGCGCAGCGGTCCGACTCTCCCATCATCAATACAAGATCTTGGTGAAAAATGTATGCAACTCTGGATGGAAATAAATGTTGTGACATTGCAGAAGCTTATCGAAATTATTCCACGGCGAATGCGTGCCGTAATCAAAGCTAAAGGCGCTCCAACGAAATATTAGAGTGTGACTTTTTTTTGGGACGGGCAGTGTATGTTTATTACAAAATATTTGGCAATGTACATTTTGTAGGCGAATAGGAGATGTAGCTGGCATACACAACATTATCGAGTTCACTGGCATTGCACAAAATAACATACATTGACATTATTACTGCTTGGTTAACATCAAATCAAATCAAATCAAATCAAATGTATTTGTATAGCGCTTTTCACAAATGAATTGTCACAAAACGCTTCACAGAAGGGCTACTGCTACTATTGTCACGTGAGCTATGTGATCTAGCTAGTATTGAAGAACTTGATGTCAATAAGGCCTAATTATGTATGCTATTTCTGAGTTCATACTGCGTTTTCATGACCAGTGAGTCTTTGACAAACTCTGAGATTTGTATCTCTGGGGTTCTATATATTGTATATAAAATAATATAGCCACTGCTACAAAATAACAGGGAAAAAAATACTAGCTGATTGGATTCCACTGAATTTTGCAGCATGACAATAGGATGTCTACATTATTGCAGGTTACTGATAACTGTAATTATCATTATTCTTCTTATTATTATACAACACCTCATTTAAATTCTAGAGTCTATGAGTATTATATCAAATGTATTAATAGTGATGGAGTGTAAAATAACAGTGGGTTACATACTGCCACAAACGGTATTCACACCTACTGTGATCCCGGTCAAAAGAGGACATGCCTGAGCCTCAGGACAATCTTCTGTATATTCTGACTGGACAAACTTCTATATACTCAGACTGGATGAACTTTTATATGTTCAGACTTACATTTATACTGTATATTCAGGATAAACTTGTATATATTAAGACTGAATGGACCTCTATATATTCAGACTGGTCTAATTTCTATATATTCTATATGGATGAACTTACTTCTTTATTAACTTACTTAACTTCTATGAATCCAGACTTGCATTTATATATTCAGGATGAACTTCTATATATTTAGAATTTCTATTTGTATTGCCTGCTTGGCCCCCCATAGTATATACTGTATATATAGGGAGAGAGAGACAGTTATATATAAATGAATACACAACTGCACAGTGGTGAGTGAGTGTGTTGTGTGACTCTGATATACAGTATGTGGTGACTAACTGTCAGTCTCTCCCCCCACCCACCGCCCACCGCTCACAGGAGAGCCCAGCCCCCCAGCGGTGCATGGTAAGAGGGGAATAGGGAAGGCCTTCAGACTGGGCCTGGTGAAGCAGGACGATGGCGGGATGCCCATTGTGGAGTACATCATTAAGTACAAGATGGTGAGTCGGGCTGCAGCATCCCAGCCTCACCTCATCATGTCCCACATGCAGTCACCTCTTCAGCACAATACCATATGCAATCAATGTGTTTCCCATTGCAGTCACAAAAACACTACATTATTATACTTTTAATACCTGTGTCTAGACAGTATATTGCTCGGTAGAGTAATATCAATGTGTAGAGTGTACTGTAAAACCTGGTGGATAAGACACTGGTTTTATATCAATTTTCAATTATCTGTACAAACATAATTTATTTTCTAATCTGTTTTTCAGTTTGCACTTTCCCTTGTATGTTATCTGATTTAGCTAGCTAAATGCTACAGATTTGCTAGTAACTAAGCCATCAGACAAGACAAGAGCAGGTATCCTAGCTAACTGCTAAATTACTAGCTAGCTGGTTAGAAAAGGTGGTAACACAATACTATTGAGTAAGCATTGCTTTTTCATACCAGCTAACCTATTGTTGTGTCATCCCTGGCACAGGGATCAGTGGTGTTGCATCCCTCCAACAGAGTGACAGACACTTGTAGAATGTATGCCAATGAAGCATAACATAACGTTTCTTAATAGGATATTGAGCCACCATGAGCCACAAGAGCAGGTTCAATTAACCTTGCCATAGATTCTACAAGAACTCTATTGGAGGGATGCAACACCTCAATAAATTCCATTATTTGTTATTTTATTGATGGTGGTGGAAAATCCTGTCTCAGACACTGTGCCGGAATCTCCCATAAGTGCTCAATTGGGTTGACATCTGGTGGCTGAGACAGCCATGGCATATGGTTTACATTGTCTTCATGCTCATCAAACCATTCAGTGACTCAAGTGTTTCCTTTATTTTGGCAGTCACCTGTATGTTTATTGATGATGCAAGGAAGGAAAACTGCAGAGTAATAACGCTGCAGAGTGCTGTAATTCCCTGCCTAACTGGAGGGTGAGATTTTCACACCTGTTCTGGGCAGAAGGAAATGAGGAGACCATAGGGCATCAGACGCGGTCTTACTGAAAGTCACACAAAGTCAGACTGATGAAGAGAAGCACATAAACATGGATTCAATCAATCTCACTTAGCCACTTTAAGGGCAAATGCAATTCAATCAAACAAGACGCACTGTACGTTTTTTTTCTGGATTCAATCAAACCAACCTTATGCTCATAAGGATCTGCCTTGTGTGCAGAATGACTGAAAATCTAACGAAAAGGAAAGGTCTGGCCTGAAATATGTTGTGCCCAAGCAAATAGTAGGAGCTTTTTTAATAGCTTCTGTTCAAATAATCTGTTTACTTTACCTTACAATCCCCACTATTTGAATAAAATGAATACAAGATCACATACTCCAAGAATATTTAAAACAAGGAATGTCAATATGCTTGATTTATTTGGTTTATTTATCTTAGGGATAAAGCAATGAACAACTATTTTTAACAAATATCATCTCTCTCTTTTCAATGTGGGGCATATGATAAGCACATAATTATTTTCTGTAATAATGAATAGGAGGGGAACAAGCATTAGTATTTCAAAATTGGATTTTCAGAGTAAAAGCTATTTCAACTGCTGATAAATTACTTCATTTTGATTGATTCCTCTGGGAAGGTTTGTTTTGGTTTGATTGAATTGCATATGCTCTTCAAGTAACTAAGTTTAACTGAATTTCAGCCATAGACTAGGATTCAGTCAACATGTGTCCTTAGATTTGACTTACAAATACATTTATAATAGTTTGGTGAGTTGAGAAATGACTAAAAATAACTTGCCCTATTATGTTTGTGACAAAAAAGAAACCCTTGTATTTATTTCCAAGTGAAAGTTAAAGACTGATTCATCCAGATGATCGACCAAAAAGGAGAGAAGGAAACTGAAAAAGGAAGACAGAGGGGGGGCGGAAACTTAAAAACACATTTAGGTATTTTTGAACTGTATGGGAATGCTTATATGCTTATACCCCGGCTTTGTTGTATTCTCCATTCTGATTGGTTGAGAATGTGTTTGAAAGGTCTGCATTCTCTACAATGTTGAGAGCAGACCTCCTGGCCAGGTAATTTGCTGTTCACTTTCACTTTTCAATGCAACGTCAGAAAACGAAGTAACTACCTAGTATATGCTAGCTAGTTGCATAAACCTTATTTGTAATGCTACAGGAAATACAGTACTGTGATCTGCGATGGCTGAAGTTGTATGATTGAATGGTTAGGTTGCGGAATAGCTTTTCTCCCTTCAGGTACTTAATATTGTTAGATTTTGGTATTTTCCTTAAGCAATATGTTATTTACAGTCTCGAGTAAAATCTGTATGTCCCCACTACTCATCCTGTTTCCACCCGGGTGTTAAGTACCCTTTTCCAAATGCAAGATCTCCCCCGAGACTCAGGTGCCGAGAGCCATTGGAAAGCAACCCTGGGTGAATAGAAATTATAATGTCTGAAGAGTCATTGATCTAGCCAGGAAACAGGAACCAGGGAAGGAGGGAATTAACACATGCATGAAGCCTTTCCTCCTGGCCAGACACCTTTTGTTTAAGACTGTATTTAACCTGTGACATTTTTACATGATGGGTGTTAGACTTGAGATCTTGATACCACCAGAAGCTACACTGCATGAATAAAGAAACTCTTGTCTTTCACCAACGGAACTGTTTTAAGACTCTTCTATTGCCTGAATGAAATTGCAAGTACCAGCAACGAACTGAGTTTTAATTGAGGAGAGAAACGAAGCAATTCTTCAATATCAAACAGTATTATTGCCATATACCTGTATACTGATTATAAATTAACAATTTAATTGAAATATGATACAAATATCTTTGGATTCATCACATATTATTTATTTGAGCACCAGACATTCTTTGGTGCGTATCGATAACACTGGCCACCTTAAAATGTTCTTTGTAGGAGAAACCCTGGAGACCTTTCCCCATTGAATGTTCCAAAGGAGCAGAGGGATGGGGGCAAAACTCCCCTGGTCCCATTTTCTTACACATCCAGAATTGACTAATTTCACTGAAAATAATACAGTTTTCTACGTTAGTGATTATACATCCAGATAACCTCTGTAAAAGTTTCACACACAATATGATAGATTGACTGACCTCTGAGAAGAGCAGGATCTGAATGGCTTAAGATATTCAATTTCAATGGACTTTTTTAATTTAATGGAGATGTCACTCAAGCACTTAATTGTTGTGTGTATCGGAGCTGGTGAGCCCTGATTGACATACTCTAAGAGACTCCAAGTCATCTTGATTGCGCTGATATTGACTGAGCCAGAAAGCACTTGAAGAAGAAGTCTTTACGGTAGGAGCCCTTGGATGGCATATCCAACAGAGTCCACACACAGAGTACCTATGTGCTAGTGTGGGCCCTCCCAAATTGACTGACTGAGGACATTGTAGCAGTGTCGACTGGTGGGGTCCACAACAGGTGAAGCTAAGGCTGAGGCGGGGGGGAGTTTCTGCTGTCCAGTTTCCTCTGACTTCAATTCAATAAATCTTTTTTTTTAATTGTCCCCTAGGAGCAATTTGTTTGCAGCAAGGTTAAAAAACAAACACAACATGCAGTAAAACAAATGGTATAAAGACAATAAACACGGGAAGGAATTATGAGAAATACAGATGTCATAACTAGGACGCCTATGTAGCAGTCTTATCAATAAAACAATGCATAAATAAATAAATAATATATGGTACAGAGTAAGTAAGTAAGTACATCAGCAGCAGCAATTGCATTAATAGCAGCAATTGCTTTGGGGATGAAAGTGCTTTTCGATCGTACGCTTTTGAACCTAGACGTTCAATACCTGCGCACAGAGGGGAGCAGCTGAAACTCAGCATACAGGGGATGGCACTGGTCTTCCAATATACTGGAGGCTTTACGCAGGATGTGATTCTCGTATAAAGCGGAGAGACTCAGCTGTTCAACCCCAGTAATTTTATAACACATTTGAATAATTCTCTGTAGTTGAGATTTGCACTTAACATTGAGGTTGCCATACCAGCAAATCATTGAGAACATTCAAATGGATTAAATAAAGGATCTATAGAAGAGGATTAAAATCATTCTATCCACATCAAAAGTGTTCAATTTACGCAATAAGAACAGACTTTGTTGAGCTTTGACATTAATGGCAGTTGTATTTGCCTCCCAGCGCAGTGCTGTGCACTGTGCCATGATATTTCACAATCCCCAATGTCAAGCAGTTAACTAGCTAGCTAACGTTAGCCCAGTTCAGTTGAAACATGCGAGATGAGACAAACCCATCACATGTTATTCCATTAAATACATTAAGTCCATAGAAACCCAGAGACAACTGCAACCGACTGAGCTTCCACTGACAGCTTCAAGCATGTGAGGCAATAGATAGTGCTGGTTTAAACAAAACATTTCAGTCTAAGTGACATACCATGGAATTTAAATATCACTCTCTATCTGTGGTATTTTAAAAAATAGATATTAAGTAAAAAATTGTATTAATGTATTTAAAAAATATTTCCCATCCCCCCCCAAATTATAGGGGAAGCCGAGTTTCCCTCGTTGTTTTAAAGGAATCGCCACTGCATTGTAGCAATGAGAAGAATGAAGATGGCATTCTAAATCTGGGCAGAAAAGAAAAATAGGGACTAAAAAGTTAAATTGTAAAAGTTAAATGTCTTGTAAATTTAACTGGATCCACAAAAACTTTAGTCAAAGGATAATATAGATTGGCTGCTTCCTGGTTTAATCTACCTCCTCCTTATTGCATAGTAAGCACAGCAATGAGGTATATCAGGACCCCATGGGTGACCTTGGCAGATGCCTGTAATAAACTCTAATCGGAGGACATGGTAATTGAATCTTGTGGGGTCGCCTTGTTCTGACCTTTCAGCTAATAACTTCCCCTCTCTACACTATTCTGAAGATCCCATTGCTCATTAAACAGAGTGAGGGATTAGATTCAAGAAAGCAGTTACTTGGGGAGGAGCAGCTGGTGTGCTTTGGCAGTGCCCTCAGTAAGAGGGGTGCAGGTGTTATGGGAGGGTCAAACCCCCGGCACACACACAATTTCACATGTTGTACCATACGCTATGACACAGCAGTTCTCTCAGAAACATGTTTTTCCAGTTTGAAACAGTATTTCTACTACAACAACAAAAACAGCAACTACTACAACTATACTAGTACTACCACTACAATGAATTATACTATGCTTAATATTAATACTAATAATAATATATATAATAATAATATATATTATTATTATTATTGTCATATATTTTGGAAAAACATCCAAAGCCTAAAGGTTGTGTTCCTTGTGGCTGCAGATTTGTATTTGACTTGAATCAAATTGACTATTTCATGATTTTTATTTAATAATAATATAATAATAATAATATCTATTTATTTCACATAATCTTGGTAATGAATGCAATGTTCAAACCTATAAATAGCAGTATTTGCAATGGCAATTGAGCCAGCTGCCTAAACAGAAGGTTGATATGGCCATGGTCCTTTGAGACTGTCACGGTTTCTCATCAAATTTGATCCTGCTGCAGACTGCGAAAATTGAGAAATTGAGATATCGTAGCCTGACACCTAGATGGCCAAAAGTCTGACAAGCTGCAAAATACCCGTTCCCGTGTTTAGTCTTCAGAGAGCTCCAGTATTCTAACATGTCAAAATGTGAATTGGCCTGTAAGAAAAGAGTCTTTAGTTTGTGAGAGTGCTATTATTCCGATCTCTATGGTTAGGCTGTAGCCACAGAGGCTAGACAGTGTCTCTGTGCATTTACGAATGCAGTATGATTCAGGAACGAGAAGAAGGTTTGGTATTACAGAGATGGAGACAGGGTGGAGAGCAGGTGCCTCTTTTCTCCCTGAGTTCAGCCCTCGATAGCATTTACTCTGCACTGACGAGAATGAGAAACAGAAAGAGAAAACAAAGACACACTTACACTTTCTCTCTCTTTATTTCTCTCGCTCACACACACACGCACATGCACTCACACACACACACACACTCTAAATAAATACTCTAAATATGGGTTATGTTGCAACCATGTGTGTGTGTGTATTTCAGCAGGAGAAAGAGGAGCAGTGGATGACTAAGCTGGTACCCGGGGTGAATGACTTTGTGCTGCTGCAGCACCTGCAGTGGAACACGCGCTACGAGGTGGAGATCACTGCCAGGAACGTGAAAGGCCTGTCCGAGCCCACCTACTTCCAGTTCTCCATGCCTCAGAGGCCGGATATCACAGGTATGAGCAGGTCCATACTCCACCTGTCCACACCTGTCCCTACTTGTTCCTGGTCCTTCCTTACCCTCTACACCGCTCCCCTGGTTACACTGTCACTCTCCGCAGTGCTAATGGTTATATGTGGCCCAAGTGTGATGCAAAGAGCTACTTTTATCTTTATGTGAATTCTGAGCGATGAAGGTTTATCTGGAGAGATGTAGATGCAGATATCTAGAGGGTGCTGAGGCAATGATGGTATGGAGGATTAGGAGGATGAATCCAAAGACACAGCCAATGAGAGGTTTCGGATTATTAATTGATATCAAATATATATAATATATGTATAATGTAATAATATATAAGTGCGTAGCCAATAAGAGCTTTTATTGAATGTTGGCATCTCTGGAAGTGTGTCTTTAGGAGCTCAAGCTGTAGTTGTCTATATGAGTCAGACTTATGCAGTCCTAAGTATGCCCAGACTTACTGGCTGCAAGGTGATTCATGCCCTTGTCTATCGTTCTAGAAATATCATGGCAATATTGCATGTTAGCAAGCCCTTCTACTGCCTCCAAGGTGCAGATTGTGCCAAGACAGAAATATGAATATGCTAGAGGCTTGTGGGGTTCTTTTGAACGACGGTCTGCTCATGTAGACAAACAAAGAACAAAATCTCGTATTTCTATACACCACCAAACACTCTCAAGAAATCGATGGAGAAAGGAACCACTGGAGTGATATACGTATATATATTTATATATATATAAATAAACAACAATTGTTTTATACCTTTTTTCAATATGATGGTGGATTTGGTTGATGTCATTATTGGAAGAGATTTATTCATAGTCATTCATAGACATTGAGTCCCCCATTGTGAAACTGCAGAACAATGTGAGTGTAACCACAGTAACCACAACCATGAACGCATGCACATGCACACACACACACACACGCACACTCACGCATACACATCATCATTCATCTTATATTATTCCTGAATTTAATTTTGTTTTTTGATTGTTTGGGTGACTAACAGACGTTCCAATTTTTTAGGATCAACCATCACATACACTGCCGGTCAAATGTTTTAGAACACCCCCATTTTAAAGCAATTTAAGCAGTTCAAGTCCAGTGAATAACCTGAAATGGTACAAAGGTAAGCGGTAAACTGCCAGAGCTAAAAAAATAAAAATAAATAATGTCAATTTCAGAGTTATAAAAAAGGCCCTTTTCAGGGAACAAGTAATAGGTTAATATGGGCTAACAGTCACTCTGTGCAAGTCGCCGACTCTGGATCCAGCAAAAGAGCCCCAGACCATCACGCTTCCAGTGTCACACACTGAGGAACCATCCTTTCGCCTACTTGACGGCCTACAAAAACCTTTCAAAATTTAAAGATTTCAAATTTTGATTAATCGGTCCATAAGACCTTCTTCCAGTCTTCAGTAGTCCACTGGCAGTGCTTCATGGCCCAGGCAAGCCTCTTTTTCTTATTTTGCCATCTTAGCAATGGCTTTCTTACTGCCACTCGACCTGTCAAACCTGCAGCTCGAAGTCTTCTCTTCACAGTTGAAACTGAAACTTCCTTACTTCGACCAGTGTTAAACTGTGCTTGAAGCTGTTGTCCTGTGAGCCGCCTATCACGCAAGCTGTTGACTCTCAGAAACTTGTCTTCTGATTTTGTTGTGGCTTTGGGTCTGCCAGACCTCATCCTGTCAGAGTTTCCTCCAGTTTCCAAGTGCCTTTTCATGGTGTAGGAAACTACTCACTGGCATTATTTTTTCAGTTTTTTACCTTTGTACCATTTCAGGTTATTCACTGGACTTGCTTACATTTCAGTAAAAACCTTTGACTGGTAGTGTACATTTATAATTAATGATTTTAACGATGTCCCAGAGAGCTGGAGAAGTCCACAAAATACAAAAAACATCACACATTATATTCAATACAACAGCAACAACAATTGCCATCTGGTTACGCACTACTTTCTTGGTAATTTCCGGAAAGTTACCAGTACAGGCACGCTACAATGAAGTGAACTATCGAGGAAAAGATTCCACTTGCAACAGGAACATTCTGAGAAACAACTGATCGGAAACAGGTGACATCGTCAAAGAGTTACTCATAGTTATGAAGTACTTACATAATCCTTAATGGAGGAACATTGTAGTACCTAGTAAGTAACCTGGATAAGTGCTCATTAGTAAATAAGTACCATGAAAATCTTATATGACTACATATGAACTAACAAGGGTATTACCTGTTAAGTGCCAGAACCTTTATGTAGCAGGTTTTTCTTTGTTACCTGGAAAGTAACTGCTGTTACCATCTGTTTACCTAGTAAATACCAAGTAATTACCAGGCTGTAAAATAAAAGTGTTACCGAAATAACCACATATACAGTGGGGAAAATAAGTATTTCACCCCCTGCTGATTTTGTGAGTTTGCCCCTTACAAAGAAAGGAACGGAACGGTCGGTCTATAAATTTCATGGTAGGTTCATCTTAACAGTGAGAGACAGAATATTTTTTAAAAATCGCAGAAAATCACATTATATGAATTTTAAACATTTATTTGTGTTTTATTGAGGAAAATAAGTATTTCACCCCCTAGCAAAACAGCAAGAATTCTGGCTCCCACAGACCGGTTATGTGACCAGGAGGCACACAGATTAGTCCTCTTACTTAATTAGTACTCCTAATTAAGTACTCGTTACCTGTATAAAAGACAACTATCCACAGAATCAATCAATGAATCAGATTCCAACCTCTCCACAATGGGCAAGACCAAAGAATTGTCTAAGGACATCAGGGACAAAATTGTAGACCTGCACAAGACTGGAATGGGCTACAAGACCATTGGCAAGCAGCTTGGTGAGAAGGAGTCAACTGTTGGTGCGATAATTAGAAAATGGAAGAAACACCAATTGACCATCAATCTCCCTCGGTCTGGGGCTCCACGCAAGATCTCACCTCGTGGAGTGAACCTGATCATGAGAAAGGTGAGGGAACAACCCAGAACTACATGGCTGGAGCTTGTTGATGATCTCAAGGCAGCTGGGACCACAGTCACCAAGATGACCATTGGTAACACACTACGCCGTAATGGATTGAAATCCTGTAGTGCCCGCAAGGTCCCCCTGCTCAAGAAGGCACATGTACAGGCCCGTCTGAAGTTTGCCAATGAGCACCTGGATGATTCAGAGGAGGCTTGGGAGAAAGTGCTGTGGTCAGATGAGACTAAAATCGAGCTCTTTGGCATCAACTCGACTCGCCGTGTTTGGAGGAAGAAAAAAGCTGCCTTGGACCCCAAGAACACCATCCCCACCGTCAAGCATGGCGGTGGAAACATTATCTTTGGGGCTGTTTCTCTGCTAAGGGCACAGGACGACTTCACCGGATCGAGGGGAGGATGAATGGGGCCATGTACCGGGAAATCTTGGGTGAGAACCTCCTTCCCTCAGCCAGGACACTGAAAATGGATTTCTAAGGATTTAGAGAGGATCTGCAAAGAGGAGTGGGCCAAAATCCCTCCTGGGATCTGCGCAAACTTGGTGACCAACTACAAGAAACGTCTGACCGCTGTGCTTGCCAACAAGGGTTTCTCCACCAAGTACTGAGTCATGTTTTGCTAGGGGGTGAAATACTTATTTTCCTCAATAAAACACAAATAAATGTTTAAAATTCATATAATGTAATTTTCTGGGATTTTTTTTAATATTCTGTCTCTCACTGTTAAGATGAACCTACCATGAAAATTATAGACCGTTCCTTTCTTTGTAAGGGGGCAAACTCACAAAATCAGCAGGGGGTGAAATACTTATTTTCCCCACTGTATATAAAAAAACCAAGCCCTTAATTTGTAATCAATGATTATGGCAAATGTGGTACATTTACTGAATCTAGAAGTATTTGGAATGTTTGCACACCTGATACTGTAGGCCACAGGTGTCGGAGCCTCACAAACAAAGTTTACAATGAAGTAAATGAAACACAGCAACACTGCATCCATTGCTAAGTTTGCAACTTTATTGACTAAAGGGATATCTCTTAACATTAAGGCTAAATTTGAAATCTATAATCTTTAATCTTGCCTTTTGGATACATAAAGTTAATTAAGTGCAGAGAGGTTATTGCCACTAAACTTCTATGGAGTGAACAAAAGCATATGATATGATTTATTTTTGTTGCTAAGGAGATTCAGACTGACAGCCTCATCAGGATATTGGGATAAAGGAACAGGCATGGATCTAGGTTTTGACAGTCATGAGTGCAGTACACAGAATACACATCAGTTGGTGATGACATATTTTGCCATTGGCTCTGACAATCTGAAGTATTTTTAAAATGTATGGAAACAATGGACTAAGTGTCTAAATCCTAATATGTTGGTCAATGGTATTAAAAGTGCATTGAATAGTGTATTGATCATTCTAGATCTTCCAAGAGCTTGCGGAGCTGTCACACAGCTGTGTATAGACAACTATAAAGTCAAAAAATATGGAACTATGGAAATTCAGTTTTCAGTGCCAGCTTCAATGTGGTCTCTGTTGGTCTGTAGTGATTCATTAGGATACATTTCCATTATTAATCATTTTCAAAAAGCGTGGCACAAGGCTGGATTCAGGATTCCAACATTCCATTTGGAACCAACCCTGGGAAGAGCAAGGCATCAGATGGAGCAGGCAGAGGTACGGGTGGCAGTGGAAGAGGTCAGGACAAGCAGGACAGTGGAGCAGCAACGAGCCTGGACAAAATGGGAACAAGCAATGGAGCGGAGAGTCACCTGGGGAAACCAGTGGCAGGCCAAGCCCCCCAGGATTAAGTTCCTCATCAAGTTAGTCTACGACATTCTTCCAAGCCCATCCAATCGGTTCCACTGAGGAAAACTGGAGACATCAGACTGCACTCTGTGCACAAAGAAGGAGCACATCCTAAGCTGCTGCTTGATGGCACTGGGAGTGGGGCACTACCGCTGGTGGTATGATCAGATCCTCACAACCATCGCTGAAGCGAGAGCAGGAGAACAGCATTGGTTAACACTGTTCTGCCAAAGGCGGAGAGAACAGCCGAAGGCGGAGACCAACTGCTCCAATGGGAACGGTTGATGACAGTTGACTTGGAAATGCAAGCACATCCCCCAGCACATCCTCCTGCATTTCAGGCTTACACGCCTCCACTGCCCTATTGACGATTTCTCCCTTACAGACCATGGCTGCTGTCAGTCACACGGGGCAAGGTGTCTGCCTCTGACAAGCTGTGACACCATTACACCAGTGCTGTCATTTCCAGCCTTATGTCCCTCAATGACACGGACACAGAGTGGCAGTTCTGCTGAGAGAGCATAGTGAAGCAGCCATCCTCCAAATGCACATCACTGCCCCCTGCTGACCCTTCTTCCCAGTGCAGGGAGAAGTGTCACGAAGTGTTTGAGATAACCTGAGATTATTAGTATTCATGTTATGACTGTGCTGCTGCAGCAAGCTGGTCAGAGTTGCAGAACTGCTGCAAACTTGTAAAAGAGTTGCAAAATTGTGTTTAATAATTTGCGTGTGAGAGTGGATGACGAGTTAATTCAAAGGCATTCTTCAGTGGATAATTCAGTGGGACACATGAGGATCTAATATTCTAATCTCAGGCACTCATGTGTGAAATATTGATCAAGTCAGTTTCACCAGTGTTTCCTCAGGAAACGTTCAGGCTGGGAGTGGTAAAACTTTGTTTCAATTTTGTTCAAGCACATGCTGTTGCTTTGAACTGTGTTTTCTTTAAGGTATTAATTATAGCAGTGCCTTCTGTAATTACTGAGTGCTTGTATATTCCCTACCTGTGTTTCTTTCACATCAGATAAATATATCTCTTACCCAGTTATGGTTTGTATTGGTATGTTTTTATGATATAATACAGCATCAACTAGTGCAAATAAATACTGTATTTGTTCTGATAAGGAAAATCTGAACATTAACTTGAAGTGGGTTAAGGCCATCATGAGACCACTAGGTTGTGTGAGAGGGAGTATTTCTATATTTATGTTGCTAATGCAGTGACTAAACCCTGTGTCAGAGCTGCTTTTCAAATGGAAAACAAGCCTTAGAAATAGCATATTTAAACAAGGTCAGTTGATTGCCTGTCCATTCTCATTATACAAATGTTTTGTCCGACAAAACCCAGGAGACATGCCTTATGCTTTTTATTCATTTCAATAGAGCCCAAATATGTTACAGCTTTATTACCAGTTCTTATTCAGTATGCTGCTGTATTCTAGACATGTTTTTAACCTTCTCCTCCTGACTCAACCAAAGCCTTCCAGTACTGACTCTTCTTGTAGGATAGAGCTGGCTTTATGGACAGACTAGAGACCCTGAAATTCAGAAGCAAGCCAATTCAACCAAAAGATCTTGCCAAGAATTAATATATTTGTAAATTAAGTCAGTTGTGACATTTTGTCACAATGGGCAATTTGTAGAAAAATAAACATTTCCTACTTCTTTTCAAATACCTGGAGACATGAAGGCCTTAAGCATGTCCAGACGGGGGCATCAGACTTGTGCAGTGGTATGTCTGCTTACTGAGACAACAGTACTGCAACAAGTTGTAGATATACATAGTTGCTGTGTTTTACAGCTACTTATAAAAACTTGTTTCACCTTTTCTCTTGATTGGCTGAGAGCGTGTGGTATAAGTGTCTAACCCACGGTCCCACAAAATGTAACCTTTTTACATGCAGATATCGTTCCGTGCATCAAAACCCAGGAATTTTAAAACAAGATGGCAGACAAGTAGTAGTGATAAATATGTGTATTGCTGCTGTCACAAACCCAATTCTCAGGTGCCGTGTGTACCTGGCCACACCCTCCTATCTAACTACCTACCCCGAGACAGACCACAGTCTGCTTACAGCTACGAAACCTGATGGCATAGAATAAGCTGAATGAGGCCCTGACCTGATGTATGTTATGCAATGATAATGTTTTACGGTTGCGTAAAGGAAACCCAAAAAGAGTAAATAAAACAAATTGGCATGTCTGCATACAACGAGTCCCCCCGCCCTCTTACCAGCTTTCCAGGGGGGCGGACAAGTCACCTTCTCCAGGTTGTTGTGGGAGGAGGAAGATGTGAGGCCCGACCTTGGTCAGCACAATCGGAGGCCCCATGGTGGTTTTCTTCTTTTTCGTTTTATAAATGGGGAAAAGTAAATAATGAACACAAAACAAACAAAACACGGAAGCACACAAGGAAATGGCAAGGATTGGCCAAACACACAAAAAGCAGGTGTCACTCAAAGTCCTCTTCCACAAACAGATGGAATTTCCACGACCGAACACCCTGACAGCACTGCTAGGGGAGCGACCCCTTTCCGAAAGCAGTCGGACTAACAAACCCATCTGTAGGTCTTTGGGTCACTTGTTAGCGAGCACTCTTTCATTTGTTCACATGCCAAACACCACATCAAACTCTTGCCACCATTTCTCCTCCTTTGCTTCTTCCGGAACCTCCCCTTTAAGCCCTCATGAGGAGGAAGAACTATGTCATGCAGTCACGTGTCCAAATCAAAGAAAGAAAACTAACCACGTTGGTTTAAAGGTATCATTTATTCACTAGCTAGCTATAGGTTTCCTGTATTCTGAGCGCGCTATATAAAGCGGGCTGGATAAACTGTGGATAAAGCTACTATCATAGCTAGCTATTAATTAATGTTAGTGTATTAGACATTTCATCATACACCCAAGTGTTATGTTCACACATTTATAACCTTAGTTTGAAAATACAGCTTGGCCCATGCAAAAGTTATTTGCACCATAGCCTACTGGCTAGACAAATAAAACAGTGATTTCATTATTTGTATGAAAACACTAGGGAATCATGAAGCTAGCTAGCTGTTAGGCAACACAAGCATATAGTATGGTTAGGTAGTTAGCTAGAACATAAACAGACCTCGCTGCTTCAAGGAACTTGTGGGGTAGTAAATTATTTTTATTTGTATCCACCTGGTATCAAAACATTTACATTTATATAATGATTTTTTATTTTTTTACATTTAACTTAACTCTTGCAATAAGGAGCTTATTCTTTTGGCCAGGTTTAATTTGAACTCAAGTCAAGATAATGTGAAGGTTATCACAGACAAATATGATCCAGATCAATTAGTCAATGGTGCAACAAGGATAAAAACTCCTTAAAGACACAATTAGACTTTATATTTTCAAATAGACCGGAGTGAATTACTAAGACACATAATTTTATAACTGGGATCTCAGACCATAACTTAATGCCATTTGCAATAAAACTTTTCAAACACAGATTCAATTGCAGTACTGCAGGAAAGCAAAGCAATTATTTTGAAAATGATTTAAACCAAATTAATTGGGGTAATCTTCTGTCCTCAAATGGCCTAGAAAAGGACTGTAAAAGGAATGTAATATGCCTCTTACACATTTGAAAGATAAATTCACAAAGAGATGTATCACTACATTTAAGCAAACACAATATTCCTTGGCTAAATGACACCTCATGGGAGTTAATGAAAAAAAAGAGACTTGGCATTGACTAAATCATATTCAAAGGGCTTAGAAACAAGGTCACTTCAGAATTTAAGAAAGCAAAGGCTAACTTCTTTATTAACATTATAAACAATTCTATTCTGATTCTGATTTGGAAAAGCATAGATAATCTAACTGGCAAGGGACATGGTACATCTGGGGAGATACAACTACAGGTACAGGGAAGACTACTTCAGGTTAGCTATTCAATTGCCCATCCACAGGGCACGAGTGGTCACTGAATTGTTTGATGAGCATTAAAACAATGTAAACCATATGCCATGGCCATCTCACTCACCAGATCTCAGCCCAATTGCAAGATACTAGCTAAATGTAACGGTAATGGATTCAGGCTGATATAGAGAGCCAGTCAATCGTGTTGAGTAGTGGCGTGACGTGTGAATTTGGGTTGGTTGAAAACCATGAGTGCAGTGGCATTCTGGACTAGTTACAGTGGCTTGATGGCACAGGCTGGTAAGCCTGCTAACAAGGCGTTACAGTAGTCCAGAGGTGATATTACCAAAGCCTGAACCACAAGCTGTGTTGCCTCTTGGTTGAGTAATGGGCAAATTCTCTGTTGCGAAGGGAGAATCGGTAGATCTGGGTGATCGCTCATTGATGTGCCCTGAGAAGATCAATGGTAGACTGTTTCCATGAGACTGGTACAATAGTAGACTGTTTCTATAGTTTCGAGACTTTTTGTTGATCCAGTGGCAGGCTGAATATGTAACAGAAAATGTGACACAGTTACTCTGCACGTCTTCAAAAGCTTCCCAGTCATATTATCTTGTCCTGAATTTTTACCAGTCTTATCCCTTTCAAACACTGCTTTGACACTTTGTGCATTGAACACCAGCCTAGCTGAGACAGTTACCACCTTGAATATTAACCAGCAAAAGCATATTAATCAAATCTCAAAGAGAAACCATTTAGAGCATCGGCTAACTGCTTGTTGATTTTAAAACCATCAATACAATGGTAACAGCAGTTTTCAGCTCTCAGGCAAGTGTGGCTTCCCTTTGACCTCCCTCTCCTCTGCGCAGAGAACCATCCGAGTCAAGGCACTACCCGCACTAACCTATATATGGTTAATCTGGTAGCCACAGTTCACCTATGGCCTACATGGCCTTGAGGAGGCTCTTGACCTGTTCATTTGGGGCTTCTCTCTCCCTGACTCTGTCTCTCTTTGCCCATGGCTGCTGCTCTGGCTGTCTCCCCTGCCCCCACAATCATGATAGTAAATACGGACACATGCCCCCCTTGTCCTCCTGTATTCTATGCCCTTGTTAGCCGCTTGTCGGCTGTGGTGCTACAGCTGATTGAACCAGTGCTATCGCTATGAAAATGTTAAGCAGAGAGACTCAACATGTTTTTGCTTCCAGTAAAGTCTGCAAAGCAAATATGCTAGTGCAGTGTCCTCAAGGGCTCACTGACTGAATCTTAGCATAGCACTATAATCTTGCCTGGCTAGCTAGCTTCCCCAGAGGCAGAATAAACAGCTGTATCAACGTCAGTGTGCATTCTAAATGGTTACAAGTTCTGAAATATTGCACGAATGTGAATGAAGCAAGACTGGTTCTGGTTCAAAGCTTATGCTGACATAGGTCCTCTCATTTTGGAGATGGTTAACAAGTGATATAATATAATTTGGAGATGTTAAACAAGTAATATTTTCCCCATTAAATTATGTATCACAATTATTCAAACACTAATTTGCATTAACATGCTACTTTATTTAAATTTTTAGGGAACTGTATTCTGACCTCCTATGGCTCCCTGTTCACACACATATATATATATATATATATTAAAACATATTAAATGAGACTTTTTCCACCTTCATTTACACATTTTACCCTTCATCTTATCCAATACAGCACATCACCCAAATAACACCATCCCTACTGTAAATCATGGTGGTATTCTGTTATGGGGGATGTTTCTCGTCAGCAGGGACTGGGGCATTTGTCACGATAGAAGGGAAAATGGATGGAGTACAATACAGAACAAATATTGAGGAAACCCTGCTTTCTTCTGGAAGAAAGTTGAAATTGGGAAGGAGGTTCACCTTTCAGCATGACAACGATCCAAAGCACACAGCTAAAGCAACAGTGGAGTGGCTAAAAAACTAAAAGGTGAATGTCCTTAAGTGGCCTAGTCAGAGCCCTGGCCTAAATCCTATTGAAAACCTCTAGAATGACTTGAAGAGGGCAGTCCATCGACTGTCCCCACACAATCTGACTGAGCTTGAACAGTTCTGTAAGGACGAAGGTGTGCAAAGCTGGAAGAGACATATCCAATGGCTGTAATTCAAGAAAAGGGTGCTTCTACCAATAACTCAACCAGTGGAGTGTATACTTATCAAGTTATTCTATAACCTATATTCTATATCCAAGTTTTTTGTTTTTAATTAATGTTCAGAATTTTTTAGATTTTTTTTTTCATTTAGAAGTTGTAGGGTATAATGTGTAAATAAAAGTGGAAAAACTCTGAATTTATATGTTTTAATGTCAGGCTGTAAGGCAACACAAGGTGACATTTTTGAGATGGGGTGTAGGCTTTAAAGGGGCACTGTATATAAATGATGTACGTATATGTATGTAGACAGGGAGATAGAGGTCTTCACAATTATTTTCTTGCTTGGTTTGAATTTATGTGTTTGTTTATGTGTGTGTGTATAGTCATTCTCCTTTGTTAATCAATTGCCATTTGTGTTTTTTCCCCCACCTCCCACTTCCCCCTCCTTTTTGACATATACATTCTAATGTGCTGTGTGCGTCTGTTATTTCTCCAAACAACCCTGCTCTCCTATTCCCTCCACATGCATAATGCATCTCATTCTGTCCTGTCACTATTCGCCGCTGTTTTTGTTTTGCAATGAACTGCCACCAACCCTTTTCCATTCTCTTATAAACTCTGCTGGAAAACATCAATAACCGCCCCCCCACCCCCGATTCCTCAAACACCTCTCTTTCCTCACACAGTTCTTAAACCATGGCATCCTCTCACCAGCCGTTGTCAATCTTTGCGAATCACTGGCTGCTGATTCCGTCCCACAAATATGACCCCGACACAAATCGGAGGGATCTTATCAACATGAAGTGCTGTTATTTTCAACAACCGACTTATCCGTAGTACATTGTTCCACTTATACCACGGCTCCTTGCCAAAGGATTTAATACACAATCAGTGAATTATGTTGGAAACACATTTCCTTACGAAATTAAACAACCTTTCATGAGATACGTCCACTGTGAAAAAATTGTGGCACCAAGGTGTTGCTGATTGCAAACCTTGAATTATGTGTATTTTCGTTGTCGGGAGCCCAATGATAAGTTCAGTGGTGGGTGCCTTGATATTTTTACATGTGAATTCTCCCCCCTCCCCCAAGACATCCACTTGACCAATCAAATATTCAAGTATTTAACCAAGCTGTGGTATGTATAATACCTCATATTTATTGTGCTTTCTTGGCAAATTCCATCTTCTTCTCTCCCCCTCTCCTAATGCTTCTTCACTTCAGAAAGCCTTTGACCTGATCTATCTTTACTGGACTCTTAGCCCATCTCGCCTGATAATCTCCTCTTCATTTTATATTTTGTTTTCTTCTTGTCGAATATTCATCTGTTTCATGGTCATTGAAATAATGTAATATTGGCTTCATTTTTTGTTTCTCATGCATTTTTTTAATGTCATGAAAATTTTAATTTGAAGATCAGTATTCAAGCATTAAAAGGAGAATTGTTTTAATAATTTATCATATTTATAAATAAATAAATAATAATAATAAATCAATATTTGAATACTGAGCAAACACACTGTTGCACTTGCACATTTAAAAAAACAAGGCCCATGTTAAAATACTTTTTTGCATTTTTTCCCTGTCCCCTAAGTAAGTAAGTAAGTAAGTACACTTACTTTATTTATATAGCACTTTTAAAGAACAGGGGTTACAAAGTTCTTACAAAGGGGTTACAAAGTGCTTCACAAAGTACAGATAAAAATACACACACACACACGACTCTATGACTCACTGTACTCTTCATGCATTCAAATTTATTGCAAACTCTTTTTTATGGTGTGACTGCATATTTTTATTTTTATTTTTTTCTTAAACTTTATTTAACCAGATAAGTCTCATTTCGATTAACTCCTACTTGAAATGTATTTGGTTTGATACCCCCACCCCCCATCTGATTGCAGGTGAATGTTGTGACTGTTGTGACTGGAGCATGGAATAGGCTGAAGATGGATCCAGGCTCCAGCTATGTCTGTGTGTGTGTGTGTGTGTGTGTGTGTGTGTGTGTGCGTGTATGTGTGTGTGTGTGTGCATGCATGCTCACGTGCGTGTACGCACGTGTGTCTGTGTGACCACGTGTGTATGTGTATGTGGGGGTGTTAGTACACATGTATGCATCTGGGTGCGTGTGTGGGTTTGTGTCTGACACTAATTAGTGTTTACCAGATGCAGGGTTTTGTGTCAGTGGAGGAGAACGAAGACATAACTTGTTTCGCTTTCATTTCTATCCCTCCTCTCACATCCCTCCACACATATAATACAATCTCTCCTCACATCTCTCAACCCTCTCACGAGATGTTCTTCCTTCACCTGAGACAGGGAGATGTAGGTCCCACGCCACAGACGCACACCCATCCCGAGCTTACTCAGCTCAATATGTTTGTGGGTTTCAGTTCACTTTGCTTTTTGCTATAGCACTGCATACACATTACATAGTTAAGTACAAATAAGCAGCCTGCAACTTCTGTTCCTGCCTATTCTGTCATTGTTACTGTGAAGAATTCAAACATTTACATGAGCCCAGCATGCTGTCCTTAACAGTGTACATTTTGAATCCACACATAAGTTGCCCATTTTCATACAATTTCAAGTGGGCCTGATTTTAATCAAAAATGCATCACTTAAAGAGTACTGATAATTGAAACATTTGTTGAACTCCAGTTGAACCCACTTAAAGCACTGGATTATAGCAATTTTGAGACACACACAGATGTATTTATATATAAAAATTAAAAAAACGTTGGGATTTTCAAACAAAATGCAGGTTTACTTGAATATCTTTTTTAAAATATATATAGGGGGTGGCTCGCGTCATTTTTTACAGACATTATCTGAATGTCTAGAGAAATACAATATTCAGTCATACATATTTTTATTTAAAAAGTCTAGTTAGCGACAAAAAACCCATTTTAAAAACATTTCTCAGAGAGGCATTTGAAATGTTTGCCTTGATAATTGAAGTGTGTCCTCTTTAGTGAAATGTATAAGGAAAGGGTCAAAGGGTCATCTCATGTGTTTTGATTGAACATAATAACTCTTAATTGTCGATTTTCATGAGCTTTGTGAAACTTTAACTGTAAAGAAACTTTAACTGTCACAGATTAGAAAATACATGTTTATTAAAATGTATACAGCATCCTATATTTCCAAGCCTTAAGGAGGATTAAGTAAAAAAAAATGATTGGATAATTTATTACTGCTTCCTGAAAATATATTCCAGTGGTCATATGGCATCAGGATAATCACTTGGGTGGTAATTTACCCTTCGCTAAACCACGCCCCCCTTAGTTAGTTAGTTACTGTTGCTAAGTCTGTCAAGCTTTCGGAGCCAGCATGGCACTCCCACTGTCACTAACTGCACTCCCTCGAGAAATATTGTCCAATTTTTTGAAAATAGAAAAAGCGATTTCAGATAGAAGCAGACAGAAGGGTCTACAATATGCATTTGAAGGTTATATTCAAGATATCACACTGACTCAGCAACAAAATGACGTAAAAAAAGTTAAGATAGAAGCGAAAGCCTACAGATCACAGAGTAAAAGTGAACCACCGCGTCACCTGGCGATTGAGACAGAGGACAACGACATTAAGGAGCAACACTGTTCCTGTAAAGCTGGGTAGGGCTCTATTCACTATTACAATCATTAAAAAGCAAAAGCAGTAGGCCTATATAACGTTACATTCAGTAGTAAGTTAGCTAGCATTAGCTAACTAACGTAACATTAGTAGCCTATAGCGTGCTGTAACGACATTATTCTGGTTAGCTCCACAGGTTTCTGCGCCCATCTCATCGGACTTATCCATACCCTGGACCTCGGTAAAGCAAAAAATATCAGCAGTGTGTCAGCCCAGTCCTCCACAAGATTTGGGTACTCGGGACTGGGCTTCCCATTGACAAAGTGCTGAAATAGTCATGAAAAAGTAGTATTACATTTTGACATCAAGGTAACATTACCCACTTGGTTTTCTAGAGCTTGACTGTAACATCTTAACGTTAGCAAGCTGGCTGGATCACGAATAACAAAGATAACATTTAGTCTAACTTTACCAACGTTGCAACCCGGAGCTGTATATCCAGACCGTAGCCACATTAGCTTAGCTGGCTAACACTTTTCAGGATTTGATTTTGGTTTTGGAAAGGGAAAAAAACGTATATCTCCTTCCAACCTCTCCGGGTAACGAGTGTCACTGTTACAAGTGCCCCAGGCACAACGTTTAACCATAACTAGCTAAAAGTCCACAAAACCAGCTTGAAAATTAAGAAAATCTCAAACTTTTCCGCCATAAACTGTCGGACCTCTGTCGGAGCCTGTCCTATGCTGCGCTGTGATTGCCCAGTCTGCATTTCGGGGCGTGGTTTAGCGAAGGGTCAATTATGAACATTAATGCAATAGTAATGGAGGGTCATGGGATACAATATGCCTGGGTATTTTATTGTTTAGCATTTATTCTACCTCGATTTTCATATTTACAATTTATGTTCCTGTTAATGTATTGTCTTAACAGAATGCCATTCCACAGTGAATAGCACAACTAAGTGTTTTCCATTTATAAAGATTCCAGTGAATAAAATCTTGCAACCTTGAGTTATGCCATACTGCCGCCCTACACCTTACCCCTTGCCAACATGGTGCAACCTCATCTGTGTAATCCATTTAAGCCAGGCCATGAGAGAACACACTTTATTGCTATATTTTGGCAAACAGCAGGAGATGGATCAAAATATCACATTTAAGAACTGAAATTGTTTATAACATTTATTTAAGAGTTAACAATTATACAATAGCTTAATATGAAACAACTGGTGCTGAAATGTATAGCAGGTATACAAGATCTGAAAGAGAACACATAGCTTTGAATGCTAATACATGTACAATTTAGATATTTATGACATTTTTGAGAGCTCAAAGTTGATTCTTTTTAAATATTTATGAGAGCTGAAGGTGAATTTTAATAATACATTTAGCAGAGCTGACAGGGTATGTTAATATCATGTTATAAAGAGTGTAGAATAGACAGCAGAATTGGCAAAAAAACTGTAAAAGCAATAGTATTACAATTATTCCTATACTTTTTTTTTTAGAAAACCAGCAGGCTTCACACAGATGGCAGGCATCAAGTTAAAAAAAATCTTTAAATGTTATATTGGCTGAAATAACATCCTTATACTGTATGTCCAAAATAATAATTTTGCCTGTGTGTCCTGCAGTTGGGCACTTTGAACAGCAGCTGTTATTGCTTCATACAGATACATCTCCAGTGGAAAGTGTTAATAATTAGGGGACAGGGGCATTTGTGATGATGTAGTCAGTAGAGAAACTAAGAAATAAAGATGAAAAAGCAGAAGAAGATGAGGAAGAAGCACAAAATAAAAGTTCAGGGCTTTAATGTGTGGTTAAAGTATATTCAAATTCTACGAGGTCAGAAGGTACAGCAGTTAATGTTTGTAATCTTTGGTCTGTGGTCATTGTAAATTGCCTTTACAGTTCAGTGTACAGTACAGTTCACTTCCCACTTCCTTGCTATATCCCTGAACCATACCAGTTCCCACAGAATAAAACAGAATATTTACTAAATTTATTTAACATCACAAATTGCTTTCTGGTTTCCTGAAGCTCTAGCTTGGTGCCCTTTGAACACTTCCACCACAGTAGATAAGCTTTCTGCTACCCTTGGCACATAATCATTTGTAGAGTGAAAGCTTTCATAAGAATCAATATTTAATAAGATGTCCACTGGAAGGACAAACTTTTGCCCGAAAAGCACCTTGTACGGTGTAAAATCTGTGCTTGTATGGATATTGCTCCTGTAAGCCATCATAACGTAGGGTAAAGCACCCCACTTTTGTTGATTTTCATCTAAAAAAGAGAGACAGCATGGACAGTGAAAGTGTCCGGTTAAAACATTCAATTAAACCATCAGATTGAGGGTGATAAGGTGGTGTACTTGATTTCTGCATGTTAAATAATCTGCAAAGTTCTTTGAACAGGTGGGACTCAAAATAGCTTCCCTGATCAGTGTGTGCCATACCTATAAATCCACTCTTCCGCCAATACCCTCACTACAGTGCGGGCCTCATGATTATGCAAGGGAAAGGCCTCTGTCCATTTAGAAAAATCATCCCCGACGACAAGAATATATTTGGTTTTCTTCGGGGTTTCCGGTAAGGGGCCCAAAATGTCTAGAGCTACACGCTCATATGGCCTAGAGGCAACGGAACTAGAGAGAGGGGCACAGGGAGCCTGCCCACTAGATTTGCATGAAGCACAATCAGAACACTCCCTGCACCACCTTTTAACATTTTCAACACCATGGTCAGTAGAAGCAAGCTATTACATTCTCTTGCAATTTGTGGACCCCTAAATGACCACCTGTAGGACAGCTGTGCAACATAGTCAACACACTAGGCACCATGGATCTGGGGAGGACCGCCTGAACTCTGATAGATGAACACGGGTCCAGTGGGGGCCACCACACCAGGCCTCCACCCTGAACCTGGAGTTAGTCCCACACCTTAGTGTACTTTTGAATAGAGGTATGGCCCATACCTCCCTGCAGTAAGTAAGAGTCTTATTTCAGGATCAGCCTGCTGCACCCAGTTGAAATCTTCACCCACCTCCACCTCTGAGAGATCTGTAATACAACCACTATTGAGTCTCTGAAGGAGCCTACTTATTTCTGGCTGCAAAGGTCCCCCCTCTGTACTCCCAGATGACCTTGCAGCTTGCCTGGCAGTTGAAGGCTCTTTACTCATGCCAAGAATTGATGTGGGGGCTGGGCCAGCAGCAGAGCTGGTTGTTGCAGAGTAGTTCTGCGTGTCCACTCAATACATGGCTCCACTACCCAGAAGCTGTATAGCAGAGACTTGTCCCACCTTCTTCGTGGCAGGTCCAAAAGGAGTCAAGCTTATGGAAAATGAAGGTAATCTGGAAAGAGCATCTGCATTAGAGTGTTGTTGGCCTGGCACAGTTTTCTATTGAAAGTTGGCCAGCTGTTCCATCCAACTTCCAATCCTCTAAAGTTATGCAACCACCGTGAGGAGTTAAGATCCTTAAGACAAACTCTTTCTTCAATCGGTAGTGTTTAAAGAAATTGGTAAAGGTCACCATGTTTAACAGTTCCTTTTTTGTTGTGGCATACTTGCACTCAGCCTTTGTGAGAGACCATCAGGCATACGCTATGACTCTCTCTAGGCCGTCCTCCTCGTGGGACACAACAGCCCCCTCACCAAGCCGGCTCAAATGCTCACCAAAAATTCTACCAAACACTATGATGTCATCAAGGTAGACCAAACATGTGGTCCACTGGAGGTAAGCAAGTACCAAGTCCATCAACCTCTGAAATGTAGTTGGGGCATTTGTTAAATCAAAGCTAAAACATTAAATTCGTATAGCCCCTGTTGTAATGAAGGCAGTCTTAGCTTTGGAGCCAGCTCAACCTGCCAGTATCCACTAGCAACGTCAAGTGTGCTAAACCACCTCGCATTAGCCAGGCTATCCAAGGCATCATTGTTCCTTGGAAGTGGATATGCGTCTTTCCTTGTAACAATCTTTAACTTACGATAGTTCACCCAGAAGCAGAGCTGCCCATCCTTCTTCCACATGAGGACTACAGGAGCTGCCCAGAGATTAAAAGAAGGTTGGATGATCCTGTTGTCTTGCATCTCTTTAATATGGTCAGCCACTACCTGTTGGAGGTGGAGGGGGACTCTTCTGGGCACCATCTTGATAGGCTTTGCCAAATCCATATCAGCCTCATGAAATGACAGGTGGCTCCTCCCCAAATCAGCATCATTCCTACTAAACACTGAAAAGTTATTACTGAGGAGTTCTCGAATGGCATGTAACTCTGATGGCCCAAACCCCTTATTACTTAAACCCAACAGTTCAAGAACGGTATCAACAGACTAAGAAGTGGTGCCTTCCTCCAGATACTTCCCTTCGGCACTAACCGCCCAACCCCCTATTTCAATATCTGTGACCTGTTTGATGAGGGTCATCCCTTGTTTTAGGGTTAGCGCACTATCAGCTATATATATATCACTCTAACAGGCAACATGCTGAAGCATTTCCCACCCAAATCAATGACAGCACCGAATTTCTGTAAGAAATCCTTCCCCAATATCTGGCATGATAATGGTAACCAAAAACTTTGTTATCAGAACTAATGCCCCAAACTTACACAGTTTACCACCTCCCCAAAATCTCACCCCCACCCTATTAGCTAGGAACTCTACCCTCATAACTCAGGAGCTCTGACCTTCAGATGCTAGAACCCTCAGAACCTTCTGAAGTTCAGATGCTACATTTATAATCTCCTCCAATGTTACTAATTCAGCAGTACCCAACTGTACACGCAGCTCAGCACGTCCAATATTAGTAATAAATTCATCTTTTGCTTAGAGGTCTTGAGTAGAAAAATCCATTGAGGGGTAGGCTTTTACCACCAAGCGTCTAAGGCCATTGCTGTACTTTATTGCAGCTTTTTGTGGGACTATTTTCCTAAAGGAAAAACTAACCCTATTCCACTCATCACTGCCACATGGCTGTAAGCACTTAGTCATAGCTGCTATTTTTAGCTGTTTTTGATCATTTGTCTTGTCTTATGGGATGAGCCCAGAACACTATATATGTCTATGGCCCTACCCGACAGCAACAAAGACATCAATTTGAGCTTACGTAAGTCCTTCATCCCAATTATTCACTTCAGCGGCTAATTTAAATTGTTCAGACCAATCAGACCAGTCATGCCTAGTCTGAGGCATAAAAACTGGGCACTGAGTGTAGCTGCCCTAAGAGGAATGAGGCGAGAGAGTGCAGCTTGGTTGCTAGATGTGTGTGCATTTTTGTCAGACTCAGACATTTTGTTTTAAAGGGAAAAAAAACTAACAAAAAAATATATTCCCACTGCTGTCACCAGTGTAATAAACCAAAACTGCCAATAGAGGGCAGATTACACATTGGATTGACAAAATAACATTTGCTGCCACCACCTTTGTTAGCCGGTAAGGTCCAATTAGAGTCTAACCCTTTGCAAACACCTCAAGCACACACCAAGGTAGAAAAATATAAAGGCTTTTATTTCACAGTTCATCAAACCCTACTGGGGGGGTAAGATGTGTCCACATATCTTAGGGCTAGATGTTGATTCTTAAACACTACACACAAATCGTGAATAGGGAATAAGTTCACACAGTGGCAAAATGTTGTCTAGGCACTCGGATCACCATAAGGTAATAATCACTCATCAATCCTGCCTCTCCGACACGGAAACACTGTCAACAATGTCAACAAGCCTCATTTCCCTCCCCCAATTAGACAAGACAAATACACAAACACATACAATAACAACCAATGACAATGAATCATTTAAAAGTACCAGACTTCCCTCATACAGTGGCCATCGAGACCACCCCGTAAAGTCCTGGTTTGGCACCTGTCGTCTTCAGTTTCTTCATACAGCCGGTGTCCCGGCGTGTTTACAATTTGTGAGGGAAAATACACCAGATGCACGAATAAAGTAGACACAAATGCTCCCAGCCCCCACAACGTCAGAGAATGTCCGTTGTTAAAGACAAAGTTAAATTTGGTATTACGCCACCATAGCTTGCCCCAGAGCCCCATAACATGGCACATAAATCTCACCATTCCCTGTGTACCTCTTTGAATCCCATCCCTTATATAAACAGTTCCGGGGAGGTGGTGGCCACACAGGTGGTTCCGCTTCTAATTAGTCAATGAATCAGTGACGTGCAAAAGCACGCTCACTGCAATACTGTACAGAAAGTCCTCATTCATTTGTGCCTTAGGTGATTACCTCCACAGCAGTACATTCTGAAAAATCTGAGAAACATGGAAAGTCTGGAAGCAAAGATTTTTTTATAAATGTCAAGATTTTTTTTTTTCTTCAGGGCCGATGTCAAATGAATATCTCATACCACTGTTCAAAGTATAATTTCATTTTATTGTTTGTGACAGTTGCTTATCACGATTAATCATGTATGAAGTAATACATCAAATCATATAATAAATGTCTGTCTAACATCAAAACATGTTTTGTAATAATGTGATTGCATAGAACATGTGTATGCTTTCCTCAGTATTCCAAAATAAGCGAATATCTAGCTCATCTCTGTCATTTCTGCAATGATGTCGTAACATTGTGTGATAATGAGGACAATGTTGCAGCAACATTGCGTTATGTGGTGGTTGTTTTTTTCTGATTGCTGGCACTAAAATGCTCTTCTATTGTCTGTTCAAATAGGAACCAATTTCTGAAAATTAAATAAATTGCTGCACAGTTTATAGCCATCTGTTACAATAGTCGCAATGCTTACAAATAACACCTTTGCCATAGCAAAAAAATAAAAAATATTCTGAAAGCTGGGTGGTGCTCAACAATTTGTCTCAAAATGAAATCTATTCCACCAAGTCAGAATGAGACAGATTTCAGGAGACTGATCTCCACTATAAAGCAAAACAGAGCTTCAATTTGTTTAGGTAAACAAATAACTTTACCCAATGTTAGCCTTGCTACAAGAGCTGTTTTATATTTCCATTGATAAGCTAGAAACTATAGCTATAGTTTGCTAGCTTGCATATATTGAAACAATGAGTTACTAGAAAATATATGATTAAAACAACCATGCCTGCCAGCCAGCCCTGCTGCATTTTAACATGTTTATCAGCACATTGCACATTTTCTGCTGGCCTGACTGATCATTTTGTCCCACGCAGGTTTGTCTAAATCATAATTAACCTGCGATAAATTAAGTATCTTTATATGTAATGTTTGCAGGTATGATACTCTGGGATAACAATTTGATGTCTAATTGGAGTGAGATCAATAGTGCCGACCAAAAACTAAATAGAAATAAAAATAAACTGCCATTTTTCTAAGTTCGAGAGTGCTGAGCAAGATTTTTGTGGGGGTTTTTTTGACACTGACCTGTGCACACAAACCAATTCACTGTGACCTCAAAATCATCTTTGTTAATATTCTTAAAGCATGTCCGAGGGACTGAAGTTCCCCAGAATTGACTGTGCCAACTTGACTGACTATGACTAGACTCGATACTGGTGCCTAAATATACGTAAGATCCTCTGTATTTTGTTTGCTGAACTTGTTCAGTGCATTTTAATTATGTTAAGACTTATAAAGCCAGGCAAGATAATGCAGAACAATAGACTCAGTTGATTTGTCACCCCCTTAATTGGATTTCAATTCAATGAATGAGAATTTCAATGAGTGTGTGTGAGACTTGTGTATATGCATGCATATGTGGATTTAAACTGGATTTAAACCTCTTTGTGATATTTCACAGAGCAGTGGCACATTGTTAAAATGTCACTATCAAACATAATCATAAGTTTACTCTCTTTATCATAACTTTATCTTGAAGTTATTGGGCAGTTTTCTTATCTGTTGAGCTTGTGCCTTGCATTCCTCATAAATCAGTGAGATCATAGAGAACAGTGTTTACTCCCACACACTTCAGTCCAATCACATTTATTCAAATGTGATTAATTGAGTCTTTTGAAACCACACATTGAAGTGTTACACCCACTTATGCAATAGCAGGATAAGTAATATTAATGAGGTGCTAAATACTGCTGGTAATGATTACATAAATCAACAACAAACCAGGCTGCAGAAGAAAGACAGAAAGCTTTGCATACATTCCTCTGAGAGCCTGGAGGATTCCAAGACCTCTGATTAGCATGGCGGCGACAGTGAGAGCTCCAAACTCATAGCCGCCCACTTCCTGTGAGGCTATTCACAGTTCCAGGTGTCTCGAATTCGACATATCATGCAAGGCAGCTCAAAGCACAGACATCTCATTTCGTCTGCATTAGACAGTTCTTCCTGTTCACTCTCCACCCCCCCCCCCACACACACATGCACACACACAAACACAGACAGACTTCTGAGGTTCTTCTGAACTAAGTGATTTCCAAACTCCATTGAAACTGAGTTGTGATGACTAGCTGTCGTCCAGCATTAGTATTCGGTTAAGCATAACCTGAATCAGTGACCAGAAATGGTCTGAACATGTTCTGTGTGCTTTCGGCAGGTTCCATAATTCATCAGGTGTGTTTTAACTGGTTATACTATGTATTTAGTAATACATCAAATCATTTGTCATGACCATAAATAGGTCTTAAAGGTACATACTACAATCTGGGTTGTAAATGAGATAATTCTGTCAGCCATTTATTTCTGTGCTGTGTAGGAAGTTTGCTGAGGGAAATGGTACGCACAGGCTCCCTGTGTTTAATATATCACAAAATAAACTCATTCCATTTGAAATCAGGGTGAAGGCATTAATCTGGACAGTGACTGTGATGAACCACTTTTAGATACATGCTGTTGATATGAAAAAGACTTATACAAAGTTCTCACGCAGCCTTTTCTAGACCCTGGATCAGCTTATGTTTTTATAGAAAAAGCGCATTTAAAAATAATTTAAAAAATCAACAATCTTGATGAAATTCTTGGTATCAGTTACTTGTGAAGATTGATGTTTTAGTGAGTTATTTTTTGTTGTTGCAGAATTTGAAAATGAATCTGCATTTCCAGTATTTAATTACATAGATAAACCATCTAATAACTGATATTGAGCTCTTTTCAGCAGTTGTATGATATCCTTCTGCAGAGTTTTCCTCTTTGCTGTAAAACGGAAATATAGCTGATTGTTTCTTTATGAGAGAGCAATGACTTTCCTCAAGGATATCGACTTGTCTCATATTGAGAAGCCAAATATGTTTACTCAGCCTAAAGCATTACTCCATATTTGTCTTTAAATTAACTCCAAGAGATAAACCAATAAACAGAAGCCTTTTGTAATGAGAAATATTGATCAAATGCCATGCAGTTAGTGTCTTCAGTCCCAATACACAGTATTACAATACAGTGATTGCCCATGATGGTTTTAATTGGAATATGTTGCCACAGGGTGTTCTTGCCTCACAATGTGACACTTTGGTTGGACCTAGAAGTGTTAAGCCTCTTTTAAGTTTAAAACGTAAGTCCCATGATTATGCTCCAAAGGCAGTCCTATTTATCCATTTACTGGACTTAATAACATTTTGGTTTGTGTCTGTTTAAAGCCATTCTTAAAACCATTCTGAGCTTGGTGGATTAGTGTTATTCCAAGGTCATTGTTAACTAGTTCTGAAAGCAACTACTTTCTTGCTGTCTCATTGTCTCCGTTCTCAAGTTGTGAACAATGAAGTTGTGTTGATGGCTGCCATAGATATTGAAAGATACTGAGTGGATTACAGAAGGTATATTGTGCGCCCATGCCCGCACTGGGTGATGTCACGTTCACTTGGTTTGTTGTGACCTCTGTTCTCTGGCCTGTCTCAGCAGACTCCCTGTTCAGTGGCTTGGGACTGGGCGCGGTGGTGGGGCTGGGACTGGCCGCCCTGTTGCTGGTGCTGGTGGCTGTGGACGTCAGCTGCTTCTTCCTCAGACAGTGCGGCCTGCTCATGTGCATCACCAAGAAGCTCTGTGGCAAGAAGAGTGCCACAAGCAGTAAGAGCAAAGACATGGAGGAGGGCAAAGCCGCCTACCTGTGAGTACTGGCCCCATCAGATAGCTCTGCTTACCTCCCCTCAATAAAATTAATTCACTGCACCTACATCTCCATCCCTCCACATTGTTTCTTCCCTCTCCATATTTCCACATGTACAATTATTCCGCCCCTCTCCCTCTCTGTGCAACTTCCTCCTCCCTCTATGTTTCCAATCCTGTAAGCCTTGCATCTCCATCTTTCTGCAATCTTCCTCACTCTTCCTTTCCCTTCATCTCTATCAATGTATTGTTATTCCTCACTGGCCATATGTGTTTGTCCTAGATGTTTTCAATTAAAGCTTTTCTTTACATGTAATGTTCAGATTAACAACAGTATTGATTTAACCATTATAGCTGCATGTGTGTGCCTATGTGTGCATGGGATGTGTGCCATTGCTTATCTTGCCATTTATACAACACATGCAACTTGCATCAGTACACACCCAGTATTGCATCAGTGTTGAAATTAGATGAAAGGCTGATTCATGAGTCAATGGCTGAGATGCAGGCATACAGTTTAATCTGGATTTTACTTTGAATGGATTAGTGTTGGACACTCAGTAAAAGGTTTATAGTGATAGTGAATGACTGGCTACATTACCATCAGTGTTAATTTATTATTAGTGTTAATAGGGTTTGATAATCTGTGTCTGAGTCGCAGTGAAAGGCTGATAGTGATAGTGAATCTGTGTCTGAGTCTCAGTGAAACGCTGATAGTGAATCTGTGTCTGAGTCTCAGTGAAACGCTGATAGTGAATCTGTGTCTGAGTCTCAGTGAAACACTGATAGTGAATCTGTGTTTGAGTCACAGAGAAAGGCTGATAGTGATAGTGAATCTGTGTCTGAGTCGCAGTGAAAAGCTGATAATAATAGTGAATCTCTGTCTGAGTCACAGTGAAATGCTGAGAGTAATAGTGACTCTGTGACTGATTCACAATGAAAGGCTGATAGTGATAGAGAATCTGTGTCTGAGTCACAGTAAAAGGCTGATAGTGATAGAGAATCTGTGTCTGAGTCACAGTGAAAGGCTGATAGTGATAGAGAATCTGTGTCTGTGTCACAGTGAAAGGCTGATAGTGATAATGAATATGTATCTGAGTTGCAGTGAATTGCTGATCGTGATAGTGATTCTGTCTTAGTCACAGTGAAAGGCTGATCGTAATAGTGACTCTGTGACTGACTCACAGTGAAATGCTGATAGTGATAGTGACTCTGTGACTGATTCACAATGAAAGGCTGATAATTATAGTAAATCTGTCTGAGTCGCAGTGAAAAGCTAATAGTGTTTTATAGTCTGTGTCTGAGTTGCAGTGAAAGGGTGATAGTGAATATGTGTCTGAGTCACAGTAAAAGGCTGATAGTGATAGTGAATCTGTGTCTCAGTTGCAGTGAAAGGCTGATAGTGATAGTGAATCTGTGTCTCAGTTGCAGTGAAAAGTTGATAATGATAGAGAATATGTCTGAGTTACAGTGAAAAGTTGATAATGATAGAGAATATGTCTGAGTTACAGTGAAAAGTTGATAATGATAGCGTATGTGTCTGAGTTACAGTGAAAAGTTGATAATGATAGCGTATGTGTCTGAGTTACAGTGAAAAGTTGATAATGATAGCGTATGTGTCTGAGTTACAGTGAAAAGTTGATAATGATAGCGTATGTGTCTGAGTCACAGTGAAAAGTTGATAATGATAGCGTATGTGTCTGAGTTGCAGTGAAAGGCTGATAGTGAATATGTGTCTGAGTTGCAGTGAAAAGCTGATAATGATAGAGAATATGTCTGAGTTACAGTGAAAAGCTGATAATGATAGAGAATTTGTGTCTGAGTCACAGTGAAAAGCTGATAATGATAGAGAATTTGTGTCTGAGTCACAGTGAAAGGGTGATAGTGATAGTGAGCCTCTGTTTGAGTCGCAGTGAAAGGCTGATAGTGATAGTGAATATGTGTCTGAGTCACAGTGAAAGGGTGAGAGTAATAGTGACTCTGTGACTGAGTCACAGTGAAAGGGTGATAGTGATAGAGAATCTGTGTCTCAGTTTCAGTGAAAGGCTGATAGTGATAGTTAATCAGTGTCTCATTTGCAGTGAAAAGCTGATAATGAGAATCTGTCTAAGTCGCAGTGAAAGGCTGATAGTGAATCTGTGTCTCAATCACAGTGAACTGCTGATAGTGATAGTGACTCTGTGACTGAGTCACAGTGAAATACTGATCGTGATAGTGACTCTGTGACTGTTAATGAGCTGTTAGCTGTTAAGCTGTTAATGATAGAGAATCTGTCTAAGTCACAGTGAAAGGCTGATAGTGATAGTGAATCTGTGTCTGAGTTGCAGTGAAAAGCTGATAATGATAGCGTCTGTGTCTGAGTCACAGCAAAAGGCTGATAGAGAATATGTGTATTTGTTGCAGTGAAAGGGTGATAGTGAATCTGTGTCTGAGTCATAGTGCAAGGCTAATAGTGATAGTGAATCTGTGTCTCAGTCGCAGTGAAAAGCTGATAATGAATATGTGTCTGAATTGCAGTGAAAGGGTGATAGTGAATCTGTACTTGAGTCACAGAGAAAGGCTGATAGTGATAGTGCATCTGTCTCAGTCACAGTGAAAAGCTAATAATGATAGTGAATCTGTCTAAGTTGCAGTGAAAGGCTGATAGTGATAGTGAATCTGTGTCCAGTTGCAGTGACAAGCTTATAATGAATATGTGTCTGAATTGCAGTGAAAGGGTGATAGCGAATCTGTGTCTGAGTCACAGAGAAAGGCTGATAGTAATAGTGAATCTGTCTCAGTCACAGTGAAAAGCTGATAATGATAGTGAATCTGTCTAAGTTGCAGTGAAAGGCTGATAGTGATAGTGAATCTGTGTCTCAGTTGCAGTGACAAGCTGATAATGATAGAGAATTTGTGTCTGAGTCACAGTGAAAGGGTGATAGTGAATCTGTGTCTGTGTCGCAGTGAAAGGGTGATAGTGATAGTGAATCTGTGTCTGAGTTGCGGTGAAAGGGTGATAGAGAATCTTTGTCTGAGTTGCAGTGAAAGCCTGTCTTTGGGCTCATACATTGTCACTGCTATAATAACAAGCAGCATGGATTAAAGAGCCTTCTGTGAATAAGAACAGTGCCCCTGCATAAACATCTGACATGTTCTCCTGGCTCCTCTCTTCCCTGAAACCCTGCTGCGCATTTCCTTTCTAGAATGATTAGGGTTCCCAGGAAAAGGAATCCTGTTTCCCAGCAGCACACTGAGCTCTACTCTGTTGATCAGTGGCTTTTCAGATAACAGTCCCAAAACACCAAATCCCTGCAAGGGTCTGTGTAGTACAGCTCTGAACAAGGCTAGGGAGAATAGGGCTGAGACCACTGCTCCTCTGTGCTGTGTGGTCCTTTCAGCCCAGTCTTTAATGCCTGCATTCTGTTGGTGTGTGTGTGTGCGCGTGGGCGTGTGTGTGTGTATGAGCAGGAACGATGGGTCGAAGGAGCCCATTGTTGAGATGCGAACGGAAGAGGAGAGAATAACTAACCCCGATGATGGGAGCCCAGTGAACGAACCCAATGAGACCACACCACTCACAGAACCAGAGTAAGATCCGCCTTTGGCAAGCGATGTAGCATTAGAGTAGAAGAGGAGAGGACAGGTAAATCGATATTGTGTTATATACTGTTGTGGTTTAGTAAGGTGAGGAATGGGATACGTGATAGAACATTACAACAGAAGATGAGGGGACAAGTCAATTAGTATAGTTCTAGGGAGCAAGGGGAGTGATGGGGGTAAGCACTATACCACTGGAGAGTCAGGAGAGCGGAAGGACAATGTGGTACCACGCTACTATTAGGGTACCGTGCTTTAGTGTTTATGAGTGATGAAATGACCCAGCACTGTTTCAGTGTGATGTAATAGATAAGGTTTATTCCCAGTTTTGACTCCCATGTACTGCTGTTGTACACTTGAGCAAGGTACTCAAAAACTGTCAAATGTAATGCTGTGTAAGGAATGTACTGTAAAGTCCCCCTGGATAAATGAATAATCTAATAACAGATTGAGAATAGACATCCAATCATGTGTAAGGACTTTGCAGTGGTCAGGGAAATATAAGTGGAGTGGTGTGGTCTAAGTACTGTAGGACAATCATTTTCCCTCATTTTATTTAAGAGATTATGCATCAACAAAAAATGTTACCATTATGGGCAGCTTACACTCTCAGCAGCAACAGCAAATATCCCACAAAGACTAAACAACCCACTAGGATTTAGAAATGCAATTTCATTTCAATGTCAAGTATGGTGTGCTGTCCATTGAATGTAAACATACATGTGTGTCCATGCCTGCACGTGGCTCACAAGTCTCACACATGGCTCACAAGTCTTACCCAAGAAGCTAATGAAAGAGTTTCTAGGAACATGTACCATGTATGAATTGCATGCATCCACAAAGCTTGTGGTTCCCTGACTTCACTTGAGACCTTTGGCTGTTATCTCCACAGGAAGTTGCCACTGAAGGAGGAGAACGGCAAAGAGACTCTCAAGACGGATGCCATTGAGATCAAGGTCCACGGCGACAGCAGCATCCTGTGCAAGGAGGAGGACAGCAAAGCGTAATGGAGGAGACCTCTATCACACAGGACCATTCAGAGCAAGCAACCCTGAGACCAAAACCAAGAAGTACACAAGAAAAACAAAGAAGAAGAAATTATAACCCTCCATTAATAATCAGTATGTTAGGGGACCACAGAGGAGATGTGTAAATATGGCCGGAGAAAGACTACACCAATAGTTTTGTGATAAATCAGTAATGTTCTTTTGGAAAATGCCACCAGTTGATGTCACCTGTTGATCAGTGATTTGTTTTTTGCTTTCTTTTGTAAGGCTTTGCTGTTGCTTCTGTGTTTCCTCTCCACATCAAGAGACACTCAGGCCCAGATTTGTGAAAGGTTTGTGGGGGGGGGGGTTGAATCTGCGAAACCACCGCAGAGCATGAGGATATTTACTAAACAAATGCAATGGAATTTGCGTGTCTGAAGTTTCAGAGAAGTGTGGATTTTTTCTCTTGCACCTTGGCCTTCAAGCATATGTTATTGTGGGCATTCTGATAGAGAGGCTGCAAAATATGGGTGTGGCTTAATGCCAATCATAGCCTGATGAGATTTATCAAAACATGCAGCAAATACTTGAGACTTGTTTTGTGTCAGGATGAATAAATAATTGAATTTATTTTTAATTGAATTTATTTATTCAGCAAAATAAAATAAGATGGAGTTACGCCAACACATTCCCTAATAACAGAGAAAAACTAAACAAAATCGTTGTGTCATGACAGGTCTCCCAAGCATGCTCATAGCAATTGGCTAGATCTCCCATCTATCAATAGATATGCATACAGAAACTGAAAGCACACTCACACTGATTGTGCAGGTTGTGTGTGGCTCCAAAACAGTTGTGGTGAAGTCATCCTTTTAAGAAACAGCATTACATTTGCGAAGATGAGCTGGCTATTGCCCTTTGTCATTTATTTATATTTTCTATAACACAAATTCTAACTGTCTTCAAAGCGTATTGACATCATCCATACTTTGCAATTAAGCTAATCCCATTTACTCCCGGATCATGACACCCATTCAGAACCTAGCCTAACCGCAAAGCTAGCTGTTAAGAGTGGTTAGCAAAATTGTATGTGATTGTTTGCGGCTTTCTTCATTTACATAATTACGTTTAGTAGATGTCCTTCTGACCTGAGAACAAGAGAGTGCGGGCAGTAATGTACGGTATGGAACAGCTCTCTAGTAAATGCCCCCCCACAGCCACCCCCCACCCCCCAAACCCCAACACCCTCCCAGTGTCCTTAGTAGAGAGACATGGGGGAACCAGGGAGTCCCCACAATTGGCTTGATCGTCCCTCTCTTCAGAATGCCCTTAGTTGTGTCAGACATGGTTTCCAGCGGTTGGAGGGATCCCACTTTGTTCCTCTCATGTTGTGCTGCTGTATATTTTATGTTCTGTCCCATTTATACTGCCATTCTGGTCCCTGTGCTACGTATATATGCTGTTGAGGGTCATGATGCATGGGTACGGTATGTTTACTTTGTGTGTGTATGTGTGTGTGTGTGTGTGAGAGAAAGAGAGTGTTTGTGCTACAGTATCACTGGAGAGCACTATATGCTGGAGAGTCACTCATGATGTGTGTGTACAGCAGTATCACTCATGATAAATACGTGTTTACTGTAGGTTGTTGTGTCCACTACTGTAGGAAGTCATTATGTGTGTTGATTGGCCCTCACCACTGTTTTTGGCCTCATGTATCTTAATGCGGTGGTTCAGAGCAATGATGCCGGGATGACGCTGAGCCTTAAGCAGTCTCACTGCTGTGGTCCTGGAGAAGGTCTCACGGCTTAGGTCCTAGGTATGATTCTCTGTTTTCCTGTGATCAAGACATTTTGATCTGGTTCACCACATCACATACAGTATTTCTTACACATCTGGCTCTTATAAGCAGATAGGATGCAGTACATTGTAGAACAGCTGTTGTACATCGTCATTATGTTCACTTTCTCATGTGAATGTGTACATTTTCTTTAGTACGTATATATTTGATCTGTTTGATCAGATATTAATCTAATTTTGTGATATCAGTTTTCTTTGGTTGTGGATAATTGTAAAATAAAATACAGTATATTAAAAAAAAGCAGTTTCAGAAGTTCACAGGTCATTCTACTGCAACAGCGGCTGTTTCCCCTCAAGAAAAACAGAATGCCTTTAAATATCTTTCACTTCTCTCCCTCGTTAAACTAATTTGCAGAATATATTTTAATGCATTCTAAAATATGTGAATATTTTTTAAATGGGCTCAACGTTCCTAAATAACACAGAAACTTTAAAATGACAGAAAGAGTTATAAAGAGCAAATGGTGGATTTTGTTTTGTAAAGTTTCTCATTTTGTGAGTAGTCTAAAGATAGTTTGTAAAGTAAACTGTCTTCTGCTGGCTTTGTAAATGCAGTCCATCGGTCTGTTTTCCTGTTGGCCGCTCATAATTTTCACCATCATACCAAGGAAATGTACAGAGAAAACAAAAAGTGCTTTATGAGTCTTTCTTTCTCCTGCCCTGCGTGGCCAATACCCAGTGTATACACAAGTTTGTTTACTTTAGTTGACACAGAGAACAGAATGAATTCACGTCCCCGGGTACAATGGAAAGGGCTATGGTTAATGCATAAGAGCTCAACAGTTCCTGCATATTTCTGTAAGGCTAGGGCTAAAGGGCTCATTCTGGATTCAGCATTTTCATTTTGTAATGGACTACCCTGCACAGCCACATTATTTTACTCTTACCACTTACAATGTAAATATACCCAGAGAAGCAATCTTTCCAGAAGCAAACGCAACAAACTATAAATTCATTGTAATATGTGCCAGATGAAAAACACATTTTATCGTTGTATCATGTTGCTGTTCAATCGACTGTCCAATTATAAGGTAACTGCTGCACATCTCCTACATCCCCCTATTGGACGCAATATCTAGGAAAACATAAATACGCCAATAACATAATTCAGAAGGTGCCACCTTCAGCCTCTATGGCATATCCTGCATTCTTCAGAGCATCGTGGGTAAATTGACCAATTTGCTGAATGAGACCACATGGAATGGCCAGTGTCACAGAAGGCCAGTTGAAGGTCTGTCAGTTTTAGTCAGAGAGAGAAAAGCAGCAGTCAAGAGAAAAACAGGAGACTAGGGTAAACTAGGGTGCTGAGGTGAAACCAAGCCAAACTCACAAAACTAAAGCTTAATTGAATGTGACATGGTGCAATATATAATAATGCAAGGACAAGAAACCAGCGTGCAACAGGGCTTTGGATTTTCTACCATCCAAAAATAAACAAAATTAGCTCAATTGAACCAAAAAACCAACCAATACTAATTCATCCTAAACCAAAAACCAATCAATGCCACAGTAAAATCAAACAAGACAAGTGCAACATGCAATGGCCTGAATAGAAAAACCCAAGGGCAGATTCACTAAGAATGAATTGCAACCCCATTTAACAGAGTTTTTGATAATAAACTGCATCTGACCAATTCCCTAAAGTATTTCAGGAACAGCTAATTATGCAGTCATCCAAAACCGATTGGCGCTGGTTTAGCGAAGGGACTACCCTACAAAAAGCTTTAACCAAAGTATCAAAATATCCCACTGTCCAGATGAAGACATTGCAGAGACAAAAAGTCAGAAAGAGGTGGAATTTGTTTTACATTATTGGATATTAAATGGACATAAACACACCTTCCATGGAAAGGAATTGGATGTAGAAGTCAGTCACATACAAAATTAATACTCATAGTATGGTGAATAGTATGATGCCAAGAGGTCCATGAAGTTATTAAAAATTGTTCAGTGCCAGTCTTCCATGCAGACATCACCTGAGAAATGGCCTCTGTCAGTCGTTGCTCGTCAGTCCCAGAGCAGGTGATGTAAGTAGCTGACATAGAAATGGCTGAACCTGTAATGCTCAATCGTTTTTCAGTCAGTTGGAAAAAATAAACTCTCTTGGTCTGATTTGTTGACAATGTCTGTCTCATGGTGATTACAGCTGCCATGAGGCAAAGGCACAACTCCAAATTGGTTTTGCTGCATATAGGCAACCAACTTATTGCTGAATTGCATTAATTAGTGCCAGTGCTGACTTTGATATAGTGCTTATTATTTATTTAATTATTCATATGCACTGTATCAACAGCAATGGTGTCACTATCGGTGGATCTTAATGTGTGATCTAAAATTTTTCCGTTGCTTGCAAATGAATGGTTTGCAAATTAATTGCAAACTTTTTGTGAATCTGCCCCAGAGGGTTTAATTATTCCCCTCTTCTCACATGTGAGTGCAATACGAAATCATGACACCATCAAATATTAATGTACACTGTGCATGGTTTACTGAGTGGAACAGGTCCGCCACTGGTAAGTGCTGAAGTGATCGGTGTTGTGAAGCAGGTGCAGGTTCCCAGTGATAATGCAATATATAATTTTTTCTATTTTACTTGGAGGTGTGCTTCACAATCTATATTTCAATCACTGAAGGTGGTGATGATGATTCATAATTTGATAGGGATATCATGGTGTGATGGAGATGTTGCAAATGGAATCCTGAAGACACCTCTATACAAAAAGAAGTCACCTGGTCAGCATTTTGTAGACAGTTCTGCACAAAATTTGACTGACCCAGCCTTTTCAGTTTGCCATCCCAATAGTTTTTTAAGCCCAGTACAGTATGTACACAATTTGCTCTGTCTTGTGGCCTCTGTGCCACTGAACATTTCTGGTTTTAAGGTAGAAGAAAGAGACATTCATGAAAAGGCCACAGTTAAATGTTAACCCTTTTCTAAAAGCTTTGGCAGTGCATTGTTATATTTATGTATTATGTTATCATTCTTATAGAAAGCTGGATGCATTCTGATGGCAAACATGAACACTTGATGGGGATGCTCCAAATGCTCAAGCATGTGTGCACGTGTATGTGTGTACATGTGGAACATGGAATGTGTACTGAACAAGCCGTTTTCTTATTATTTAAATGTTAACAAGTTATTCACATCCCACGGAATCCCAGTGGTTACACACTGCATGAGCAGTAGTTTTCTTCATAACTGTTTCTCTGGACAAAGCAAATAAAGGAATGAGCATAAACAATTATGGAGGATTTTGTTTCACTGGAGTGTAAACAACATGCTGAGCAGACTGCCATTGCTGCCCATAAGTGGTGTTTCGGACTGTAAATAAGAATCCAGAGTTTGACAGCTGTGATGTTTGTTCTTGGTCTTTCTTATAAATCATTTATGGGTCCACTGTGTCCCCTCCCCTCACCCAACCCCCAGCTCTGCAAGTCATCCCCACAGAAAGGTCTGGTGTTTTTATACTCTGTATGCTCTGCCAGGGGAGAAGGCAGTCTAAGCCCCACCTGTATTGATGGAACAGTTAGCCACTGTAATTTTCACCTGTAAATAAAAGTGTGCTGACATAAACATGCTTGTAACAGCTGCCTGGAGATGTGTTTTGTTGTGGCATTTCCTGGTTCTGGAGATGTCTCTCTTGTGTACCATTGTCTGGCTCTACTAATGACTTCTGGTTTCTGGAGCTAAAATAAAACACAGTGACTCCACCATCGTTAAAAAATACTTGGACAATTCCCGTCACAGAGCAGGGCTTAAGCAGAAATATGTTGGAAGATTAATATAAAGATGTTTTTAAAAAGTATGACTTTAATTGGACTTCATGGTGTCTTGGTGGAAATGTGTTCTCAGAATTCAGTTGCACAGATGGTGAAAACACACCCATGTCAGCTCTTTGGTAAAAGTAGGGCCCTATGATTTCCGCAGTGTGGAAAACGCAGACGGAATCACGGAATCCAGACATAAAAATGGAATTCACTGTTAAACGCAGGATTGCATGGAATTTGAAAGATTTTGGTTGAAGTGCATCAAAAGGCTTCTTAAATTAGTGCAAATATCAGGAATCTGATTTGGTTTATTTGTCAAATAAAATGACGAACAGAGAAACACATTTCCCCCTGTTTTGGAGTGGTATGTGTGGGGAGCGGGGCTGTGTGCATATACACGTTCGCGCGCGAGTGTCAGTGGAAAAAAAACTGTGTGGGTTGTTCAATGGAGGACATGTCGAAGAGGCCATCTGAGACTACTAAAACGCAGCAGTAACTGCAAAGTTCAGGGCAGAGCATTATCCTAATGATTTCTATGAATTGGGACAGCAACTGTTCTGCAAGTTCTGTCAACACACCGTTTGCTGGACTCGAAAAAATATGTGCGATGACCATGTAAAATCGAAAACCCACCTTTGAAACAAGGATAAGCTATGTGCTGCGAGTTTACCCCTCCAAACTACCGTGAAGAAAATGTTTGTTGTGGTTGATGAAACGACTGACATCCACAATTGCAGTGTTCTCAACATTGTGATAGGTTAGTGAGTCATAAAATATTAAAATCATTAGGTGTTGCTATGTTCATAATTTAAGTTTTATTGATATTGCTACTTCATAATGAGTAATATAATCTAGTGAATTAATATAATCTAGTGAACTAATGAAACTTGAATATTAAGTATTAAAATGTTTTTATTTTACATTATAAAACCATTAACCCTGATATTTTTTTAATAGCCTACATACATTATTAGAAATTGATTATACTGCACTTTATATCACAACATTATTTTAATTTATGCAAACAATTAACATTCTTCCTTATATTTCATTACAGGTGTTGAAGACCAGTACTTTCTGACCGATGTAATCCTCATGGAGAGATGCAACTACTCACCCTTTAGGCAGTCACTGAGCTGAACACAGAGGCTGACCATCATGCATTTCAATGGATATGTCTCTCAGAGATGGAAACTGGAAACACACAGCTCTGTTCCCCAAGCAGAACCTTATTAGTTTTGTTCATTGTTTTCATGATAGTATTTATTTTCATCTATATTTCTATTTATACTGTGAAGCTCTGTTGTGGAAGCACTTTATTTGATAAAAAATAACAATAATGTGTTAATATGTTGTAGAATTGTTATGAATTCATTTGATTACACACAATTTTTGATGATAAAAACAAACTGTAAAAACAGAATCCAGAAAAAATAAAATGGAGAACACAGAATATAGGGAAAAATTAAACGGATTTCATAGGGCCCTATAAAAGCACCTCAGTTCAGACAAGAATTTACCGGAATCACACATGCCTGTCTCTCCTGCAGCTGCAGTGGGAAGAGGGGGCTTTGTGATTTCTTGTTGATGTGTACAGATATAGAATATACAGTATCACAGCGAAACAAGGGGGCGGTGGTGGTGGTGTTGGAGGGGGGTGATTTGTTCAAATTCAAACAAGCTTCATCAATACCTGCCTCTCTCAAATCACTCCTAAACAGGGGCGTGGCCACATGGGTGGCACAAGGTGGCAGCTGCTACCCTTGAAATGAGCTCCAACTCCAAGCTCAAAAAAAAAAAAATCTCTGTTGTACCTCACAATGTTGTTGATTAAGATATTAGTAAAATTGTATTTAAAGTATTTTGGGTTATACATCTTATCGTAATAAGACACGGAATCCAACAAAGCTTCTGTGCGCAAAACGCTGTTCGATCAGATTCGCTCAGACACTTGGTTCCCCGCTCAGCTCTGAATGTTCACCCTCCTTGGTTTCTGCTTGCACACAGGTGGATTAGCTCATTAAGTGCTCTGAAATGATGTGCCTTCATTTGGCACCATATAAGTTTATTTGTGAAAGAGTATAATAACGTTGTTCACAATGGAACATTTCCCACGATATGTAACGTTAGCAAACACTACTAGACAGACATGTCCTTTATTCTACTGATGCTAATGTGAAGCTATCTCGCTGTATTGATACCATTCCAACTGCTGTTTGCACAGCCTGTTCATTGCTCTCATAGCACATTTAAGCAAATTCAAGGCTATCAGTATGCTGCAAAAATATAATTATGAATATGTCATGAAAGTGGCTACAAATAAGTTAGCTGCCTACCAAGTTAGCTATGCCTCTGTGTGCGAGTAATTTAGCAATACTTAGCATTTAATACCAGCATGTAAAAGTGGATGAATTTGTTAAATGCTTTGCTGGACAGCATGGCAACTGCTGTATTCAGCTCCTCCATTTTTTTTATTTGCAAAAGGATAAAAATGATTTTTAGTTCAGTGCATTTTGTTATGTGCAAATGGATTATATATTTTCAATAAAGTTTGTAACTTGGATCAATTCTATATGGGTCATGCACATTTTTAAATCTCAACTGAGAGGCCTATAACACACCTATGCTATTTCATATAGGCTAACTGAATCATATCAAGCTCTCCATATTTATTCATCATTTTTCCAGAGTAATTTGTGTTTATACGGTACTGTGACCAAATCTCTCAAGTATTACAGACTACAGAACTAGTAGGTGGCTAGTACAATAATATTTCATTATCTGGCCATTTTTGCATTTTGACTTGCAAATCGCATATCCTATGTGTGTCCAATCACATATTCAATGTTATTTCATCCTATATATAACCAGCTGGTGCCACCCCTTATTGTGCTCTTTCCCCCCACTTTGCCACCCCATGTAGAGAATCCTGGGCATGCCATTTGCTCCTAAGAGGACCAAAAGCAGACATTTATGATCAAGTAGGATTTATTAGCACACGCTCAAATATACAGACAAATCCTTGCTTCATTCAAGTTTGATGAATGTCATGTGAGACTCATGTATGACCAATTCCTAAGTTCAAATATATGTTCATTTCCATGATCACTTTGTAAACAAGGGCAATTTTTATTCCTAGCTATATTGGTTAGGAGGCACCGGTCAGGTTAGCATAAAGGAAAGCAGTTTTGGACTTGGCAGGCACTGTGAAAAAGCATGCATTTATTATTTCAAATATTATTTTTGCATCTGTGATGTGTTCCTTCTACAAGAAAGAACAGGCAATTATGTGAAGCACATACCAGGAAGGCATTTCAGTACTGTATGCCCTGGATGACAGAGGGGAGTGGAGCAGTGGTAGATGGGCCTTTCCCACGCCGGCCTGGATGGTGGTCAAAAGCAAAGAGGCTGCTTGCACAACCCAGGGACAGGAGCAGGAATAAGTTAGGCATTGCTAGCAGTGCTAGGAAAGAGTCAATGCAGTCTGCATAAGCAGAAGATAGACAGGAAGAGGTTACCAGAAGGCAGAACAAAAAGGGACAGCATGGACATAAAACATACTTGGGGGCAAAGACGCATAGGTGTGAAGCAATGGAGCAAAAGCGAGTTGAGAATAAAGATCAGGCTGTATCAGAAAAAAGCTAGCATGGGGAGGTGAAGGTACTGTACCATGCATGGTTTTTATGTAGGTTGAGATAACCACTGTCGCAGGGTTTGGTTGAGCAGAGTCCAAGAATAGTCTGAAAACACATTTCACAAACTTTAACTTGTCAATGGTTTCCCTCCTAGTGTTGTGGCCGGTACCGGTCAAAGAATACAACTCCGCACAAATCCGTAATGCATACATTCATATTGCAGTCCATGAGTGCCATTCTGCGGTAAAAACCTGCAGTACATTTTTCGGCAGCGAATGCCACCGGTTTGAGCCCGATACGTTTCTCCACATGCTCAGGGCAATACAAAATGCGACCCCCCTCCAGTGCCACACCCCTTATTACACCCTGTACAACATCATAAACTTATTTTTTCCCCCCCATTTATACATATATTTATACTTATAGTACTTACTGTTACTATAAGATTTTGCATCCACAAATCGATTAGCTTTCAGGATATCACATTCAAACACTTCAGAGCATCTGATAAAGTATTGTATAATAATGTTCTTCAATGTAGGCTACTCATGTTTTGGCCACTTCTGGTAAGTCCAAAACACCAAGCTTCATATGGATATAGTGTTTACAAATATGAATATTGTCCACGTGAAACCACTGTAAAACAAAGCACGGAAATCCACTGAGTTGTGGCTAATGCGTTTTCGGCTAACAACCGAATCTATCTAGCGGAATTTAATCTATTTCCTTGCAGCATATATCGTGTACCAATCACGTTACACAGATCCAGGAAGAAGGGTGTGTATTTTTGTACTCTGTGCAACGATAGGTTCAATTGCATGTCAATTCAGGTAGTTAAGGGAATTCCTGAGGGGGATATTTTGAAATGATAACTCATTTGGCTATTTTTTGAAATGGTACCTCATTTGCCTGTTTGGTTTGCTTTGGTTCAGCAGACACAGTCACACTCACTTGCAGTTTTTTTTTTACTGCCAGGGAGCCTCAGGTGACGTTTGCCTTATATGGAATGAGGGAACAATTGAAGCAACACGGCTGAACTGAGAACAGGATAAACAAGCCTTACAGACACTTAAAGAAACAGGTGAGAATTAATAGAAAACACACAGAAAACATTACAGGCCTTATACTATTTCAGTCATTCATTCATTATCTAACCCACTTATTCCTGGTCAGGGTCACGGGGGGGCTGGAGCCTATCCCAGCATGCAATGGGCGAGAGGCAGGAATACATCCTGGACAGGTCGCCAATCCATCACAGGGCACATACATCATTCACTCACACACTCATACCTACAGGCAATTTAGACTCTCCAATTAGCCCAACGTGCATTGTCTTTGGACTGTGGGAGGAAACCGGAGTACCCGGAGGAAATAAGTTACCCCTGGCTGATGTATATTTGTCATAATGAAAACTCTAGTAAGTACAGGATGAAACAGTGTATGATTTTTTTTACATTCTCATGTATACCATGCATTTACATTACATTTTACATTTTAAGCATTTAGCAGACGCTCTTATCCAGAGTGACTTACAAGATGTGCATAAGTACATGGTAGGAACAATCATAGTTTGCGCAAGAGATCAGTGCAGTAATACAGCAATAGACATCATTGCAGGCAGCTGCGTACCATACCTGTAACACTGGGAAGGAAAAGGTTAGTAATTATTTTTTTTTTTTTTAAATGAGGAGTAAGCAGGGATACATAGTGTTGAGCAAGTAGGCAGTGGTGATGACACTTAGCTAGATGTACATAATTCAGTGGTAATGGGAGTCTGAAAAGGTGGGTTTTGAGTCTCTTGCGGAAGATCGCAAGTGATTCCGCGGTCCTGAACGATTGCGGAAGGTCGTTCCACCAGCGAGCGGTCAGGACAGAGAAGAGACGAGACCACGAGGAGCGACTGCCAGGTGCCCGGAGGGATGGGGCAGTCAGTTTTCCAGAGGCGGCGGAGCGGAGGGGTCTGGCTGGGGTGTAGGGAGTGATGAGTGACTGGAGGAATAGGGGAGCAGTACCTCTAGCCGCTTGAAAAGCAAGCACCAGTGATTTTAATCTGATGCCATATTAGGTGCATACCATGAGTATATTCTTACATATTTCATATGATTTGAAACTTGGGTCTTGATCGTACACTTGTGCCCTTCACATCCTGCCATCAACCATGTCTTTGCAGTGTTTTATTACAAAGTTATAGGGCTTTATTTAAGAGTAGTGCAAAACAGATGGAAATAGCTTTGAAAGTGCTTGGTGGTATAGGTTAAATCATAAAATAACATAAACTAATTTAAAACTCCTGTAATCAGTTTGAAACTGCAATCATATGGAGGATGAGTAAATAGTTCAACACAGCAATGGCTTAACAACCTCCAAATCATGTGAGCAATAAAATATTATTAAAGTTCAATGCAAATTTTCATAATATTCTAGATGTTGCATAAAGAAGCAATACAATCTGACAGAAAGACATTTAAATGAAAAGTCTTTAAAATAAAAAAAGTATTGTGCATACTTGCAAAATGCAAAGGAAATGAATGCCTTAATTAGCTCTTTCCTTCGAGCTCAATCTGTCTCATTACTTTCAAAGCTATAACAGCTTTGTGTGCAAATGAGCTAGGGCTGCCTGAAATACACTCATCAAAGGTGTTATACACCTTTTGGCAACATGCTGGGTTAACTGCTTGTAAGTGGTTGGAAGACTGTGCTTAACTGCTAGAGAACACATTTGATTTTGAGTTAAATTGATATCTCACATTGCTTGTCATATATTTTTGCAGCTCATTTAAAAAAAAAATGTTTACATTTATTTTTGTTTCAGATTTTTTCCTGTGTTTTCTCCCAATTGGGTGGCCAATTGTACCCTCTTATTAATTCAATTACCCTCCCCATGAGCCTGCTGGCAGCAACTACGGGACCAGCTGCTACCCTGGGACCGGTAGTTCGGAAGGCAAGCGGACCACGGACCCCACCAAGCCGTTGACCATGGATCCAATACACGCAGCGAAGCTTTCTGTGTCGGCTTCCCTCCCACCTCCCCCCCCACAGCCAATCGCTGTCCCCAAGCGGATCTCCTGGTCAGAGCTGGGAATTTGACCCTGGCCACAGTGGGCAACCTGCATTCCAGGCAAGTGCTTTTACCAGTTGAGCCACCTGGGGGCCGTTTGCCATTAGCCATCCAGAGAATTACTTGTATGTGTGCTTCACTCATCTTATAATCCCCATTTTCCAGTTTTTACAGAAATTTAAGCCATTCAAGTGAATAACCTGAAATGGTACAAAGGGAAGCCAGACCTCTTCCTGTCAGAGTTTCCTCCAGTTTCCAAGTGCCTTTTGATGGTGTAGGAAACTACTCACTGGTAACCTAAACTTTTTTTTTTTTTTTACCTCTGGCAGTTTACCACTTAATTACCTTTGTACCATTTCAGGTTATTCACTGGACTTGAACTGCTTACATTTCTGAAAAACTGGAAAATGGGGGTGTTCTAAAACTTTTGACCAGTAGTGTATATATATATATAAATTTAAATTTTTATAAGATGACAATTATTAATTACTGATAATAAATTGAAAAATGTGACTGGTTGTAAAAAATAGATACTGTATACTGTATATCAGAATTATCCTCACAGAGAATGCCAATGGGAAGTTTGATTCAAAGGGAAAATTTTACCATGCAAATAACTTTTGAAATGTTTTTCCAAACTTTTTACTCTCAAAATAGATCTCCTACATGAGACACTGACACCGATTGTTGTATTCCCTTTGAGGGCGTTTTACATTTAAAGATAATTTTTAGGGAGATGCATAAATGAGACAAGATTACACCAAGTTCATCTTGTAGAAAGAGCTCCTTGAGAATTCTAAAATATCAAAGTGTCACTTTATCCATGTAAAAGAGGGCTGATATCAAATCAAGCATGAGGAGGCCGTCATGGGTGAAAATAGCATCAGACAGTGAAATCACTTCAGATGGTTGACTGAGTCTACATCAGATAACTCTGTAATCTTCTGAGGTCACAAAATTTAGGGAATGAAATCTGTCACCTGACACATTCATCTGAGGTCTCATTGTGTGCATGATTAATGCAATCTAATAGCAAAAGGGCTGGAGGCCATTTTGTTCTATATGGAGTGAAATAGCTGTCAAAAATATGTATATAAGCAAAAAAGATTTGTAAATGTAAATTGCAATTCGTGAACATTGTGGAGGAAGACATTTTGTATCAAGTTGGGATGCTAGACCATATCCACAGGGGATGCAGACACTAATTAACTAAGTGGGACACTGCAGTTCGGAGTGGTCCGGTCAGACACAAAAGGCTTTTCGCGCCACAACTTCAAAGGAACATTTGTTCTTTTGTAACGTTTCCCCCACGGCAGGAAACCTCCTTCCCATTGGGTTAAGACCCTTGGAGGGCTGTTCTAACAACCTGTTATATCTTCATGTTAGCCCATAGCTCCATTTACCTGTAAGTTAACGCCCTGTTACTTCCCCCTTGTGATTGTTCCCTCCCCTTCCGTTGTGTTGGATATAAATATCCATTTGAATTTGAAGGCGGGAGATTCGCCGTCCTGTGTGACACGGGTCTCCGTGCAGCTGTTCGTAATTAAAGCTTTAATACTGTTTAAAGAAATTCTCTCTGATCCTGCTGAGTTTTAATTTCCACAACAACATAAATTGTTACAGTAATTCACACTTTTTAGAACAATCTGTTTACAAATGTCTGCATCTGGGTTTACGTACAGAATTTTGACAGTGTTCATGCCAACTTGTAACCGTGTTTTTGATTTGTCTGTACGTAGAATCATGCCTGGTCTAGCCTCCTGACTACTAACCATGATCCTACTGTTTCTGTTTTACATTGGGAGCTCTATTAGCCAATAGGGTGAAGTGATTGCTCAGCCATTGCTTGATGTTGAAACAATCGGCTAGGCCAGTCATGATTCTACGTACAGACAGATAAAAAATATGATTACAAGTTGGTGTGAGAACACTATAATCATTGTAGTAATATTTTATATTTCACAATAATACTCAATAATTGAGTTTGGATTATTGAGTAAGTATTATTGTCAAATATTAAACATTACTACATACCAATAATTTCCACTGCTTGACACAACACTGACCAGCTTTATTAAATTATAGTTTATAAGCCTGACTTGGAATTGATATATCGACCATTATTATGGTTTTGCACATTCAAAACCGCAAATTTCTACCTTCATTATCTTGTCTGTTTCATCAACTTTTTGGCTGAAATTTGGCACATCTACTCGGATAGACCTGTAAAATATATTGCTTGACTCTCAAACTGATCCCTTCTGCCATTTTCTTGAACCAAACCCTGGTAAAATTAACAAAATTCTTAAGAAAATGTTTTCTGTCCAGGTTACCTAAATATCAACCACACTGCCAAAAAATATGCTGCATACAAATGGTTGTTTGGGTGTCCTACATCAACCTTTGGGTGACTCAACTTTGTAGGTGTTCTACTTTTTATTAAAATATACAGAATGCACGGGCCCATTGACTTTGAATTGTGAGGTTGCAAATGTCAGTATTGTTTTGGAAAATGCTAGCAAACTTTGGTACCCACATCCAACATTCTAAATTAAAAAAAACACCCAGACAACGTCAAAAGGAGTATGGTAACAGACAACAAGCTATAGAATTAGTTGCGGTACTATACTCTCTAGTACTCTCCGGACAAAATATAATCATTTAATGTAACGTAATAAAAAAGTAACGCCGGTGCTAGCTGACATGGTTATGCTGGTCTTGGACATGCCTTGAATAGATCTAGGCTAATCATTTCAATTATAGGCTAGCTACTAGCTACCTCTGTCGGGAATTAACATGCATAATGTTACCTATAATGTTACCTGCCAAATGCTAGCTAGCTGGTTGTTCTACTTACATTGCTGGCTAGCAACTGCACCAGTGGTTTCTAATAGCTAGATAATGTTGGGTATTAGCTGGGCTGTCGGGTTAGCTAGGTAGGTAGCTATTTATTTCATAGCTGAAACAGTCTTTTGTCCTCACTATAGCTAAGTTACATAGAGCGAAATGTAGCATGCACTAAACGGGGGATCACATCTGGCTGATTGGAAAATGAACTAGCCAGCTAATTACCTACACACGGTTGCATCTGACAGGTCGGGAATTGCATGCACCATCAGATGGCAGTTGTCACAGGTCCATAGCTAGCACCCAGCTACGACCTGTCAGTAAACCATCCACAACTCTCTCAGCTCAACCTACCATGGTCACTAAACACAAATAAACAAAAAGCATGTTCTACAATACCATGACTTCGGCAAAAACAGCTAGCTAGCCACAACATGCAAAGAAGCTAACTAGGCTATTTCTTGACTAAGCCTTCAGCTGTAGCAGTACAGCTCAAAATACTGTCTACTAACATTATGATCAAACCTAGAATGAAATATAGTATATATAGTTCTCCACTACACACAGCACTCATCTTTAAAAGTGATAGCTAGCTAGCTACTTATGTTATTTTGCTTTCCAAGAACACACCTGCTAATCATCGTTTACTGTTCCATCTGAACTTCAGTCCCTCCCTTTTTACAAAGCAACATGTGCTCTTTCCATTTTAGTCACCCCCTAGTTTGTGAATTTATTTATTTATTTATTTGACAGGGACAGTGCACAGGTTCTTAGCTGAACCAGAGTTAGCTATAAAGCTAATATACTGTATTCCCTGTATTACTGTATTAATCTGTAGTCCCTGGGCAGAGAAAACCATATCTGTTAAGAAAATTAACACTGTAGTATAAAAACACAATTACAAGACAATACATGATACATTCAATATTCAACAACATGATTTCACAACATTAAGACACTGAGTTTGCGTTGGATGCATAATGAGTACATGATTGAGTTGATTTTAGCCATGATTTCATTCACGCCTATTTGGACATACCCAAATATAACAGCTCATAGCTGAAGTAATGTGATAGTCACATGCCTACATTTGGCACTATTTGAAAGGAAACACATTGTAGTTTATAGGCAGTGGGCTGTGTCAAATAGTCCCAAATGATTGAAGATCAAACTTACAATAAAGCAGGATTTTATAGTTTTCTTATGTAGAATCTCAAATTTGAAAAGCAATAAATGAGTCTAAATGTGCGAAAAAACATAAGTAGAGACCTTTTAGTGTGTGGTTTCACTGGTGGTCTATAATAGTCCCAAAACCTATCCAAGGTGGCTAAATTAGCCCAATGATCTATTCACTTCTGTGGCACTGGAAAACATACTAAAAAGTTTTGATGATTATAAAACCTGTTTCTATCACCCAAATCATTACACTGCTTTTTGTAATGAAAACAGCAACTGCTGTCAAAATTAGCTAAATAAATAAAATATATCAAAATATTGCACCAATATATTTATTATAATCATAATACATAATAAATAAATAATGTAACACATTTGTTTAGCCAAGACAAAATTGCACTTCTGTCAATTGTCTGCCTTCATTGCACAAAACAATTTACAGTGTCTGTTAGTGCTTTTTAGTCAGGCAACACAGGAAAATCTATAGGTTATTTTGGTTGTGTCGGTCATTCAAACAGTTTCTGTCACAGGACATGAACTTGATAGATAACTTCTGAGGGCAAAGCCGACACTTCCACCTACTAGCTGATCGGTAGCTACTCACTGGTCGTAAACAGGATCCTGGTCGTCGAAACGGGTTTTCTTTGGGGCTTTTGGTATTGTAAAACCAAATAATAAATCCAAATAAACTAAGATAAAATGATAAAGAGTTTTCCAAAAATCTGAAGTCTGTGCACTCTTTTCAATTGTGTGCATCTTCATTAGCATCACGATGTGCGCATAGCACATTTATGATAGCCATTGAGCGGGGTCTGTTTGGTCAGATAATACTTATCGGAGAATGGCGGGTGTGGGCGTATTTTGTAGCAAAGATTTGCCATCACAAGGATACAACACTTTCCTATCTGAAACATACTCACATATCTCGTAGACCCAGCAGAATGACATCTTTGCTGTTGTTAGCAATACAAAGTGCATAGAAAACTTTGGAACTCTTTCGAATTTTGTTTGTTAGACCTTTACAGAGATCAGGATGCCCACATTATCAATGATCTGTCATATTTTGGGACTTCTAGACTTCACTGAAAGTAAGGAGCAGCTATTCTCCTGGAGTATCCTGGCTTGAATTGGGACAGGATTTATTTTCCAAGATGGTTGCCCGAAAGCTCAGATCACCACGCTAGAGGTGAGTGTCGTACAGCTAACCTGTTGTACAACTAAACATCAATGAGTGAAAAAAAGGTGAACATGAAATTGAACCTTACCCTTTTTCAAAATCTGTAACAATACAAGAAACGGATTACAATACAAGCAAATACAATAAATCAGAGATTTTATTGAAATGGACCCAATCATTAACACAATGTGGCAGAGGACATCCATGAATCAACTCTACGCAGCGGTAGGTAGGTAACACTGTTGTCCATTGGTTCGTAAACTGAGACCACCAAACTTCTTTGCTTTGTCAGGTTGTTCGAGTTTTAACAAAGTGTGGTGATTATAAATTGCTCAAATTAACTATGGTGTGATGCTTTTCTCACCGTTAGTTGTAACCTTATTTATTTTTTAGATGAGATATGCCTAATGTTACATTTCAGTTAGCTTATCAATAGTTCAAGCATTGCGTGTCAACCATTCCTCCATGGCAGCCTGGGGCGCTGGAGCGGCACAGACAACACAGCAGCAGCAGCATAGCTATCGATAGTTGATGGCTGTAAACCACAGACATGCGGGGAAATATTGTTCCTAATGTGAATATTTAATATCGTTCAAATTTATATTTCTGACATTTACAACCATACAAAAAAAAAACGAAATAAGTAAAATTGCTAGCCCGAGTGGGCAACCAGGCAGCAAAGAATGGTAGCCCAAACTGCTTATGCATCATGCATCTTTAATATAATATCACCGGAGAACGTTTCTGCACCCCTGACACGTACATCTCTCACAATTGAGCTTCCAATGATGAGAGTGCCAGGAGAGTTGTGATGACAATGCTTGCTTGTGTTCTGTTTGGGGCCCATGGGTTGCCCAGAAGAGGATAAACCTAAAGAGGATGTATATGTGAGCAGAAGAATCTTGAAATTAATGTGGTATTGGACCGGTAACCAGTGTAGCTGAATGAGAGTGGGTGTGATGTGGTCGTTGGATTTTGTGCGTGTGAGGATTTGTGCAGCTGAGTTTTGGATAATATGCAGTTTATTGATGAATTTGGAGGGTAATCCTGAGAGCATGCCGTTACAGTTGTCCAAACGGGAGGTGACGAATGCATGGATCAGGGTTTCAGCACTGGAGTGGCAGAGTGATGGACAGAGTCAAGAGATGTTACGGAGGTGAAAAAATGCAGTGTGTGTGATATTCTTTATGTGGGGTTCAAAGGATAGAGTGTTGTCCAAGGTGACGCCGATGCTTTTGACTAGTGTTGACAGGAGCACAGGGTAGCCATCAATGGGTGTGAAGAAATATGGTGCTTTGCAGAGGGTGGATTTTGAACCAATGAGCATGACTTCCATTTTTTTGCCGTTTAGTTTTAGAAAGTTAGTGGCCATACAGGTCTTGATATCATGGAGGCAGCTGATGAAGGAGGTCGGGGGCAGGGGGCAGTGGGGTTGGATGAGATGTATAGCTGAGTGTCGTCAGCGTAACAGTGGAAGTTGATAGGGTGGTGACGCATGATTCGGCCAAGGGGGAGGAGATAGATGATGAATAGAAGTGGACCAAGCACTGCCTCCTGGGGGACAACCTGTGTAACTGCAGTCAGCCTGGACTGATGATGTTTAAGTTGGACATACTGTTGTCTCCCAGTGAAGTAGGATTTCAGCCAGGCTAGCACAGACCCAGTGATGCAGCGGATGGGAAACAGGTGGGGACTAACTCGATTAGTGGGTGTATTCTTAAAGGAGACATACCTACCTCTCCCTGCTACACAGTTAAATCAAAGAATGATACTACAACAGACTCTTTCTATATTAAAATTACCAATCAGGATACGGTACATAAAATCATTACCGAACTGTTTAATTCATATGCTAAAGATATCTTTAATATAGAAACAGCATTCTTGGAGACACACATCCAATCTTGCAGAACCTTTAACCAAACTCATAAACATGTCCATAACCACAGAAAGGTTCCCTGATCACTGGAAAAAGGCTCTGATCACCCCCCTTTTCAAGTCAGATGCAGCCAACTTAGCCTCAAACTATAGACCAATTTCCATACTTTCAATTTTCTCCAAAGTCTTAGAAAAGGTTGTAGCACAACAATTAACTACATACTTGGAGGACAATAATCTGTTGTATTCAAATCAGTTTGGTTTCAGAGCTAAGCACTCAACAGAATTAGCCAATTGCTATCTGCTAGAAAATATCAAAAGGGGGGAAGGGAGAATGTAGTTGGTGTAGTCTTTTTAGATCTCAAGAAAGCATTTGATACTGTCAATCATGAAATTCTATTTTCAAAATTAAATAAATTTGATTTCTCTTCTCAGGCAAAGACATGGTGTCATGCCCATGGAACCCACCCACCCTGACACTCCCCCCCGACAAGATTGTTCCTCCCACACACTCCACAGCACAACCACAGAGTTTAAGATCATTTATTTCACAATTGTAAAAAGACCATCCATTCAAAAATATAAACTCCAACAAAGCAATTATATGGGCAACACAACCCCTTAAAAAAGAAAACCACCCTCCCCAGTAAATCATCTGAGCAAACAGTCTGGAGGAACACCACCACCACCAGCAGGTCACCACTGCTACTCCTTCCGCCTGCATCTCCCTTGAAGGGACCCGGGACCATTGGGAAGGTTGACACATTGAGACACCATACATACACACAAGGTAAACATTGTACCTCTGCATGAGCACAGCAACCAGTGAGTGAAAAAAACTATTTACCAAATCAAAAGAAAATCACACAAAATGGTGAACAATGGGCAAGGAAAAATAAAAATAGAAGTCCACAAATCGCACCGTAAAAAAAGCAGAAAGCAACCCAAGAGAACAAAAGAAAACAAATGACAACACAAGACAACTGATTTCTTAACAGATTTTAGTCACTCCCGCGACAATGGTTTAAATCATATTTACGAAACAGGAGCCAACAAATCACCATTGGTCATTCTAAATCTTAAGGCCGTGAAAGTAAAATGGGTATTACACAAGGATCAGTGCTTGGACCTTAGTTGTTTAGTTTATATATCAATGGCATGCGTAGGAGTTGGGTTACAAATGTACGCTGCCAAAACTGTTTTATTTGTGGCGGAAAAAACACCTACTATTACTGCAGCTAAACTAACAGACTGCTTGGTCAAGGTGGCACACTGGCTTGAGACTTCCTACCTGACATTGAATGTAAAAAACTTGTCTCTGTGTGTTTCTCAATTAGAAAGCTCCCAGCCACAGAAACCTTCAGTGTGAGGATAAAAGAGAACAAACTAGAGACAGTACAGGATAAGTACCTTTGAATTGTTTTGGACTCTCGGCTAAGGTTTGACAAACACATTAAGAAATTAGATAGAACTGTTAGGGCCAATCTTCAAAACTTAAGGCAAATCAGACACTGCTTACCATTCCACACAGCTTTGACATTTGTTCACGGCATGATTTTCTCTCATCTCTCATACTGCATAACCTCTTGGTCCCAGGTATCAGCCTCTGCCATCAAACCACTTTATTTCTCTGGTTTGTTTGTTAGTTTTTTGTCATGTCATGTATGGTTGCTGTTGCTGTTGTTGGTCATTGTATGCACTGATTTAAACTGTAACAATGTAATTTTATTGATTGATTTAACTATCAATGTCCATCAAGGGACTGGTGTTGGAAATTAGCTTTGGCTATATGATGGTATATATACAGGGTGAGACTACCTGTGTGTGTGTTTGCATTTGTGAATGTTGTAGGCCATGCAGTAATACAGATTTGACATGCTACGGTGCTGGAGCCAGCATTCCATATTCCATTTAAGACATCTTAATTCAGAGGAGATGGCAGGGAAAGTACGGGCAGGGACATGAAATTTACACACACCATGCCTCCTTGCCTTATTTTTTATAGTATGTATATTTCATAGGTTTGAGCCTGACCTCTCCATTCCATGTCTGATTACTTCTGGAAGAGCCCACTGCAAACCTATAATTAGGGCCTGGAGAAAATCTTGGATTTTTATCGCACACGTATTTCAGTCCTCCACCACCAAGGGGTCGATGGAGCTTTTATTTCAAGCTGCATGTCAAACAATCATTCAATGATTTGCAACTATCAAGTTAAATTGAATCATTGTCATTTGGTTTACTGAATCTTATTTCATGATTTGTGAAAACCTGCCCATACGTCTCTCGGCATCGACAGCATTTGTAACAAGATAATGACAAGTAGATAAATTAAATCATGTTAGCTCTCTCTGCTATTTACCCTTATAATTTTTTCACAGCTGTTTTCCCCTCACTCATATTGCACTCAAACCTTTTTTGTGTGTGTTTTTGTGTCTTTAAAGTAACAGTTCACCCAAATTTAATTCAAATTTCACGTATCATTTTCTTTACTCTTCAGTAAAGACACTGCACATCTGTTACCCATGTGAAGTGGAGAAAAGCTTATGGGTTCATATTTTAAATGTATAATTCTATAATAATTAAACAATATAAAAAATATAACCGTCATGCGCGAGCAGTTTCTCTCAGCTGTTGTCTTCAACAAATTCACAGACAGCTGAAGAATACATTTACAATATATAACACACTACAAAGCATATAAATTACTTGAATTAAAATATATCATACAAATGACCTATCTAATGCAATGTACATTATAATCAACAATCAATTAATTTGGAATTCCTATTCATGAATGACAAGAACCTAAAACCAATGTTTTACAATGTAATTTTAGATTTCATTTTCCCTTGCTGTTTCCGTTACTGTTTCACTGGTTTTATTTCTAGTCGATGCTGATTAGTGGTTGTATTAGTAATTTGCTGCTGTTTCTTTGGTGTTATTGCTAGTTTGCCAGTATTCATCAGTTTTATTGTCTCTCGTTTAGTTTCTATCTCTTTAGGCGATTCCGGAGTACTGAGCGGTACTTGTTACTAAGTGCTTTGGGTCCATTGTTTTCAGCTTGTGATCGGCTCATAGTAATTAGTCTCGTGTAGGTACATGCAGTAATACTGCAGTTCTAGTAAGTGGCAGTTTTATGCAGCAGCCTCACCTTCCTAGCCTCACCGTACAAGACTGATGAGTCTACCTGCAGGAGTCCACTGAGGGAGGCCAGCTAGAGAGTGAATGCCGCATGGTAAGCACCATAATGTTGTCTCTTCCAATACTACTTTTTCCACATCTAACACCATGTGCAACCTCCCTATCCCAGTCCGTGTCTCCTCTCCAATATAATTCACCCTCCTAGATCCCCCAGTGTTGACGTCATGGTAGCAGGTGGCTTATAGAACTGCCAGTGGGCTGTCCGGAAGGCTGATTTAATCTCAGCCCAGACCTCCCTACTTTCCCTGCAGTTCCTGGTGCTCACTGAGATGTGGATCACCCTTCAGAACACGGCCAACTCTGCTACTCTCTCCACTGCCTACACCTTCTCCCACACTCCATGACCCATAGGTAGAGGTGGAGGAACAGGTATACTAATCTCTGCCGTGTGGAGATTTGGTATAGTTCCTCTTCATCACTTCTCACCCTCCTCCTTTGAATATCATGCTGTCACTGTCACTGTTCCATGTAAACTGCACATTTATTGTTCTCTATATCGCCCACCAGGCCCACGGGGGAGTTTCTTAGATGAAATGGATGCCCTACTCAGCTCCTTTCCTGAGGATGGCACTCCCGTCCTACTTCTTGGTGACTTCAACCTGCTGCTGGACACCCCACAGTCCTCCGCCTTTCTCCCCCTCCTTCAATCCCTCGACTTCACCATGGCTGAATCCCCATCCATACACAAGGCCGGCAACCAACTGGACCTTGTCTTCACCAGGAAATGCACCTCACCCAACATTGTAGTATCCCCTCTTCATGTGTCTGACCACTGATTTCTGTCTTTTTCCCTCCCCCTCCTCTCTGTACCTAAACCCTCTTCACCTCCCCCTACTGTTTCTGTCTGCTGCACCCTCCGCCCTCTCTCCCTCACAGCCCTGTCTGCTACTGTCCTATCATCCCTTCCCCCTACTGACACCTTCTCTCAGCTACCTGTTGAGGAAGCCTCGTCCATTCTGCTATCCTCTCTCTCCTCCTCCTTTGATTCACTCTGCCCTCTCTCCACCCAACCTGCTTGTCTCCCCCAACCCCTTGGCTAACTGATTGCATTCGTACTGACCGACTCAAACTGAAAGTGGCAGAAAGCAAATGGAGAAAATCCAAATCCCTTGCTGACCTGACTGACTTACAAACTCTCCTGGCTACCTTTTCCTCTAACCTTCCTCTGCTAAATCTGCATTTTTTCTTCTCCAAAATTCAGTCCTCTGCTTTCAACCCACGTAAACTGTTTGGTGTGGTTCTGTGTGACTCAGTAGGTAGAGTTGGCAATGCTTGGTTGTGGGTTCATTTCCCACTGGGATCACTTGTACTGAAAAATGTATGCACTATCACCCTTACATGTATCACTACTGTAAGTCGCTTTGGATAAAAGTGTCTGCTGAATGGTATATATATACTGTATATATATTGTTCTCAACATTTTCCTCTCTCATCATCCCTCCTCCTCCCCCACCCCCCTCCTCACTAACCGTGGATGACTTTGCATCATTCTTTCTCAAGAAGGTCAATGATATTCGCAACTCCTTCTCCCCAACCTCTCCCACACCTAACCCTCCCTCACCCATATCACTACCTAAACCTCTCGCCTACCTGTCATCCTTCTCTCCCTTCCCTGACTCTGACATCTCACAATTGGTTCACCCCCACTGTCCTACCACCTGCTCTCTTGATCCCATTCCTTCTCCCCTCTTCCAGCCCATCCCTATGGACATCATCCCCTTTGTCTCCAATGTAATTAATGCCTCTCTTTCCTCTGGTTCTGTCCCCTCTACTATCAAAAGGGCCCATGTCATCCCCCTCCTCAAGAAACCCTGTCTGAACCCTGCTGACACCTGTAACTACCGACTTGTCTCTCTCCTCTCATTCTTATCAAAAACCTTAGAATGGGCTGTTTATAATCGACTGTCTCTTCTATCTCATACAGAATGACCTGCTTGATCCCAACCAATCTGACTTCAAGGCAGGCCCCTCCACGGAAACTGCTCTGCTTGCGGTCACTGAGGCTCACTACTCATCTCAATCGCTCAGCTCCGTCCTCCTCCTCCTCGACCTATCAGCTGCATTCAACACCTTCGACCACCAGATTCTGCTCTCATCTGTCGCCGAGATGGGAATCTCTGGATCTGCACTGGCATAGTTCAAATCATACCTGGCTGACCGGTCCTACCAGGTGGCCTGGAGAGGATCCCTCTCCTCTCCTCACACCCTCTCCACCGGAGTCCCGCAGGGCTTGGTGCTAGACCCCTCCTATTCTCCCTGTATACTAAGTCACTTGGTTCGGTTATCTCTGCTCATGGTTGTTCATACCACTGCTATGCTGATAATTTTGGAATCCGGTGTCCTTGCTTTGGCCTTTTCCGCCACTTCCACTCTGCTTCCCGATGCTTCAGGTTCAGCAACCGGGGAAAACATGCTCCTCAACACAGTTAATTTCATTCTTGGATTTATTTTCCACATTTGCCTTCAAATCACCATTCCATAGACTTTTCCTACAGTCATTCCATGTAAACATCAACCTGTTCCATTTCCCGTTTCTCTTCTGACGAGATCTTCTAAATTCTAGTTCTCTGTCTTTTTGATTTTAGCGGAAAAGATGGGCTCACCACATCAGGAGATGGTCGGGTGTTCAACAAGGCTTCATCAGCCATAATCAAGAGACTTTCTTTGACACTATGGTCCCACCATAGCTCATCTTCAGCATGCTGCTCCTCCAGTTCCCCTCCAAGGTCCGCCAAGCGGAGTGGGACTGAGGACCATTTATCTCACTTTGACTCCAACATCTGGTCGTCATCTCCTGCCAGCTCCACTGGCTGCAAGATCTCCACCTGTGTGCTACAGTCTTTCATGACAGGAACACACTTTGCGCATTCTAGTTCCGCACTCACCCTTCCTAGTTGACTTTGTAGTTGAAGCAGAGTTTCGGTCTGGATTTTTAAGACCTCGCAAAAAGTGTTCTCCGTGGCCCACTGCTCGGCTTCTTTCTGGTCCAGCTTCTTAGTTAGGTCATGCAGTTGCTCTCTTGGGACAGGGAGCTCTTCATTTCCATTTGTTCTATCAGGAGTGCTGCAGAGGTGGTTTGTTGAAGTTCCTGCAAAGCCAGAATGTTCTCTTATTGTTTGACAGACAGGTTCTTCAGTTTAAAATAATCCTCTTGCACTTCCTCTAGCTCTACAAGCTGCCCTGCATATCCTTTTAGTTGAATCTTCACCTCTTCCAGCTAAGCCTCCAGCCCCCCCCTTCCCTCACTCTCCTGCTCCACTCGGCTCCGGAGTTGCTTTGCCTCAGATGCATGAGCTTCTGTTGCTCTCCTTAGCTCCGCTTCCTTCTGAGTGAGCCTGGTATGTACATACCCCAAGGCCCTGGCATACTCATTACCCTTACATTTTACATTTTAGGCATTTAGCAGACGCTCTTATCCAGAGTGACTTACACAGTTTACATTTCTTTACATACAATCCATTTATACAGATGGATATATTACTGAAGCAATTCAGGTTAAGTACCTTGCTCAAGGGTACAACAGCAGTGCCCCATCTGGGAATTGAACCTGCAACCTCCGAGTTACAAGCCCAGCTCCCTAACTATTACACTACACTGCCAGCTACTCCTCTTTGACCTTGTCCTGGGATTCCTGGATGTCCAGACACTGCAGATGCTTTCCCTCCAACATCTTGGTTTGGTTTCTCACCTCTTCTTCCAGTGCCAGGCTGTGGGCCTCCAAATGTCTCACCTCATTGCCAAGGGATCCTTTGTCATTCTCCAGCTCCACAGCTTACTCAAAGAGTCAATGTGCTCCTCCCGCAATTTCCCTCCAAAGTCCCCAACTCAGCCTTTGTCCTGTACAGCTCAGTCCGGGCACTCTTCAGCAGTTGAACCTGCTGGAGGGTGACTCGCCATTGGTCCTCCACAATGACCGCCCCCTTCTGGTTCTTCACCAGGTCCTCCTTCTGGTCATGACAAGATTTTCCCAGTTTCTGGATCACTTCCTCTTTGTCCTTGATCACAGCTTGCACCTCTCCCAACTATGCCTCTAAACCAGCTCACTTCTCTGCGTCACTTGTATGCTGCTTTTGTAGCCTACCTGGGATCGTTTTGCTCTTTTCCCTAGGGGCTACCACAGAGCAGGAGAGAGGCAGAGCCAGTTTTCTTTTGCCATCCATGTCAGGATCCACTGTCCAGTCCTCTTCCATCTTGGTGTCTTTCTCAAAGAAAGCCCATAAAAAAATCCCGCTCACAGTTGCACTACCTCCTCATGCCTATAGGTGATGCCCTCTGCCCGCATTCTCCATCACACACACACAAACCACAACATGAAGCATACACACCCACAACATGAACACACACACCTACACTCTTCTACAACATGGAACACAGACACAAAAACCCACCCACAACATGAAGCACAGACAAGGGTGGAGCCTATCACTATACCTAGCATTTGGCTAGAGAAGTGTAAGGAGGGGAGGGGAGAGGAGAGGAGGTTTAGTTGCCTACCAATCCTCCTGCATCACACCTAAATATAGTTTAAAATTAACTGGCTACAGGCTAGAGAGTTACATACTAAAGGGAAATAATGTGGCAGTTCTCTCTAATAGTAATAATAGCCTGAATCTGAATAAAACTTAATTCATTGTTCTCTTTTAACTAATGTGTCACTTGATGGTAGAAATACAGGTCAAAAGAAAAACACAAAAAGGAAAATGCTTCTACCATATTCATACTGTATTAATAATTGACAGTGTATCCTGCTTGTACATAAGTTCATAGATGCTCGCACCAAGTAGACAAAGTTAGATGGGTTACTTATCTTGCAGTAAATAAGGTGTGGGTTTCTTCGTCTGGCCCATTTATCCATCGATGATCAGCTACGTCGATCGTTGGAGATCCTTTCAATGAGTGCACTGCCCATTTCGTCAGAATGGCAGTACATGAAACTGACGAAAAAAAAGAAAAAAGAAAGGCAACTGTTGGAATTTGTATTCCTCGTTGCGATCACGTCCATTCAGCGCGATTTTCAAAAGTGTTCATCAATACAGATGTCAGGCAGACCTCCACTGTCCTTTGCATGGCCTATGTCCAATATCTCACTTTATCCGAGATTGTCCAGGAAAGCTTGAGCGTCCTTAGGCTGACTGAATGACCGGATAACTTCTCCATGTGTTATCTTTAGTACCGCTGGAAAGCGCATTGAGAAACAAAATTAGTTAATTTCGTTAACGCCAGTTTAAACATTTAAAACTTGTAATAAAACTTAGGTGATCAGCGAGAGTTCTGTCGCACACCTCTCAGCACGTCGACATCACGTGACTCTCCTGGACTTGATGGGTTCCCTCAGAGTTATTTTTGGTGATCTGGGATGTGGTTGGGTCACTTATTTTGAACTTATTTTAGAATCTGGATCCTTCCATAGAGACCAGAACACAGGATTTATATCCATACTTTTAAAACAGGATAAAAACCTATAGGAAAGTAGTAGTTATAGACCTGTGTCCCTCATATCTACAGAACTTATATTTATTAATAAATAAACTGTTCTGATCATACACAACAAGCAGCAGTTTTTTCTTTAGATGCGGAGAAATCTTTTGATAGGCTTGAGTGAGAGTACTTGCGGGTAGTACTAGGTCACATAGGATTTGGACCAGGATTCATAGCAATGATAAAAGCTCTTTATACTGGTCCCTTTATAATGGTCCCCGTTGTTGTTCAGACTGACTCAAATATCTAAATCTTTTTCCCTGCACCGTGGCACAAGGCAGGGCTATCCCCTCTCCCCTGCTCTCTTCTGACTTTCATTAGAACCCCTCACCCAGGCCATAAGGCAAGACCCTTTAATCTCACCTCTCGAAATCAGAGGAACTCAACATAATATTTCACTCTTTGCTGACGATATTTTGTTATACTGTATATACAGTACGTATATTTTTTTATTTTGACCTTGCATCCCCAAATTATGTATTTAGTTGTAGTTTGGACAGTTCTCAGGGTATACAATTAACTGGAGTAAATCCAGCTTAATCCCGCCGAATAAGGCTACAGCTACTATACCATTAACCTCCCACATCCCCAGTACATTGGCATAATGATACTTTTACATACCTCGGGGTGCATATTTCTACCAGCCCTTCCCTCATTTGTTGAGAAAACTATGGGGAATTAAAAAGTCAAATTAGTTCTGATTTGGACAGGTGATCCTCACTACTTCTCTCTCTCCAGGGCAGAATCTCTATTATTAATATCACCATTCTTTTCATTCTCTATACTCCCAATATAAATTGCTCCAATTTTCTTTTGAGGAGTTTAATTTGCTGATCACTGAGTTTATTTGGATAAAAAGAGACCCTGTACCCACCTTTGAACATTGCAATGACCAAAGCATCTGGGGGGGGGTCTGTCACTTCCTGACTTCAAGCTGTACTATTGGGCCTTCCAGCTCTGTGCACTAAGCTGCATAATACATCCACAGTGTTATGGTGTGAGATAGAGCAAACATTGATTTCTCCTTATAGATTAGAACAGGGTTTCTCAAACTTTTTTACTCCACGACCCCATTTCATGGGTGGGAAAAAATGGCATAAATGATAGTGCAATTACAACGCTGAAAAACTTTAGTCCAGAAACATATATTGGTGGTCTATTTCCAAAATAGTAGAAAATGCATTCACAGGCTATATCTTTATGAAAAACAAATAAAACAGACTGCTTAGCCTACTTAATGGGATGGATGTGCTTGGAGTGTTGAACACAGTTCATCGATGCGTGGCTGCGCTGGGCTGAGAAAGAGGCGGAGATCCCCTTCAACTCTCAGACGCGATCCATATTTATTTTTAATTCAAGTCAATGCCGAAAACCCGGATTCACACAGGTAAGTTGACGCGAAGGGGTCAAGCTTTCTCAATGCAGCATTAGACAACTGGGGGTATTCACTGTGCACCGATATCCAGAAGTTTGCGAGGGGTTGCCCCGTGAAACTGGCTTTTAATGATTCGTCGCATGAAAGATCAATCAGCTCCTCCTGCTGGGTAAGTGGTAGGACTGTTATGTTGTCAGTAACAAATGGATCCAATTGTCTGTGCTCGCTTTTTCGGGGAAGTAGTTCTGAAACTGTCCTATGAGCAGTGGCGTAGCGTGGGTTGCCAGCACCCGGGGCGAGTCACGTAACGGTAATCCGTGAACCGTTAGCACTCCCTTCCACCAGTTAGGGCAGCGGTCCCCAACCTTTTTGCACCACGGACCGGTTTCATGCAAGACCATTTTTCCACGGACCGGGGAGGGTGGTACGTAAAAAAAAGCTGAGACCAGTTCATTTATTTCGCGCACGGGGGTGGTGCATGGGGAATTTTTTTTGCGCCCCTCAGAATTTTACACCCGGTGCATGAAACCGGTCCGTGGTGCAAAAAAGGTTGGGGACCGCTGCCCTAACTGTGTTTTTTTGTCTTCTTCTGAAATGTTGCCCCATAGTTTGAGAACCGCTGGATTAGAAGATTTGCAGGTGTTAAATTAAAGCAAGCTATTTTATGATTTGGTCCAATCATCGCCAATTAACTTAATTCACAGTTGAAAGAATTATTGGATTTTGACTCCTATGTGGCCTAACTACCACTTGTTGGCCAGAGCACAACCATTTGTTTAGCAACCCTGGGTGTCCAAAGGTATGGTGTCTACAATATATAATCGCCTAATAACAGCTATGTGCAAATCACTAGGTATTACCTATATATGGCAGAAGGAAATTGAGAGGTTTGGTGTGGAGTTGGATGGGAATCCATTTGGAGTAATATATCTACATCCTCAAAAAACAGCCCATCAACTCATTTATTTTAAGATGGCCCACAAAACCTATTCCACGCCCCTCAGGCATTTTAAAATGAAGCTGATTGCCAATCCATCCTTCAGTCAAGGCTTACTCCTGATGTTATGAATCAATGTGTGTGGGTAAAGTATTTCAGAAATATTATCCAAATTGAGCGCTCTATAGCTTGCATCAATAAAGCTCGTCGCAATACCATAGAAGCCTGGGACTTGCCATATGAAAATGTGGAAAATCTGGTTTCTAACTGATCTGCCCTTTACCCTTTGAATCGTATGGTAACTATAACTCTGCCTGTGGAAACAGATATATTACCTGTGAAAACCTTTACTTGTGAAAGTACTTTTTGTATGCTTTACTAAGCTCTGTCATGTTAAGTGTATATAGTTTAGATTTTATGTAATTGTGTTATTTGTATTGTAATTTTTGTCTTTCATTACTTCCCATGTTTTCCCTTCTTTACTGTTTTTCCTTTTTCAAAATAATAAAAGAAATGATAGCAAAAAAATAAAGCCTGTTTAACAGACCATATATCGGTGGAAGAAAAAGATTGTAGCCAATGAACATTTGTACAGACCAAGTGATTGGTACCATGGGTTTGTGACTAATTGGTCAGTCAGTCATAAAAAATGCATGCCTTATTTTGCTAATTGTGTCTGTTTGGGGTTACACTTGTTTTGGATTGAAAGCGCATGTTTTATGTAGCTTAGTATTCACATCTCAGTAGTACAGCATTTGGAAAATATATTTCTGATACTTAAAAATTATTTTCAACCATGTGGCACATAACACCCATTTGCAAGTTTGGCATTGGAACATTGATTGGAACAGGGTATTATGGTCTGATGAGACCAATATTGAGCTTCTTGGCCATGCACACCAGCAGTGGGTTTGATGTTCAAAGAAGGGTGCTTATGCTGAGAAGAACCTATACCTACAGTGAAATATGGTGGTGTTGGTTATGGGGTTGTTTTGCACTTGTCTGGTGCATTATGGAATGATTGAAGATGACTCAGTTATGTCATCCTTTCAAGAGGAGGGTGCACATAGTACTGCAAACAGGTGTGACTTATTGTGATACATATATTTTGGGGGAAGAAATTATTATTTAAAAAATACTTGTTAAACAAAATATTTTTCTCTGAGCAATTGTATTAGTATAAAATAATATAATTTCATAGTAGTTCATTACCTGTATTGGTTATTTTATACAGCCTTTTTTCTCATCTAATCAAAGGTGTGAATCATCTTTGAGGACACTCTAAAGAGCGAAAGAGAGACAGGTAACAGATACATTGGATAATTAAAGAATTATATCAAATAATGAATTAAAAAAAGAGATAATAATGTTTGAAGTCTATTGAAATAACTATTTTAAATGTGACAGCAAGTTTGAACTTAGTAGCCTTTTTTTGATGTGATAATTATGTTGTAAAAAATTTGCTCAGGGTAGACATCAGAGGGTGTTGTTCAATTTAATTCGTTTTTTCTTGTTTTTCGTAGTCAGTCTGTTATAATTAGCTAGTCAGAGACCAAATGATACCTGAGAATAATTGGATTTATAATTGTTTGTTTGGAGTTACATGAGTTTGGAGTTTTAATTGCCTTAATCATTCTGTAAGTACAACCAGAAAACATACGCTAAATATCAGATGTAGGGGGAAAGCAAAAAATATGAAGTTTTGAGAGACAAAAAGAAGAGAAAGTAAAGTATGGGCCTTGAGTCTTGAAAACATGTATACATGTACTGTACTTTAAATATACATATATACATATACTGCTATATACACTGCCCGTCCCAAAAAAAAGTCACACACCAATATTTAGTTGGACCGCCTTTAGCTTTGATTACGGCACGCATTCGCCATGGCATCGTTTCGATAAGCTTCTGCAATTTCACAACATTTATTTCCGTCCAGAGTTGCATTAATTTTTCGCCAAGATCTTGTATTCATGATGGGAGAGTCAGACCGTTGCGCAAAGTCTTCTCCAGCACATCCCAAAGATTCTCAATGGGGTTAAGGTCTGGACTCTGTGGTGGCCAATCCATGTGTGAAAATGATGTCTCATGCTCCCTGAACCACTCTTTCACAATTTGAGCCTGATGAATCGTGACATTGTCATCTTGGAATATGCCCGTGCCATCAGGGAAGAAAAAATCCATTGATGGAAAAACCTGGTCATTCAGTATATTCAGGTAGTCAGCTCATTCTTTGGGCACATAACGTTGCTGAACCTAGACCTGACCAACTGCAGCAACCCCAGATCATAACACTGCCCCCACAGGCTTGTACGGTAGGCACTAAGCATGATGGGTGCATCACTTCATCCGCCTCTCTTCTTACCCTGATGCGCCCATCACTCCAGGGTAAATCTGGACTCATCAGACCACATGACCTTCTTTCATTGCTCCAGAGTCCAATCTTTATGCTCCCTAGCAAAATGAAGCCTTTTTTTCAGATTAGCCTCACTGACAAGTGGTTTTCTTAAGGCTACATAGCTGTTTAGTCCCAATCCCTTGAGTTCCCTTCGCATTGTGCGTGTGGAAATGCTCTTACTTTCACTATTAAACATAGCCGTGAGTTCTACTGTTGATTTTTTACTATATGATTTCACCAAACATTTAAGTGATCGCCGATCACGATCATTCAAGATTTTTTTTCTACCACATTTCTTCCTCAAACCTTCCAGGTTTTAATAATGCGTTGGACAGTTCTTAACCCAATTTGAGTAGTTTCAGCAATCTCCTTAGTTGTTTTCTTTGCTTGATGCAGGCCAATAATTTGACCCTTCTGAAACAGATTAACATCTTTTCCACGACCACAGGATATGTCTTCCGACATGGTTGTTTAAGAAATTAGAAGCTACTCACTGCATCAGTTAGGGTTAAATAACTTGTTGCCAGCTAAAACATATGAATCACTGCAGTAATTATCCAATGGAAGGCTCTTACCTATTTGCTTAGTTAAATCCAGGTGGTGACTTTTTTGGGGGCCAGGCAGTGTACATATAGCACACAAATACATTAAATATGAGCCCTGCACTTCTAAGATTCCCCTCGATAATATGTGCATGCATGCTGTTGGGACTTCCACTGTTTTAGTTGTCTAAAACAAACAAGATTTCACAACCATCTATAGGATTTTCATGGACAATGTATAAGTTTCCTTTTTCATAACCGATAAGAGTGTCAGAAAGTATAGGCTATGTGTGTCAAGGTTCCAATTTCGTTATCAATTTTTTGGTAATATCAAATTATAGAACTCTGAGAGCATTCCCCCTTAAACCTCTGATAAATTGGTCAAGTGGCTAAGGACTTGAACTCACAATAAATACTTCCTGAATTAGGGAGTTTTGACTCTCATTCTCTTTGAAAAAAACATCCATGACATTCTCAAATTTCTATTGCTTAGCTCAAGCAACAGTTAAACTTACCATAGGCAGCTGCCTCTTTTATTGCTAAAATAAATATTATTGTATTTGCTTCATCTCCTGGTACTGCTTTGGGTGGCTAGTGGAATACCAGTAAGAAAATGAACATACTGTTTACAGGAAGAGGGGGCAGGGAAAAGTTATCCACCTCCTGACATGAACAAGATTATTTCATGTTTTACGGCTCAAGAACAGTAGATGAACACTAACACCCACAATCAAGACATTACATTGTATGCAGTAGCCTACTAGGACATATTAGGAAATGATCATACATGATCATACATGCATGGAAATTGTATTAACTCAGCCAATCAAACATTCATCATCCGGATTTACCCGCACTTGTGACCCTGAATTAAGCGCTCTATATTGCAGATCCAGAATCACTCTTGTGTCTAGCTGCTAATAGCGTATGGTAAAGGATTGGGGTAGGGAAATCTAATCTCAGATTTGCTCAATCGAAGGGAAGCCTTTGCATTTGCTTATCTGAAGTTAAAATAAATGTTTCCCATGAGTCACGAGTGCAAAAGCATGATACCAAAGCATCAATCAAATTGACACCAATGACTTGTTCAGTGAGGACAGCCTTCTTGTTAATTACTTTTTTTTGCTAGACAGGGAACAGTTGTTTTGGATGTCTTTTTCCAGCCACATCAGTCATTGTGATAAAGCAGGCATCGATGATGAATGAAACCGAATCTGTACTGGTAAGAAACTGGTGGGACTGAAACATTGAGCTGCTACCTAGGATCTGAATTGATTTTGTCAAAAGAAGTATGTGGTTGCTTGCCAATAGGTTTAAGCTTGCCAATAAGCTTGCCAATACCCCAATAAGGGGTAAGTATCCAAGTTTTTTGAAAAAAATGGTTACACAAAAGGTAAGTTATACTGTCTTAATTGGTTAGCTATCAGTAGCCAACTAAGCTGCAGGTTAGCCACCTAGTTAGCTAATTTAATTAGCTGGATACCTTGTCCTTGTATACATAGAAACAAATAAGCATGTTAGCTAGACTGGACGCATATCAGTATCTAGCTAGATATGTTTGACAAAGCTGGGTGCTAGTACTATCGATTGTATCTTTGTTTGTTAGATAGAGAACTAGCAGTATCTAGATAGCTAGCTAATGTTAGCTAGAAGCAAACTATACCTGGTCAGTTATTAATATTGGCTCTGGCTAAATTGCAAGACAGCTGCTTGCTGCCTGCATCCTTCATAGGCAGCTGCCTCTACAGGCAGCGTAGAAACTGATAAAGCGCCTCAAAGGACGTATATTTGAGATGAAGGTAGGAATACATGAGAAAGCATTTGAGCACTGCACACAAGATCAGTGTTCATAGTGAGAAGTGAGCGTTGGCTTACGGTTAAATTATGACAAAAATATATTCCCCAAAATATATATAATAAAATAATATATATAATATATATCTATCTAGTTAGCTACTTTGTTATTTACCAAATTATTACAATAATTGTTCTGGTGAAACGTAATGATAATTTTTTCTGATCAGTTGAATCCCTACCATCACAGGTCATTGGTTAATTTATTGTATGTTGACTAGCTCTACTAATATGGCCATTACGGGCTAGTAAACTAGATAGATTATAGAAAGCTTGGCAAGTCGCTAAACATCCAGCCTATTATTCAAATGTATTACACAATTTAAATATTGTTTTCGACATAACTACATCAAATGGTAGATCCACCACACTTGTGAACTACCTGATCACAGCAATGACACCGGCCACTATTGTTTTAACACTAGGAGAGCCATGACATTTTTGAGGCCTTTGGTGATTTAAAAATTGAAATAACTTTGAAGTTGGGAGTCAAGTCACCCCCAGTTCCTGACTTTTCCTGAATATGTTTTTGAAACATACTTTCATTTTTTAAAATTTAAATTAAACAAAGGAAACAACTCAATACTACTCTTCTCGCCATGCCATCTTTTGGACGTTGGTGCCTTTCTAATGCAAATAGGACACCCCCCAAAAACATATGATAATGGAACATTGAAACTCACTCCCACTTACTGTGTTGTCCATAACAGAATCATTAATCTATTGGGTGAGAATGGGCGAGAGAATATGATTCCATAATGATCAATGTGAATATTGTGGCAAACATTGTGGGGGTAATCTAATTACAATTTCTAAACAGATATACGTTTTGGAAATGTTGCCAAGAGAATTGTGAAAATGTCTGTTCGTGCTGACTGAGTACGGAAGGGAGGAGAACAGCAATTTCTAAAGGAAAAAATAAATGCATGTACAAATTGATGTGGGCAAAACCAATGTGTTACCAATGAATAACTCTTGGACTAATTTATAATGACATGTATATATTGACTTATAAATGCACTTGTTTTTTAAATTGCTTTACATTTATACTTTCATTACATTTATATACTGAGAACAAGAGAGGAGAATCTTCTGTTTTCATCGGATTGAAACAGATATGTGCACAAGATATTTACAGCCTACTATAGACTAATACAAGTCTATGATTGACTTTTCTGCATTCGCAATGTGTGTACCCTACATTTTATAATGCCATTCATGTTTTACATTTGTATTTAAATGTGCTTTTTTCCCCAAAAAATTTGCTTTCTTGCTGATTGGTGTCATATCACTGGACATGGTTGCATGGTGTAAAGTCAAAGGACTTGGAAAGTAATCAATCATTATTCGGAATAGATGTTATAAATCAGAATTTCCAAGTTATTTTCTAAATAGCTCTGATGATACAGTGGACAATTTAAAAAACATTGTTGATGACTTCAACGATTATTTTGTTGGTGTTGGCACTAATTTGGCCAGTAAAATTGCTGTACCTGATGATAAAAAATATATGTTTGATAATCTGATTAATGGTAATATTATTTATATGTTCCTTTGTGGGGTAAATGAAATAGATATCATAGAAATTGTGAGAAAATTTAAAAACAAAACATCAACTGATATAAATTCCATTGACATGGTAATTGTTAAAGAAGTAATTGATTCTATTGTAAGACCTCTGACCTATATACAGTATGTAATCTGTCTTTTCAAAAAGGAGTTTTTCCTAATAATATGAAATCAGCAAAGGTAATACCTATATTTAAAAATGGAGATAAGCACTATATGGATAATTATAGACCGGTGTCCCTTCTTCCTCAATCTTCAAAAATACTAGAGAAATTATTTGTGAAACAATTGGATCTCTTCATTGATAAATACAAATTACTGAGTGAACACCAGTATGGATTTATGGAAAATAGAACCACTACCTATGCAGTAATGGAGATGGTAGAAGAAATGACAAAAGTAGTTGAAAATGACGAGTGTTCTGTTGGTATTTATATTGATCTACAGAAGGCTTTTGATACTATAGATCACAGCACATTACTGAGAAAATTGGAAAAGTATGGAATAAGAGGTGTAGCTTACTCTTGGTTGAAAAGCTACTTGGAAAATAGACAGCAATGTGTGTAAATTAACAACACTGTGTCAGGATTTAGAAAGGTCACCTGTAGAGTACCCCAGGGATCGTGATTGGTCCAAAAAGTTTTTTACTTTATATTAACGATATTTGTAATGTTACGGAACTGTTAAAATGTGTTATTTTTGCAGATGATACAAATATATTTTGACCTGGGAAAAATGTAAAGGAACTTTTGTCTGCTATTGAAAGGGAGTTGGAAATTCTCAAAACTTGGTTTGATGTTAATAAATTGTCTCTCAATATTAAGAAAACTAAATTTGTGTTTTTTTTTAAATCGAATAGAAATTGGTGGGGATATTAAATTAAAAATCTGTGATGTTGAAATTGAAAGAGTGTCTGAGATAAAATTCCTAGGGGTTGTTATTGATCATAAATTAACATGAAAACATATTGAATATATTAAAGGAAAGATTTCAAAGTCAAAAGCCATCCTGTATAAGTCTAGAGATATATTAAATTATAAGGCTTTGTATATAATTTATTGCTCACTTATACTTCCTTATGTATCTTATTGTGTGGAATTGTGGGGGTTGACTTTTAAAACGACTATAAATTCAATAGTCGTACTACAAAAACGAGCCATACGTATTATTAATAAAGCTGGTTACTATGATCACACTAATCCACTGTTTATAAAATCCCATGCTATGAAATTTAATGATTTGGTATATTATAAAATAATGCAAATAATGTATAGAGCTAAATCAAAGGTACTCCCAGACTGTGTACAAAGGTTTTTTTCAATACAGGAGTCCAAATATGATTTGAGAGATGTCTGTAAGTTTACTGTACAAAAAGCTAAAAAAGAGATTAAAAGGAGATTTATTTATATTGTTGGGGTTAAATTATGGAACAATGCTAATATAAATTTAAGAATGTGTAATTCGCTTTTGATTTTCAAAAGAATGGCTTATAAAGCTATTTTTGAGGGTTACAAGTGTAAATGATTTCCTTTTACTTTTTTTTTTTTTGGAGGGTAGCTTAAATTGATAAGTATGTAGGATAGGCATATATAAGCATTATGCTTCTGCCTATACCTTTTCAGTCACTACCTTGTTTATATTGTCCGGACTGTTTATATTTATTGTATTGTGTGATGACTGAATAAAGACACTACTACTACTAAAGTCATGAATATATAAACCAAGTGCCAATTATCTCCACAATGAATCCATTCAGAGATATCCGTATATAAGTAAGATGAGACCATTTTTAAATAGAAAACTTTAAAAGACTACAAGGCTCTTCCACTAACAAAGTTATTTGGTCACTAAGCAACAAGAGTTCAATTTCTGAACTTAGCTAGGATTCACACGGAATCTTGTCTAATTTCACCATTCGTTGTTGTTTTGTGGCAATTTTTTATAAAGTCTCATGTATATGATTTTTATGTTAGTGGATAGAAAAAGTAATTCTTCAACTTATGTGATTTTATCGCAAATAATGATTATAATATAATTAAAACTGATCAATGGAAACAATGGACTATATCTGTTTTATAAATGATGTCAGGGGGTACAGAAGTTAATGTTTGTAATGTCTGTGGCTATGGTTATTTCTATGGGAAACCCTGAAAAGTGCCAAACTCTAGGTGCTATATAGGTATAGGTATGGGGTATGCCTTGTCAACCTGTAAATCTGCAATACCTATATATATTTTGAAGGATATGCTGAAATTGTAAACAGATACTATGTGTATTTAAATAAATAATTGATGCTCTATTAGCCAAAGAATCAGCTGCACAAATGCATCATGGAGTAGACTACAGGCTCATGATACTATAGCCATGGGAGGACATTGAGATATTCATTTATTCTTAAACTGTTAATTAGATCACATGGGAGTTGGGCCTATTGACCCATATAACAAATTCTGTAGTCAGTCATTAAACCAGTCCCTAGGTCCTAGTGTCATTGTGTTCCTTTTATCATTGTTATTCCTATAATAAGTACAGAACAATTGGGTGTACAATCACATGAAACATTAAAAAGCACATATTATTCAAGTATACAATTCATCTATTGCAATAATTAATATAACCTTTTTAATTGTAAATCTTTTATTTGTTAATTTATTTTTGAGTTTTTTATACAAACCTTACAAGTGAGCTATAGTTTTAGCTTTGATGATAACATTGAATCCATCCTCCAAGTTCGGGTGTGCTGCCATTATAGCAATACAGATGTACTATATTGTGGGATAAGTCTGTTTATGAACATAGCATTACAATATGAGCATGTGATTAATAATAACATAATAGCATACACCTAGTTTGTGGTGTGAAGTAGCTTTGTTTGACACCACCATGGCAGAGGTTTCCACATGTCCAATTGTATTTGTAGGCCTGTCTCAAATCTGTAAGGTCTTCTGTCAATTAGTGGGGGCGCAGACAAGCACAGACTCTCCTGTGAAGCACATGCTGCCAGCTGCCACTTCTTTTCACTCTGCAGCTGAGCTGTGCAGTCATTGTGTCAGACGAGTACACAGCTGGCATAGGCAGACTGTAGGTTCCTCTAAATGAGTAGCTCTTGAAAAATGAGACGAGGACAATCCCTTAAAAATGAACCCTATCTCCCTGTGTTACCCCACAGGACTGTCAGCCAAAATTGGCAACAGCGTGATTCAATACCAGACATTTAAACCCAATGTCTTTGCAAGATGAGTGAACCAGCAGCCTAAACATTCTAATATTTATTTGAGTTTGGTGTGACTCTGGACCATCTGTGTGAAGCAGGGATTATTCAGGTCCACAAGCCTATGCTTCTTCTGTTATCACCCTGGAACAACTAACTTAGATATGTATGTGGGTTGTTTTTCTGAACATGTATAGAGGGTTAGTAACACACACACATCCATGAGCTAATGATTGAATTATGTCTTTTCAGAGATTCCGGGCTATAGTCCCGTGTCATGAGGGCTAGTTAGCTGAACTGAGAGCCCTGTCCTGTTAGCAACTCCTTCACCACAGAATACACTTCTCTATAGTAATAACAGTGCTTTATTGCCCCTACATGGTATACAGGCAGTTCCTGAATTATTGGCACCCTTGATGAAAATGAACAAAAAAGGTTATATAAAAGAAATACAGGTTATAAACTATATTATATGCTCAAAACATTTTTTAATTCTATAATTTTTTACTAATACTATAGTTCAGAGAAAAATATTTAGTAATATATATATACAGTATATATATATATATATTTTTTTTTTTTTTTTTTATTTTTTTTAAGATGTCAAAATTATTGCCATCCCAAACGATTATTTTAAATAAAATCCCCCAAAATAAATCTTCATTTATTTATCTGGATCTTTGGCCATTCCTCCATACAGAATCTTTCGATATCCTTCAGATCCTTCGGTCTGTGCTTGTGTACTGCCCTCTTCAATTCAAACAACACATTTTTGATTGGGAGACTGAGATTCCCATTGCAAAACGCTTTTGTGGTCAGTTAACCATGTCTTGGTTGATTTTGAAATATGCTTGGGATAATTGTCTTGCTGAAAGATCAATTTGCAGCAAAGTTTCAGCTTCCTGGCAGGGGGGAACCAGGTTTTTGGCCCACATGTCTTGGTACTTTCTGGATTTCATGATTCCATAGTCATTAACAAGAGCCCCAGCACCAGTGGATGTAAAACAAACTCATAACATTAAAGATCCACTACCATATTTCACTGTAGATGTATAGGGCCTTTTCAACATAAGCATCCTTCTTCTGACACAATTGTATTTTTTTCTAATTACTATCCAGTAATTACTGCTATGTACAGTTTGTAAATATGTTGTGTATTGTCTAAATGTAATGCTGTGAAGCTTTGTGATAAAGCAATTTTACATCTCATCTGGGATCAATAAACTGCTACTACTGCACATGATTTTAATTGTTTAAAAGCCTCAAATCAATGGATGTATTAGTAATCCTTCAGTACATTTCATAGAGTATGAACATGATAATAATGAAGGATTTACACAAAGATGGCTCTGTTTTTAGCCACATTATTAGGTTTGAAATGCAATGAAACAATTTTAAAAAAAATTATAATTGTATGCATTTCATGTTTTGTGTCCTTGATTTACCAATTTTCACTGCTACAATATTGAGCAAAACAACTTGCGAATTATAGTTTTTCTGTCCAATTCCACCCTTTTACTCCACCCTCCTTACCATACTGTAACGGTGTAAATAAGTTCCGTTTAATAATGAATGTTAGCTTAGCCACATCATATGCTAAGTAAGCATGGGGGCTGCCATTTTTGTTGTTATGTGTTCAGTCTCCCATGGTTCCTTGTGTGCTAGTTTCCCATCACCCCTTGTGTCATTGATTGGATTAGTGTTGTAACTGTGTTTGTACATAGGAAGTGACCCCCGTGCAGTGTTGCCAGGTCCGCAGTAAAACCGTGGAATTGGGATACTTTGAAGACAAGTCCACGGCTGAAAAAATCTAAGCCGCGAGTCGCGGGTTTTTGGATTAGAATTAAAATGTTCCGAGGCCGCAACCAGATACAGTTGAGCATAGTGCTATAAATTATTCATCTAGATTACCCCTGAATGCATAGCCCACCTGGCAGTAAAGACTGGTAGCGTGTGTGCGTCTGGTCTGTCTGTGTGTGTGTGTGTGGAGGAGGAGGGGGGGGTCAGTATGAGTGTCAATTAAAATATACAGTGGGGAAAATAAGTATTTCACCCCCTGCTGATTTTGTGAGTTTGCCCCCTTACAAAGAAAGGAACGATCTATAATTTTCATGGTAGGTTCATCTTAACAGTGAGAGACAGAATATAAAAAAAATCCCAGGAAATTACATTATATGAATTTTAAACATTTATTTGTGTTTTATTGAGGAAAATAAGTATTTCACCCCCTAGCAAAACATGACTCAGTACTTGGTGGAGAAACCCTTGTTGGCAAGCACAGCGGTCAGACGTTTCTTGTAGTTGGTCACCAAGTTTGCGCAGATCCCAGGAGGGATTTTGGCCCACTCCTCTTTGCAGATCCTCTCCAAATCCTTAGAAATCCATTTTCAGTGTCCTGGCTGAGGGAAGAAGGTTCTCACCCAAGATTTCCCAGTACATGGCCCCATTCATCCTCCCCTCGATCCGGTGAAGTCGTCCTGTGCCCTTAGCAGAGAAACAGCCCCAAAGCATAATGTTTCCACCACCATGCTTGACAGTGGGGATGGTGTTCTTGGGGTCCACGCAGCTTTTTTCTTCCTCCAAACACGGCGAGTCGAGTTGATGCCAAAGAGCTCGATTTTAGTCTTATCTGACCACAGCACTTTCTCCCAAGCCTCCTCTGAATCATCCAGGTGCTCATTGGCAAACTTCAGACGGGCCTGTACATGTGCCTTCTTGAGCAGGGGGACCTTGCGGGCACTACAGGATTTCAATCCATTACGGCGTAGTGTGTTACCAATGGTCATCTTGGTGACTGTGGTCCCAGCTGCCTTGAGATCATCAACAAGCTCCAGCCGTGTAGTTCTGGGTTGTTCCCTCACCTTTCTCATGATCAGGTTCACTCCACGAGGTGAGATCTTGTGTGGAGCCCCAGACCGAGGGAGATTGATGGTCAATTGGTGTTTCTTCCATTTTCTAATTATCGCACCAACAGTTGACTCCTTCTCACCAAGCTGCTTGCCAATGGTCTCGTAGCCCATTCCAGTCTTGTGCAGGTCTACAATTTTGTCCCTGATGTCCTTAGACAATTATTTGGTCTTGCCCATTGTGGAGAGGTTGGAATCTGATTCATTGATTGATTCTGTGGACAGTTGTCTTTTATACAGGTAACGAGTACTTAATTAGGAGTACTAATTAAGTAAGAGGACTAATCTGTGTGCCTCCTGGTCACATAACCGGTCTGTGGGAGCCAGAATTCTTGCTGTTTTGCTAGGGGGTGAAATACTTATTTTCCTCAATAAAACACAAATAAATGTTTAAAATTCATATAATGTGATTTTCTGGGATTTTTTTTAAAATATTCTGTCTCTCACTGTTAAGATGAACCTACCATGAAATTTATAGACCGACCGTTCCGTTCCTTTCTTTGTAAGGGGGCAAACTCACAAAATCAGCAGGGGGTGAAATACTTATTTTCCCCACTGTATATCTATTCAATATAACTTTCTCTGTTTTGCCTTTGTAAACAAGCAGTAATGGTAAAGTAGCCTACTGGAAAGATACTTTTTTATAACTCTGAAATTGACATAATTTTTCAGTTTTTGGTAACCTAAACTTTTTTTTCACCTCTGGCAGTTTATCGCTTACCTTTGTACCATTTCAGGTTATTCACTGGAATTGAAGTGCTTAAATGTCAGTCAAAACTGGAAAATGGGGGTGTTCTAAAACTTTTGACCGGTAGTGTATGTATATTTATAAATAAAACTGACCATTATATTTGATACAATGGTTTGATTTCCCACACCCAGCAACAAATGCAGGAAAAGACAAACATAATCTCAACACACTCGGCAAGCCTTGGTCTCATCATACACAAGGGAAAGAGCAAGATCCTCAAGGTAAATAACAACAACACTACCCCCGTCACACTAGAGGGTGAAGCACTAGAGGAGGTGGAGAGCTTTACTTATCTTGGCAGTGTGGTCGACAAGCTGGGAGGGACAGATGCTGATGTTAAAGTTCGAATTGGAAAGGCAAGGGCAGCTTTTCACCAGTTGAAGAATGTCTGGAGATCATCTGAGCTGCCGAGAAACATCAAGATCAGGATCTTTAATTCCATGGTGAAGCCTGTTCTACTATATGGAGCAGAGACCTGGAGAACAACCATCACCACCATGAAGAAAATCCAGACATTCATTAACTCCTGCCTCAGACGAATCCAGAGAATACACTGGCCGAACACCATCAGCAACCTGGACCTGTGGCAGCAGACAGGGCAGCAGCCTGTTGAGGAAGAGATCCTCCAAAGACGCTGGAGATGGGTTGGCCATACCCTTCGCAAGCCTGCATCTAACATCACAAGACAAGCCCTCTTCTGGAATCCACAAGGGAAAAGGAAGAGAGGCAGGCCAAGAAACAGCTGGCGGCGTGACCTGGATGCAGATGTGAAGAGGTCTGGCCATACATGGGGACAACTGGAGAAGATGGCCCAGGACCGGAATGCCTGGAGAGCCCTTGTTCGTGGCCTATGCCCAAGGATGGGCAGTAGGCGATGATGATGATTATATTTGAGGAAAAACATTGGGCTAGTTTTTGACCTTTGTGGGCCAGTTTTGGGAGTGGATTGGGCTGGAAATATTTTTCGGACCTGGCAACCCTGTCCCCGTGAGTTGTTTGTGTTCTTTGTTCTTCCCTGCATCAATAAGCGTTGTTGTAATAAAGCTGGTAGCGCGATCATGAAAAGTCTTTCTTCAACAGTCGCTGTTAGCACACATAGATTTCTGATGGAGAGGCATTGGCCAATCTTCACTCAGTGCTGAAAAACTATTCAGTGTATACTTTGCAGAAGAGTCCTTTGCTGAAGGGCTTGTTGGTGTCATGTGAGGTCATGGAAGTCAATGCCTTTGATCGGACTCAATGTTGTCAGGTGATCCAGCAGTGTGTAGGGTGTCCCATCTCTCCTCACTTCATCATTGTGCTCCGTTCCTCATCTTTAAAAAAACCTAAATGTATTTAAACCTTTCACAATGTGATTTACTACCTGAGCAAATAAAGTCAGCAGTAAATAAGCTTTTTTATATTTAATTGAAAATATCAATTTTATTTTTATTTAATCTATTTAATAATTCCATTATAGTGAAACAGACTTATTTTTTAAACATATGCTAGATATTTCTCATAATCAGCAGAAAAACATAAACATACAGAGTCAAATCAATGCCCTAAAGGTAAGGCTAATTGTATACCCTGTGGGTCTTCAGGTGGGCGAAGAGGCCGATCCTGGAGCTGCATATTTTGGTGCAGTGTGGGCAGGGGTGGGTGGTGGTGGTCGTGGGTTGGGATTGGGCCTTTTTGGTGGAAACTCCCTCCTTTCTGAGTTTGCGTTTGTCTTCTGCAGCACGGAGGAGATCGTTATTATATAGTGCAGCACCTTCACTGACAAGTTTTCTTCAGGTCGCCCTGTTGGTTGCTGTGTCCTCCCAGGTCTTAGGGTCTATGTGGCATTTTTTGATGTTTGCTTTGATGTTGTCCTTTTACCTTTTCTTTTGACCTCCCGGGGCACGTTGTCCTGTGAGAAGCTGGGAGTATAGGACTTGTTTTGGAAGGCGAGAGTCAGGCATACGGATGACATGGCCAGTCCATCTGAGCTGGTGTTGGGCGATGGTGGCAGTGATAGCAGGAATGTTAGCCTCCTCCAGGACGCTGGTGTTGGTGAGTATTTTCCCAGGTGATCTTGAGGATTTTTCGGAGGCACCTCTGATGATGTGCCTCTAATGCCTTCAGGTGCCTGCTGTATGTGGTCCAGGATTCTGATCCATACAGTAGGGTGGGCAACACTACCGCTCTGTAGACCAGAATTTTCGTCCTGGCCTGGAGGTCGCGGTTTAAATTTTTTTTTTTCTCAGTCTAGAGAAAGCCCCACTGGCACAGATGAGGCGGTGGTGTATTTCCTCATCAATGTTAGCTTTGGAGGATAGGAGGCTACCGAGATATATAAAGTGGTCCACATTTTCCAGTCTGGTTTTGTTAACAGAGATAGTTGGGGGTGGAGCGGGGGTATTTGTGTTGGGTGGTGGCTGGTAGAGGATCTGGGTCTTTTAAGGGCCAGACCAAGCTGTTTGTATGCCTTGGCAAAAGCATCCAGAATGCACTGTAGGTCCTCTTCTGAATGGGCCACGAGGGCGTTGTCGTCGGCATACTGCAGCTCCATGATGGATAGGGTGGTGGTTCTGCTTTTAGCCCTGAATCTGTTCATGTTCAGGAGTTGGGGGGGCTAGGCAATGGTGGCTGGGGCCATATACCGCTCTTGTGGCATCAAAGAAGCCTTCCTTGTCCACCACAGGTTTTTCAGTTGCCTAACCTCAGATTGAATGGCTGCCTTTGCTTTGGCATGGGCTGCTCTTTTAGCCTTGCAGTTGATGTCGTTTTGCCAGGCAATAAAGTTTTGCTGCTTGATGTCAATGAGCTGTTGGATTTCGTTGTCATTCTCATCGTACCAGTCTTGATGTTTCCGGGTTTTGTAGCCAAGGGTGCTTTTGCAGGAGTCCATGGTGATAGACTTAAGCAGGTCCCAGTGTGTTTCAATATCTTCTGAGTATTGCTTGGGCAGATCCGGAATCTCCTTAGCTCCCTGGCGATGATGGCAGTTTGCCTTTCAGGTCGATCGCTGTGTTTATTGTCCATAAGGGTCCGCACGTTCCAGGTTCCAATATAAATCTTTTGTTTATGTTTTCGACCGCGTAGTGGTGATCCCTCTGGGTGCGGTAGCCCAGACAGGAGTTTATGAGGCAGGCTATGTTTAGGGCACCTTTTCTAGCCCCTTCCCCTACTGGGGTGAGCAGAGTGGATCCTATATAGGACTGCTCAGTCGTGGGTGCAGCTGCAGAAAAGCTCCTTCTGCCTCAGTCCAAGAGCTTAACAACTGAGCAAACACCCACCGCCTGTGTGTCAGGTTGTGACTAGGAGCTTCCAGACTTCACGGTCCTGCCCCCATCACCACTTCCTGATCGCCACAGGACTTTGAAAATCCAGGATGTTGAACGATCCGATTCCCTTTCAGGAGGACGCCTGTGCATGGAATCTTTTAATGTGGGGAGACTGATGTACAGGCAGCCTCCACACAGTCCTTGGCATAGAACGGGCCAGGATCCAGTGGCACGGAAACCAAGACAACTGGGGGCCCATTATTGCTGCAGCCTTCTTCCGCCTTTGCGGCCGTTGTGGTGCTCCTCACAGCCACCATCTTCCGCCCGCTCTGCCGTTGAGGACTTGGTTGCTATTAGCCCATAGCTGGGGCAGTGGTTGAGAGGCACCAGGGCGTGTCCACACACCGGTGGGCCTGCATGCCTTCTCTCTGGGGCCCACTGCTGCTCCGAGATCCCCTACAGTTTGGCCTGGAACCGCAAAGTACCCAGTTACCGTGTGTGGCCACGAGGAGGCACTGCAGGAGTCTTGGCGGTGGAGAGGCTATGTACCGGCAGGAGGAGACTTACGCACTCGGCTCCTCTTTTCACCCCCTGCAAGAGGGCTAGCCGGCGGCAGTAGCTGAAAGCAGAAAGTAGCAAGCAGAAGCAGCATGCAGCAGACACTATCTACAGGCACTACTACCCCAGTAATACTGCACTGACACGTCACACACGCCCTGTGTGCTGGAACACACACACACAATCATGTGTAATGTTTCGGGGTCAGTATCTTTTGACAGTATATTTAAAATGTGTTTAGTTTGTGCAATTTCAATTTTTATAACCATGGTTAAAATGAATGAATAATGCAAACTGATGGTAATAGAACTGCCTCTCGGGTCAAATAAATCAATTTCTTAAAGACTAGCAATTACTGCCTAATTGTTTAACTGGATTGTTTCAGAACAAATTACACTAAAAGTTAAACTAAAGATGACTTGAAAATAGATTAATTTAGCCAATTCACAAAGAAACACACACACACACACACACACACAGAACGAGTGGTCCTCGCTATGCAGAATCTTTAAGGGCTGTATGTAGAACATTATGTGGCTGTATTTTATTGAACTTAATGGATCCATATGGACCTATTAACAGTTCAATTCAACACTTGATCTGCATTTTCATGATGAGGGATTATTCATTCAAGGGCTCAGTCAGACAGTCAGATTGATTGATGATTCTTCCCTGCATTTTTATACATGACCCTAAGCATGATGGGATGTTAATTGCTTAATTAACTCAGGAATCACATGTGTGGAAGCACCTGCTTTCATTATACTTTGTGTCCCTCATTAATTCAATTGTTTCCTTTATTTGGGCAGTTACCTGTATATGTCCTGAATTCAATCAACATCTCTCCTTAAATTTAAATGACAAATAAATGGAAGTGTTGGTTTTTCTTTTCAGCAATCTCCAAAATGAACTTGTCAGACTGTTTGTGAAGAATAATATATATATATATATATATATATATATATATATATATATATATATATATATTTATAATTTTCTTTTTTTGTGAGTCATAGTTAAGGGCAAATGTTGATTGTGTGCAGGCCACCTTTGTGCAGCCTATGTCATTAAAGATTGCTGACTAAGGTAAATATATCAATTCCCCACCTTTCTGCTCATTAATGAGGATATATTGTACTGCATTGATATTTATATTATCTATTGAATATGAAGACTACTTTTTGTTAGGGTAAGAGTTAGCACACAAAGTATGTATTCTGGTAATTTGGTTGTTGACAAAATGATCATACTAACAATAGTATCTAACAATTAAACATTAAATTGTTAGCCTACCATAACCTACACTCCATATGCATGCATGTGAGTTATATTTAGTTTCATTTGGCCCACGTGTATGTGCGTAAGTGCATTGTACAGATTAAAATATTTGCATGAATAGAAAGTAAGATGAATGCATAATAAAAGTGATTAAGTTAAAAAGTGAACGTGAGTGAAGGCAGGGCAGTGGGAATGAAGGAATACTTGAAGGAATCATTTATCATTATTGCTTATAAACAATCCTAAAACATTTCTTACAAACAAAATGTTGAGTGTTCATACACACTAAACTAGTGTAATTTACTTATTTAATTGTTTATTTGTCAGGGACATAGGAAAAAGCATTGTTACAATGTTTAAAAAACATTTGCATTGCATTAAATGCTAATAGCCAAAGGCTAATTTCCAACACCCAATAAGCTACAGAAAAAAACGAACTATGTATCAAAAATGTGGTTCCCAAACCTCTTCTCGCCGGCCCCCAGCCAGGTATTTGTTAAATTCAGTCACCAGCACATCTGATTCAAGTAATCTATGCTCGTTAAGCAGTTAACTAGTTGTCTGTAAGTGCCTGTGCACATAAATATAAGTGCTGCAACATCCCACGTCATTCCACACCCACTTCAGCATACCCGTGGGTGCTGCATGGAAGAGGGATGCATTGTCTGGTTCCCCCCTCCAGGGAACATACGTAACCCAGACATTCCCTTTCTTATCAGTCTCGAGATGCTGCATCAGAATGATGCTATGGGGACCTTATTGCACCGTCCCGTGCAGAGTCCACGCAGGGGCGCACAACAGCAAACGTAAACAACGAGGGTCAAACGACTATAACACACCATCACCATAGCCCCTGATATGAGAGCATAATTATCAGTTGTAGAAAGACGTGGCGGCATGTGTAACATGAGCCCGCTAGTCAATAATACAGGTAAACGACTTGTCCCTGATATGCTCAGCACACTATATTCTACTGGGACACGATTAACATCCAGACTGTAAAAACATATAAATGTGTGTGACAAGCTACAGCTAGCTGCAGCACAAATATCCTCCAAGGAGACAGCCAGGAAAAATGCCAATGATGTGGTCATGCCACGTGCAGATTGAGTTCTGAGGGAAGTAGGGGGTTCCTTCTCCAAGCTTGAATATTCCGGCTTTATTGCATCCACAGTGCAATGCAATAAATGTTGTTTGGAGACAGCCTGACCTTTCTGTCAGCCTCCAAAACAAATTAATAACTGATCCGAAAAACACCTCTCTTGACTGCATATAACATAAGCACGCCCTGCCTGTATGGGACAGAGCAAGTGCTCCTGCTCTGCTTCCCCTGTACCCAACGAAGGGGGAGAACATTTTATCTACACCCTTTTCGCTAATGTTAAGAGTACCTTCGGAACATAGCCTACACTCAGGCATGAGGCAGCCATTGTATCTCTCTCTGGGAATTGTAGGCAGAATGGGTGTTCTGACAAGGCATGCAAATCCCTTGTTTTGCCAAGGCCAACATGAGTGGTAATATCATCTTAAAAGATAGCATACACAATTGTGTAGTCATGGGCGGCTCGAAGGGAGAGCTGGACAAAGCCCTCAAGGTTGTCAGCAAATCTAAAGATGGGGTGTGCAATGATTGGGCAGGTTGGAGCCTCTGAGCATCCTTCATAAAGCAGGAAGCTAGTGAATGGCTTCCTAATGATGAGCTGTCTTGACCCACATGACATGCCAAAATACACTTTCAAAGTGGATGGGGAGAGCCCGATATTGAAAAATCCTTGCAAGATTTAAAGCACCACAATGATATTGCATTTGGTGGGATCAGGTGCCCTCTGCGCATCAGCACAAACACTTGCCATTGGAATGCATAGAGTGATCTAGTGGAGGATTCTCAGGAGTTTTGCATTGTAGCCACTACAGCTGGGGACAATCACATGCATGGGCCAAACCCAGTTTCCATTTATGTGGTGATGGGTGCCAAATTGTGCCTCGTATCAGGATTTCCCATGGAGTCCCATAAAGCAGGGCTGTCAGATTCACAAACTATATATAATTGTGCCAACAGATTGAGACAAATTGTGCTCCCTAACTCTGTTGCAGTTGTGGCCATTAGCATGACAGCACATTCACACCCAATTGGCTTTCTCTGTCCAGCATTGAAAACCATAGGGGACAGTGAGTCGTGTCTTTAGCCACAGCCGTCTGTTCTGATCAATAAATGGGGCTCCGAAATGAGACTGAAATGATTCTGAGCGAGAAATACTGTATGGAGCTCTAACATGCGTATGTGTAAGCTTGTTTGTGACATCATCCACTGACCACTCACTGACCTGCTAGTCAGTAACCACTCAACGTGGCCTCCCAGCCTTTGTGCAAGGTAACTCAACCTATTTTCACCCTGGTGGTCAGTAGTGTGGGATCTCCAAGGATTAAAAGCAAGCCTGGAGGGGTTTAGTACATAATGCTGCTTCCACACACACTTACGCCCGGGTGTCATGAGAGACAGTGGCTGTGTTTTCTCATGTCATGCTTTTATTTTCAGAGCAGCTAGAAGAATTTTCAGGCATTTGTAATGTCTGAGCATGTCAAGGGAAGGGGACGTTTTTAATGAGGAGCCCCATGCCTTCTTTGTGCAGAGGCAACCTGTAATCTCTGGTGGACTTTTCTCTTGATGCTCACCACTGGACCTCCAGGAATGCTGTTGCCTCTGCCCAGTGCCGCTCCAAGCAACAAGGTTCAACATGGTTCTTCCTGTTGTTTGAGCTGCACATTTAGTTGCACGTAGAGGTGAGTCTGTAGCTTGCTGCAGCTTGCTCAGTGTATCCTCCTCCCCCATTAACTCACCATGAGTCAGCCTCTTCAGCACTGCCCTGGTATTGAGAGCAGCACTGGTCTGCCGTGTGGTGACATATGCTATCTCTGCGAGCATAGAGGTAATGCAATGTTGTAACACTCTGCCGTGGGGCCAACAATGGGCACAGGTGAGAAGTCATCGAATCCTCAAAGAGGGGGGCATGGCTGTGCAGCTAAGCTCCACCACCTGGTTGATGATAGTGTATGTAGACACCCCATGAACAAGCACACAGGCTTTGTAAAAGTAATTTCCATGACCGTTGTAGCTCCTGGTGGACCTCACGGAAAAAAAGACTGTCCACCTCATTCCTTATCAAGATAAGTTTTTATCTCTTCAGTCCTTTTACTGTAAAGATGACTTCATTGCTGACCTGAAACCCTGACCCTTGATAAGCCCTGACAGACTTTGATGGCTTGTAATGTCAAATCTTGATAAAGCAACACCAATCATTAGGAAAGTTCATGACAAAGAATAAACAGGAAGATTTAGCATTGATTTCTACCCCCAAAATTCATTGCAATTGTGAAGTGTGTATTGACTTTCACTGACATAGAATAAATATAGTCATCCACTGGAGTTTAAAAGTGAATACAATCACACAGCCCTGCTTCTGTAATGAGTCAGAGAGAGCCATTAGCAGACATGAATTAATTATGCACTGACATTTATGGATGAATCCCCATCCACCCACAAGGCCGGAAGCTAACTAGACCTTGTCCAGGAACTGCACCTCACCCAACATTGTAGTATGTCCTCAACATGTGTCTGACCACTGCTTTGTCTTTTTCCCTCCGCCTCCCCTCTTCACCTAAACCCCCTTCACCTCCCCCCACTGCTTCTGTCCATTGCAACCTCCACTCTCTCTCCCCCTCAGGCCTGGTAGCTAATGTTTTCTCATCCCTTCCCCTACTGCCCGAATGCAGTCAGTTAGCCAGAGGGTGGGGGGTCAGAGACGAGCAGGTTTAGTGGAGAGAGGACAGAGTGAATCAAAGAAGGAGGAGAGAGAGGACGGTAGGGTAGATGAGGGTTTTCTCAGCTACCTGCTGAGGAAGCCTCATCTACCCTACTGTCCTCTCTCTCCTCCTCCTTTGATTCACTCTGTCATCACCACTGCCTACAGGTTTAATACTGCTTTTTGTGTATGTATACTTGTTTAAAACCTTCTCAAAAAACTAATAAATAAATGCATTTACTAACCTTTTCCTTCCCGGTGTTACAGGTATGGTATGCAGCTGCCAACAATGATGTCTATCGCTGTATTACTACACTGATCTCTTGCTTGAACAATGATTGATCATACCATGTATTAATGCACATCTTGTAAGTCACTCTGGATAAGAGCGTCTGCTAAATGTTTAAAATGTACAATGTAATGGATAATAGCCTTATTGTGCATATTATTGCTAATTAATATCCATCCAATATGAACAGGAAACAAAATTGAGTACAGTGTACAAAGAAGTACAGTATATGAAAGTGCTCTAAGAAAGATGCAAGTAAAAAAAACACGTTGGCACTCTAATTTATTGTATCGTATTGTTTCTAATTTCATTACATAAAATATGAGTAGCTGGTCCTCTTCCTGTACTGTCAGTATGCATGGTTCACCAGGGACATTTGCATATGGGAACTGCAGATCCATTCCTTGGCAGTTCTTGGTTATTTTTGGGATAGGAAATAACGATCGAACTCCCCAGACAACGAAGCCAGGTGGTTGCGCACCAGCTGGGACAATGACAGCTCCACCTCAGTCTCTCCCAAAATCCCTGCCAAGATTTGGAACAAGTCAAACTACGTGGGATGGGAGGGAATGTGGTGGTTTTCAGCACTTGCTTTTCCCGTTCTTGCTCACTTTTTTTTTTTTTTGCATAAAGAACTCAATAGCTTTGATAGCGGGGTGCTTGGGCTCAATGTGTCAAAGCAGTTCGGAAAAGTTTGTTTGAAAGTTTTTCACCACATATTACACATGGAGGGCTAGGGGCTTGCAAAAGTGGCTCTGTGTGTTTGAGTTACAGTCGACCAGTTGGCTTGGCAAGTTTGGCATCTTTGTCACTCCCCCCCAGGGTTGCAGAGGCGAGCTCGTAGTGCAAGGGAGGATAGTTGAATTAGAAGAGTGTGCAATTAGCCACCAAATTGGAGAAAATTGGAAAAGAATCTGAAATAAACTTTCAGATATTAAGAAAAGAAGGCTTTATAAGCCTCTATAGGCTTTATTGTTTGAAATATTGTCACCACATATTACATATAGAGGTCTAAGGGCATGTGCATCACTTACAACAAAACCATATTTGCTGTATGACTAGAAATAATATCCTTTTTATTTCCCTTACCCCTTCCAAAAAGCTCTCCAACAACATGTTTTTTACTCATTGTTTTACCTAGCTATCAAGCAGGAATCAGAAGCACATTTAGCTTGAAATATAAGAGTGGGCGCTGCCCGTGCATGGCATGATTCAAGTTAAAAATAGACCCAAACAATCCTTATGATCATGAGTGGGACCAGGGATAATACAGTGTGGAGGACATGGAAATTTGGATTAATTAGATTAGAATGTTTCACAGGATGATATATTTTTTGATGTTCTGCAGCCCGGTACTGGGTCGCGGCCCAGTGATTGGGGACTCCTGTGTTAGTGTACTGTATACATGCAAGAGAGTATGTTTCTAAGCATATATGTGCATGTGACTGTGAATGCATGAACGCGGGTGTATGGGTGTATGTGTGTGTGAACGTGCATGCATGCATTTATGTGTATAGCCTGTATTAAATCATAATTCTTACAGTTTTTTTACAGAGTTTTGACAGTTGCATTTAATTGAGAGAAGGTTAAGAACCAATACTGACTGAATTTATGTATAGGTGTAGGCCATAGGTGTTTACATAGTACATGCTCTTGGACTAAAACCATTGTAGGTCAGCATTAAATCCAATCAATCAGATTAGATGCACATCATTGGGATTTGCTTTTCACATAATTCATAGAAAGCAGGTTTCCATTATTGCATCCAAAATTGTATAATATCCAATACCTATTTAGCATCCAAGATAACATTGCTAATATTCAAGGTTCCTGTTTGCAATTCAGTATGCTATCATATCCACAATATTCTGATTAGTATCCAAGTTGATTATTGTTTCATATTTTGACATCTGGAGTTCCACATGGGATAAACTGATATTATAAATGCACACGATTTTATTACATTATATCCTCCACAGCACTCAAATTGCAGTTACATTTATGATCTACACTTATTCAATTACGGGCTGTGAATTGAAATAATTCAATTCCATTTTCATTCTGACCCTGAGGCATTAATTTATTGGCTGGCTGATTTATAGGATTAAACGCTCAAGGAAGCAATTCAGTCACACCAATAACCTCCGTGCTAAACACCAACCCTAGCATCCAGTTAGTGTTTTTATATAAAATGCCCACCGAGTTAATAAATACATCAGACCCTATAACAGTCCCAGAGGTCATGTTAATGGATGAGAACCCGTCACACTGTCACAGGGAATACAACTGTTCATTAACTTCTGCCTTGTTTTAATTATGAATCTGCATACTGTAATTAGCTTTGATTCAAACCCATTACGCTGTAGCCCTCTAATTGATGTCACACAAATAGGAAGCAGTATTATTAAATCGTGCAAACCCCTTTCTGATGGGATTATGAAACATAATGCATTTTGCAAGAGCTTGAGTGGCACTTGCTAAAAATAAACCTCTAATTGCATTTTCTCTAATGAGAGACTAGTTCTGACTGATGCTGTGACCGGACCCCAGGTAGATCAAACTCAATATTTGACGGTTGATTTTCACTGTAGAGGCAGACTCGATTAAAAGTTAATTGGTTACTTTACAACAACTCCCACTAGTAAGTTGAAGAAGCCTTTCAAGTTGCACATCATTGAGACAGCGTTAATGCAATGTTGATTGAAATAAACATAAAAACTGTCTGTAATACAAGGGCCATGTCGTCCTTCTCTAAATGTTAAACGTATTCCAGTGGAAACCTATCCTGCCAGTATGATAATCCACTTGATAAGCAAGGCAGTTTACAACGGTTTCAAACACACACAAAAAAATGTTCTGTATACATTAAAATAAATGTGAAAAAGTGTACATGTTGTGAAGAAGCAACAGGCCTGTTTCCAAACCCCTTTTACAGCAACAACATGCAAGGTCAGAAGCTTAGTCTACAAGCCTAAAGAGATATGATATATGATTTTTATGCAGTATATAGGATTTTTTCTCCCTTTTTTTACATTAACAACATCAAACACACTGGTAGTTACCAGTAACGGTGGTTTTGCCCCTCGGTGATGCCACATTAAAAGCCTACATCAAACATGCCGGCCCGACAAGCAATTCAAAATGTTGAATCAGGACCTACGGGCATCAATGAGGGGAAAAAACTGTTGACGTATGGGACACACTGCAGTAACTACAGGCAACCGTCGTCCACCAACAGTTTTTGACAGACAATCAGGCTGGTGTGTTCTTACCTTTAAGATCACTGTTTCACCCAACCAATTGTTGCTGGGGTTATCTACCACAGGTACACCTGAAATAAGCCATATTTGCATATTCTGCAATGCAAATCTTGCCGTCCTGCAAAAGTAAAGTTTCAAACTCAATGGATTCCCTTGAGCCAGTGAGCTTAATAACTTTATTTGTATACCACCTCTTGTACAAAACATGTATCTCAAAGTGCTTCACATACACAAGAGTAAAATACAGATAAAACAAATAATGGATCCAACAAAAGGGATCAAAATAATAAAAATATATAAAAATCGTCCATAGGAGAGAAGAGGTCTGGACATGATGAGCCTTTTATCACTAGCTCATAGTGAGGATAAAAGTGCTTTAAAATCCTCTTTTAAAATCTCAAACTGCCGGGCAGAAGTGTCATTGGAACCGACATGCATGACAAAACTACTCACATTGTGCGATTTCAGCAGGGATGGTAGCTGTCTGCCATTGACTAAGGTTCGTGCACCAGGAAGACAGGACACCACAGTGGGACCAACAACTGACACATTTAGTTGAACATCTCTCACAATCAAGTCCCCAATGATGATGGTCACCAATGTGTAAGAAGGGCCAGTTGAGGAGGTAATGGGCTTTGGAGATGGCGTGACGGCATTCGGAGATGGTGAGGTCAGAGCTTTGAAGAGGTCCTAGACCCATAGATCCTGGTGGGATAGTAGGGGAGCCAGGGTGCAGCTCTCCTGATGCTGTTTCCCAGACCACTTTTTGCCCTTCCCTTTCCACCTAACCACCACAAATTTGGAGCCTGGTGCAAGGGGAGTGGAGCAAGAAGAAGTTGATGGGGGCATCAGAGGTGGAACATTCTCAGCATTAACGTCGACAAGCCCCTCCGTGGTCAAAACTAACACTCCAGCCCAGTGGAACAGGCTTGCCTGGTTTAAAAGGTGGTCTCGAAGGCCTCCTGGGTGTGCATTGAGTTTTTTTAAATGTTGAATTACTTGTTTATTACCTTTACGTCGGAGAGGAGACTGATCATCCGATCCCGGTTCCTCTGAAGATAATGATGAGTACATAGTTTTAAGTAGATCAACATAGTTACAGTACCTTAGCAGGTATCAAAGCACTATGTGTAAGGAAGACTTGTTAGTGCATAGATCAAGATAATGATTGAATTCCTGGTCTTTTTGGGGTTTGGCCAACTATCTCACTTAAAACATAGTTTGCTGTAATTAGCAAAGACAGGTGTTTATGATGGGGGAGTTCATGCTTAACAGGCTTCACAAATTGTCACTTTTTTCTCCCGAGTTATGACGTAATAACATAGGTAACTTGAATAGACCAATTAACATTTGTGTATATTTTGAATTCCCTCCCATCCTAAAGGCGCACACACAGTCTGTTACTCATTCTATAATGTTAAATCATGCTACAGAAGTGTCATTGGAACCGACATGCATGACAAAAGTACTCACATTGTGGGACTTCAGCAGGGACATTCTATTAAGGATGCTGTATTTCCCAGGTGGAAATAGGATTAAAAGAGAGCTGTTTTTTAATGTTTATTGATGGATTTGATTGCCAAAAAAGACAGTACATTGATACAAAAACATTATTTATAAGAGAAATGAATTTAAATCCAGTACTCCTTTAAATACATGATACAAACACTGGCGATACATCACCTTCGAAATACAATTACAGGCGGCTGCGCCTTGGTGCCAGTTCAAGGGCAGTTGGGATTGACACCTTTCAAGTTGGAAAAACAGCATCCATTCACTTTACTGTGAAAAGGGCAAGAGATAAATTTCCTTTGTGAAGTGGAAAAGATTTTCAAGACACTATACTCCACATCCTTTCAGAGGAGCGGTTATCCTGACATACTGTGTATAACCTCAGTGATATACTGTGTATAAACTCTGTTCTCTTTAAATGTGAGCAAGCAGCATCATAGATTTGTCTCCATTAGGACACTGGTAACCATAGAGCAATTACATCCTGTGGAACACAGAGTCTTTGTGTCTCAAAGGATGAACTGAAGGGTTGTGAACCCTGCTTGTTCTCTGAGTTTGGATGGCATAATTATCATGAGCTGGATCATGTCCCCCTGCTGCATCTGTAATATATTATTTCCCTGGTATTATGTAAACTAGACCTGCACAGAGGTACCACAATGCAGAGATCAGCCTTTCATATTAACTTGAATTTTCCACAAACTCAATGCCATCCGTCTTCTAACAGGACCGCAACAACTATGGAGACTCTACAATGGGGAAAACATAGAATAAGTGCTCACAGATTGAACATGCATTTTTTTCTTACCTGCAAAGTTTTTAAACTTCTACTGACTGCAGCAGTGAAAAACAATCAAATTTGGGAAGAAAGGTATAATGTTTCCAAACTAAATATACATTGTAACAATGTATAAGCACTAATCCGTTCAATTGATGCGCCAGTCATACAACAGTCAACTGAAGAGTCACACACATCATTTCATTGAAAGAGCCAATCAGACATTCATTCTTTTTATAGCAGGTGAAAGCCAATCTATGAATCTCGACATCTCTAATCGAAACATGGCCAAGTAATAGTTTCAATTTGAACCATTTGAATTCCAAAGCCAATACATGTAATGGGTTCAAACATCTAAAGAGTATCTGACCATCCTGCCAGTTTCATGACTGAACAGCAAAGAGTGTGAGTAAATCCCATTATCTGGAACTGAAGGGGGAGGCAGAGTGGAAGAGAATATTGATGTATGGTGTAATCCTCACCACCAGTCGTCCCCAAAGCTAATTGTCTGTGAAAGGTGTCCTTGCCTCTGAGGCCCTGATGCTGCAGAATTCACTGTTGCTCTGATATAAGCAATAGTGATTACAGGATTATTACATATTGCCACTGTCACCCAAAGTAGAGATGTAGAAAGTGACTATAGGATTATTACACAATGGTATCGCTGCCCTTAGTAAATATGGTGGAACTGATTACAGGATTATTGCGCAATAGCATTCTAATTTTCAGAGAAAATGGTGGAAATTACTACAGCATTATTACACAGCTCAACTGCCCAAAGACTATTCTCAGAATACAGTGCAGGTAAGCTTATACCATATGATTCAAAAATCTAGACAACTACTGTATATGTGACAAGCCAGTTGGTTGTTCATACCATTTGCTCCTGGATAGACATAGTGTGGAGCCGTTATGTGAGCCGGAAGGCAGCAAAGACACTTAAAATGCTGAACCAATCATAGAGAAGGCGGGAACAACATGAGGATCATTTGAGCTTCTGTGTAATAAACACCTTGGCAGAGAAGGCATAGACATTGCTTTCACCATTTGCTATACAAAAATTATATTCTAGAAATGTAACCTATTCTAGAGATAAATCTGTTCACATTTTCTGGGATGATCCATAGTGCTCTAACAGAAACACAAGCAGATGGTTAGTTTGGTATCTTAACCCATATCCTCCTAATGAATTATTCTGTATAAACACAGTGTGTGCCTAGCCACATAACACATTCATTCACACTCAGCCAACCTTCAATCAAACACTTCCCTCTTGGAAATGGAAAGAGAAACAAATGATGTATCATTGGAAAGAGAACGAAATGATTTTTATTTTGATGTATAAACTGATGTGTTATGCCCAATCACAATAAAGTTGCAATTGAAAAACCTCATATACAAATTATGAAAATGTGAAAATATGTATTTGTACATAATTTATAATAATACATAATTTGTGGAAATATATGGTATGTCATATCAATTAAACGTTTGAACAAAGTAGTACAGAAAAATTGATGTACAATTATGTACAGAAAAATGTGTACAATCTTACATTTATTTGGCACATCTACATTCACATGTAACCATTTAGAAATGTGACGTGAAGAGTTATATTTCAATGAATTGAGTCCGTATCACTCTCTGTAATGTCACAAGTTCATCTCATTCTTAATTTTGTTATTAGTTTTTTTGTTTGTTGTGTCCGTTGGGATCCTGTTGAGTTCCTATTGCTTTCCTGTAGCTTATACCTGTCAAGTTTGTTGATAGAGACTCTCTGAAGTCGCGCAATTTCATCTTTGTATTATGAGCTTTATTGTAAACAATGCAAGCATTTAGGATAGCGATGTCAGGCATGTACCAAATTATTTTATAGTACCACTTTAGTGACTTTGTTTGTCTCTTGCAACAGGCAATTTTTTTGTCAGCGAAGTCTACACCCCCCATGTGTTTGTTATATAATTATATAATATTTGGACGTTGCACCTCAACACGCATATTATATCAGTAGATATATGTGAAAAGCACCGCAAACTCCTTGTCCTCCCTACTATAACCATTGCATCAAGTGTGTGAAGTGTGGATAAAGGCTGACCCAAAATCATTTTTATTTACCCAGGAGTGTGAAGAGGAGAGCAGCTCCACTGCCTTCCAGTGTGTTAACTTTGTTCTCATGGCAGAGCATATTCAGTAACGATTGGTCAGGCCACTGTTGGGCCAGTGTGCTCCGGTGCATACTGCATGGAAAATAAAGCTAGTTCATTTTTAAGAATCGGCAGGTGTGGCTGAGGCTGAGGTTGCTTGTAATAGCTAGATGTGTCAGGCCATTTCATTTACAATATTTATGCAGAGGGAACATGTTGGCATTTGAGTTTAGGGCCTTTCACGATGAAGAAAAAAATGCTAGGGCAGGTGAGCTGAGCAGTTGCATTGCCCAGGGTGTGATCTCTCCAGAACATTGGTTGGACTGATTGGTAGATTGAGGGCCAGGTGTTACATGGATAGAAAGTAAGCACTGATTGGTTTGGTTGAGTCCAGGTATTGTACAGGTAGATTATAAACACTATTTTGTTTTGTGTCATGTGTTGTGCAGATAGGAAGTACTGATTGGTATTTTGGAGGGTAGACCTTTTGCAAGTATGTACGGTCAGGTCCATAAGTATTTGGACAGTGACACAATTTTCATTATTTTGGCTCTGTACGCCAGCACAATGGATTTGAAATGGATTAAATTTCAGCTTTAATTTAAGGGGTTTGTCATTGTATGAACCGTGTAGGAATTACAACCATTTTTATACAAAGCCTCCCCAATTTTAGGGGCTCAAAAGTAATTGGACAAACTAACATAATCTTAAATTATCATTTTTAATACTTGGTTGCAAATCCTTTGCAGTCAATGACTGCCTGAAGTCTGGAACCCATAGACATCACCAGACGCTGGGTTTCTTCCCTGGTGATGCTCTGCCAGGCCTTTACTGCCGCTATCTTCAGTTCCTGCTTGTTCTTGGGGCGTTTTGCCTTCAGTTTTGCCTTCTTCAAGTGAAATGCATGCTGTTGAATTCAGGTCAGGTGATTGACTTGGCCATTGCAGAACATTCCACTTCCTTGTCTTAAAAAAGTATTGGGTTGCTTTCACAGTATGCTTCGGGTCATTGTTCATCTGCACTGTGAAGCGCCGTCCACTTCAGAATTCATCCTGCTGTTTTTGTCAGCAGTCACATCATCAATAAATACAAGGGAACCAGTTCCATTGGCAGCCATACATGCCCACACCATAACACTACCTCCACCATGCTTCACAGATGAGGTGGTATGCTTTGGATCATGAGCAGTTCATTCCATTCTCCATACTCTTCTCTTCCCATCATTCTGGTACAAGTTGATCTTTGTCTCATCTGTCCATAGGATGTTGATCCAGAACTGTACATGCTTTTTTAGATGTTTTTTGGCAATCTCTAAGCTGGTCTCCTGTTCTTTAGGCTTACCAATGGTTTACATCTTGTGGTAAACCCTCTGTATTTACTTTGGTGAAGTCTTCTCTTGATTGTTGACGTTAACACAGATACGCCTACCTCCTGGAGGGTGTTCTTGATCTGGTCAACTGTTGTGAAGGGTTTTTTCTTCACCAGGGAAATAATTCTTCCGTCATCCACCATGGTTGTTTTCCGTGGTCTTCTGGGCCTTTTCGTGTTCCTGAGCTCACCAGTGCGTTGTACCAAATAGAATGTAGAATGTACCAAATAGTTGATTTGGCCACACCTAATGTTTTTGCTATCTCTCTGATGGGTTTGTTTAGATTTTTCAGCCAAATGATGGCTTGCTTCATTGGCAGTGGCAGCTCTTTGGACTTCATATTGAGAGTTGACAGCAACAGATTCCAAATGCAAATGCCACACTTAAAATCAACTCTAATCAACTCTAGACCTTTTATCTGCTTACTTGTAAATGAAATAATGAGGGAATAACACACACCTGGCCATGGAACAGCTGAGCAGCCAATTGTCGAATTACCTTTGGTCCCTTAAAAAGGGGGGGGGGGGCACATATAAAAAGTGCTGTAATTCCTACACCGTTCACCCGATTTGCATGTAAACACCCTCAAATTAAAGCTGAACGTCTGCACTTTGAGCTCATATTCATTATTTAATTCCACCTCCAATATGCTGTGGTAGACAGCTAAAATAACAATAACTTTGTCAATGTCCAAATATTTATGGACTTGACTGTATGTGTTTGAGGTAATGAAGATGGCTAAGGTTTCCTCTGAGTGACACTACAAATCTAATGAGCAGCTACAAACACTAACGGCCTCAAAAGAGGCACTCTGGGACAACAGAATAAAAAAAAACATTTTTCCATCAATGGTCAAATCAATAGGGCTGTCAGTTAGAGAAGCTTAATGTTTTTCAGCATATGCCTGTGATCATAGACCATGCATTGACATCAATGTAGCACACACTGACACAAGGGACCTCTTCCAGAATGTTAATAGAACAGCTTCACAATGTTCTTATTAAGTTGAAATAGCATTATTGCTATACCAGTATGACTAGTAGAATGCCACATTTAAGCTGTAGCTTGGGGTGTGAAATGGCAACACATGATAATATCCTGTTATTGTCTTTATGTTCTTGTAGTTATCTCTGATCCACCGCTTCTTAAACATGGCCTAATATATGCTAAAATATGGAATTTGCATGGTTTTAACATATGCCAAAGCAACAGCATGTACCCTGTAACTCGATCTATGTATATATCTAGTGCAGTAAAGAAATTGACTGTGTATGGAAAGTGTATAATATATACTAATGTACAATATTCCTTTTCCCCATGTGTAGCTCATTACTCACCTCAACCCCTCACATGACTGATCAGTGGGTCCCGACTCATAGTTTGGCGACCACTGTTCTAAGGCCTAGATTGAATAAAGATTTGTCCTTAAATTTGACTGAAATATATTCATGAGTTTTATTTCTCTTTTTTTCTCCACAAACATCGCCAGTTCAGCAATCACCAAAATGAGCTTGTCAGGACAAATAAGGAAAACAAAGCAGTTAAGTTTATTTTTAATCCAAAGTTAAACACAAATGATGGTTGAATCAAGGCCTGTGTCATTTGCCAATGAGTAAGATATTTTAGTGCACTCTGTGTTACCAATGGAGCTGTCCAACAATTATGGTGCAGAGTGCACCTACATTATACAGCGTATATTGAACTGTGGTAACAGGACAGTAGTATAAATGTATAAAATAAATGAATCCGGTCCTTAATGTAAGGAGAAGCCCATTAATGTCTATTTGTAAGAATACTTATCTTGTCTTAACTGAGAAGAATGGTATTCCCTACACTGTTTTGAATGCTAAATATTCATCACCACAGTCACTGCACCTTATTTTCTGTTTTTATTTAGAACCCTTAATAATTTATCATTTCCAGTCGAATGGCAGTCTGGCTTCAAAAATGAAAAACTAACTAATATGCTAAAATAGTTTGTTTCTTTGTCATTCATGCTCACAATAGGCCTGGGGTACTTTATATATGAATATATTTTAACCTCTTCCTGTCAGCCTCCGAGCTGAATTATGCCGGCGCAATGATAATTAGCTTAATTCACAATTCATAAATATTATTATGAATGTTATGCTTTAACTTGAAAAATGCACAGAGGTATATGCATATGGCATAGTTGAAGCAACTATGGCAGCAGTAATTGTTGCGAATGAAAAGCTGCATACACACGGCCCTCTATGGCACTCATTCGAGACCTCTGCTCTTGTCTCTACTATCTTGCAGAAAGAGAAATTACACAAAAACATTCAGGCTACCACTCATTTTGAATAGGAGAGGAATACACAACACCCAGAAAGAGGTAAATAAACCACTCATGAAGAGAGAAATATACCATGCTTCCACAGAAGGACAGACATAAACCACCATCTTACAGAATAGAGAAATAAAGCCAGTATCTTTTTCTTTTTCTCAACCGTAAAGGTGAAATGACCTACGCAGAGAGAAAACTGGCAAATGAAAAAGGGGTCAATGATTATGATGCTGCCAAGGCTGATTACTGTTATTCCACAAAGGTCCAACAGGCCAAACAGAATATTGCATTGTGCTGTCCTGAGGTTTTACAGTTTATGAAGGTTAATGGTAATGTAAAAAAAAGTGTTACGATATTAAAAAAAGCTGTTCCTATTTTAAGGGCTGTCCCAAGTGATGAAAGACAGCTTGAATGATGAGTTGATAGATTATGAAATCTCCCCAAAAAATTGAGAGGATTAAACAAATCCTGGCGCCACGTTGGTGCAGTGGGTAGCACTGTCGCCGCACAGCAAAAAGGTATTGGGTTCGATCCCGGCTGGGGCCTTTCTGTGTGGGGTTTGTACGTTCTCCCCATGTCTGCGTGGGTTTTCTCCGGTTTCCTCCCACAGTCCAAAGACATGCACATTAGGCTAATTGGAGAGTCTAAATTGCCAATAGGTATGAGTGTATGAGTGTGTGAGTAAATGGTGTATGTGCCCTGTGATGGATTGGTGACCTGTCCAGGATGTATTCTTTCCTCTCGCCAAATGCATGCTGGGATACGCTCCAGCCCCCCCAAGACCCTGACCAGGAATAAGCGGGTGAGATAATGAATGAATGAAACAAATCCTCTCGTTATTTCAGTTATATGCTTTCTAATTGTGGATTTTTTATGTAAAAAACAAAATCCTCATTTGTACCTTTAAAGACGTTCAAACCATTTTGTTAGAAGCTCAGATTTTTTATTCTGAATAAATGTACCCAGATTACAGTCTTATATCCTATTTTTGTTTGAGATCCAGAGCTGTCAGCTTGACTGAAGAGAGAGCACTTTGATGTTCATGAGCTAGCAGCTAGCAGCACATTTACCAACAGGGAGAAGACAAGAGAAATTACTAAAATAAAAAATGTACTAACAAGAAAAGTGTACTGTGCCACTAACTCTGTGTGACACACACACAACAAAAGTCCCTCATGGCATGTCATTTGACTTTTTGTTTCAGCTTAAATAGTTAAACCCCCAAACATGTTGTTAAACATGTTTTATTAAAAAGGCAATGTTTGTGCATTGTGGTTTTCAGCAAAAAAATATATATAAACATGATTTTCTCTGGAATGGGTCTTTAAACTGTTCTCAGAGGAATACTGATATATATATATATATACAACTCTGGAAAAAATTAAGAGACCACTCCATTTTTTTCTTAAATCAACATCTCTACATGTATGGCAGTCATTCCATTCCAGTGTCTGTTGAATTCCAACACAAGCACACCTCATTCTACTTAAGGAAGTACTGATTAGGTGATCACCTGAACCAAATCTTATTTAACGAGGAAAAGTATAAAAACCACTGCTGTGGTCATCACCATCCTCTTGCAATAGGACCAGCTGGATTGCAAAAAACAGTGCTAGTAGTACCTCAAAAGTAATTGGAATCAAAAAATAACTATTGACCATGCCAAAAGAGATGAAAATAAAAGTTGAGTGAGGAAAAGAAGGGTTCAATTCTGGCTTTACTGGCAGAGGGATACAGTGAGGGTAAGGTTGCTTCTATCCTTCAAATTTCAAAGATGGCGGTTCATAAGAACAAGGTCAAGCAGCAGACATTGGGGACAACAAAGTTACAGACCGGCAGAGGGCGAGCGAAAACGACTCTACTGACCGGGATGACCGCCAACTCATTCGAATGTCACTCAACAACCGTAGGATGACATCAAGTGACCTACAAAAAGAATGGCAAACAGCAGCTGGGGTGATGCATGAATCAAGCCACGTACAAGGTTATCCTGGAAGAAAACTTGCTTCCTTCTGCTCTGACAATGTTCCCCAACTCTGAGAATTGGTTTTTCCAGCAGGACAATGCTCCGTGCCACACAGCCAGGTCAATCAAGGTGTGGATGGAGGACCACCAGATCAAGACCCTGCTATGGCCTGCCCAATCTCCAGACCTGAACCCCATTGAAAACCTCTGGAATGTGATCAAGAGGAAGATGGATGGTCACAAGACATCAAACAAAGCTGAGCTGCTTGATTTTTTGTGCCAGGAGTAGCATAAAGTCACCAGCAATGTGAAAGACTGGTGGAAAGCATGCCAAGACGCATGAAAGCTGTGATTGCAAATCAGGGTTATTCCACCAAATATTGATTTCTGACCTCTTCCTAAGTTAAAACATTAGTATTGTGTTGTTTAAAAATGAATATGAACTTGTTTTCTTTGCATTATTAAAGGTCTGAAAACACTGCATCTTTTTGTTATTTTGACAGTTGACCATTTTCTGCAAATAAATGCTCTAAATGGCAATATTTTTATTTGGAATTTGGGAGAAATGTTGTCAGTAGTTTATAGAATAAAACAAAAATGTTCATTTTTACTCAAACACATACCTATAAATAGTAAAACCAGAGAAACTGATCATTCTGCAGTGGTCTCTTAATTTTTTCCAGAGCTGTATATATTTATACTACCGCTTGAATGAATACTCAATTCGGAATGGTTAACAGAAGAAAATAGACATTTTGGGAGTGTGAATATCATCTCAATGCATTATTCAGCTTGTAGTATGAGGAACCAGTATTCTATAATTTGTTGAAAGAAGCAGGTATCGAATAATATATTCTGCTGCATTTTACTTGAAAAAGAACACAGTAACAACTGTACATGCTACAATGGATTGGAAAATGGCTTGTGACAGAAGTGCTACTGAAAAAGGGACAGACTGTAGAGCTGGAGCTATTTTTCATGCTTTTCTCCAACACGGTCTGCCATTAATCACACACAGGTCAGATGAACAAGTCAAACATATACAATCAGAATTAGCCCTGTTTTTCCAGTTGGTGTGGTTTGAGTAAATATCTCATGAAGACAAATCTTTACTTGGATAATGATATATATTTTTAAATAAATCATTGCCATTAAGTAGTACATTTGCAAGATATACAAGCATATTTCATTGTTTTAAAGTATTGTGCAGTAGTGGATAAAGGTCCTCGTGAAATGGTCACTTTCCTATCCACTTTAGCCTCTTCATAAAATTGATGTATTCCAAGATACCTTAACCTCTTCATAAAATTCGGTGTTCCAAGCTCCTTTAACCTCTTCACAAAGTGGCTGTGTTCCAAACTCCTTTGACCTTTTTACAAAGTGGTTGTGTTCCAAGGCAATTTAACCTCAACAAAACCAATGTGTCCCAAAAGCACTTCAGAGCAATTTAGGCTGAAACAGAGTCATTTATCGTCAGAAGCCATTGTGAAAAGAGTATAGCAATCAGAGAGAGAGAAAAGCATTACAGGTCACCCCATTATGACTGAACTGAGAGTAGGGAAGTCACTGGACTCTTTCACTCTACCGGTACTTATTAAACCAGATAAGTGCATCCATAACAGTTTGTCTAAAGCAGAACCAATAATCAAAATGATTTGACAAGCAATTGTTCCCTCACAGCATAAAGGTTTACACTAATGAGTATTACTGCACAACATAAACATTTGTATGGCAGTTACGGGTTGGAAGCTAGTTCACTTACTTAGTCATAAAAAACAAGATATTAATACTATTGCTTATGAAGATGTATAATTACATCTGTGACCAACCAAAAATATATTTCTAAAATATATTTCTTATCATTTCACATGTAAACCCTGCATCACATAGTTTTTTGGCTCAGATAGCTAGTGCGGGACTACAAGGTAGGCTGTATGACCCTGTACTAAACTTATACACTTAAACCTAAAAGATTTTGGTGTAGCCAGGTAGAAATCATCATCCGCCAGGTTTCAATTATACAACTGCCACAACCTAGCTAAAAAACGTTTCATTAAAAACAAGTGCTTCCAGCAGTTCACTTACAATGAAACTATAGAAGTGTAGCTAGCTTGCCAGTGACATTTGCTATCGTTAATCGGCCTGGATCTGGCAGCCAAAATTAGCTAAGTCAAATATCTCTATATCACAATGATCAAATATATATAATTATTAATGTATTTATCACTTACACTTGTGTAAACTTAAAATATTTGAAAACAACTGAGAAACAAAAATAAAGTCATGAGCTTTTTAATCATCAACCTTTTTGTTTGCAGTGCAAAACTGACAGAAATGTATTAAGTTACAGCAGACAGATACATAACAATTATTAAATAACTTTTGCTGACTTAATCGTGTTTAAAAACTTTTAGCAAAACAGGGTTTTTAGCCTGTAGCTAGCTGCTGATTAATGGGAAAGAATGAACAAAGATAGCTAGGAAAAATTATAAAAGCGCCTAACTTCACACAAATGTTTATTTGTAAAAATAATTGGTTGTGTGGCTAGTTTTCGCTACATGCCAAAATTGGCATAATCCTATAACATGCCAAACCAACATAATGACGGTCATTACAGCTGAGCTGAGCTAGGTAGCCAGCTGCCAACAACTGTCTTTTGTTGGCTAGCTAACGTTAAATAATTTAGCTATAGCCAACGCTAGGTACTGTAATGTTGTCATACGTAAAGGAAATGCAGTCAGATTAAACATTATCTTTGCATATTGATTAAGCCAGCATTACAGTCATATGGCCATTAGCTTCTTGAGAAATGTACTGTATATAACTTGGCTATAACTAGCAAACTGTGGAGTTAAATCATGTAGCCTAGCTAGCTATTGTTTGCTAACTTACCTCAGAACCAGGTATCACAACTCACAGACTTACTGAACTTGGTGAACGGCATCGACCAAAAACTGTTAACTATTTAGAAGAAACACCTACCCAACTAAACGCTTTTCTTCTCAGGATGAGAGACTGATAGACATTGTCTCAGTTTCAGTTGAGATTCAAAATCATCATTTACATTACATCATATCAAAATTACTAAATATCCTCACAATTGTCCACTGAACTTGATATCAACTCCTGTACAGCCTGTATGGCCACACAGCTGCAGTTGTACTGAGCGCTGGCCAGAATTGGCCCACATGACGGTTGCCGTAAGCGACACTCAACCAACAGTGCCGACACAACAGACTCGACCCACAACCATCGGCTAGCGGGGGTTTGATTTGTTTAGACTATTATTTTCCCCATGCTATGCAGAAGCCATAATCGGCCCAAATCACAAAAAAATAATCTGGGCCAGATGTGTCTAGCCAGAAACGGCCCGAGCCTCAGCCAAGAATCATGCTACCCGTTGTTGCAGATGGATTACTTTTAAATAACCAAGTCAAGTCTTTTTTCTTTTTTTTTAAGATTGCCTTAAGTCTTGAATATATTCACCAATTATTTAATTAATTCAGTGAAATGTATGCATGATGTCCTGAATAGTTCAAATAAGTATATAAAATAAAATAATGCCATGATTCAATTGTCTTCACACTTCTGAAATGCAAAGCCATTAATATTCTCACACCTATTTCATGCTACACTCAACAAAAAAATTTTAAATGTAAAAAAGCCACGCTTCTCAATTATGCAAAGCATATCATCTCTGTACAGATCTGTATAACACAAATCCTAAAATCAATTCTTCTACATATCAAATTATTTATATTAAAATGATGCCAAGATACAACTAAACTTTCATCAGTATATTTCACAGAAACGAAACACGCATTGTTCCAAAGCAATAATTCCATGTTTTGGTATTTATAAAAAGGGGAGATGTTGGCGTGTTTCTTAATAATAATATTATTTTTTTGTTGTGATCTCCACAGGATCAGCCATTTACATGTGGGTCTTCAGGATAGCTTCACTTGCCCAAATTTCAATTGAGATCCAGATTATATTTATCAAATATGATACGTGGGGATTTTCAGAGTTGTTTTTTAAATCCATTCAAGCATTTGCTTTTTAAGCAGTCCTAAATATTTCCCAGGCATAAATATACTGTAGCCATTTTTATTCTGAACTAAGTACAACAGCAATTTATGTTAACAATGTGGTTTGTAATATTAGTAGTAATCAACTACTTTATTGATCAATTAAGTGCTGAGTAACAATAAATAACCAGCATACTCTGCAGATCTCCAGGACCAGGATTACGTTTTAATTTCAATGTATCCATTCATGAGGTTTCTAAAAATATTGCTATGATGGATTACCAAATGTTTGTTTATATTGATTTTACTACCCTGCATGTTAAATAGTCAACTGTAAATACGTATTGTTAATTTTAAATAGTTTTAGCAGATTTGATAGTTTTTTTTTAAAACATCAAACATTGAAATTGGTATACATGCTGACATCTGGCAGATGTATGAAGAGAAGCCTTGGCTGGTGGTGTGGGGTTTTACTGTGAAATTTGTGCTGTATCCCCTGACAGTGATTTTTGGTGTATGACCCATTTTTGGATGACCTGCTTTGTGCTCCTGACCCATGCCTGAACTATGATCATTCTTTTGCCTCTATAACTGTGTGTCTCAGGCAAGCAGCTTAGCTGCCCGGAGGGTTGGAGAGGGTTTGTCGTTTAAGTTATGCTGCGAGGGGAGCTCGGTATTTGTTTTGAGTTTCTGGTTGTTGTTGTTGTTTATTCTTCAAAGCCTTGTAAAGGCTTATTTTCCTTTATTCTGACGAATAAACGCATGGTCAGATCGTTTGATTACATAAACGTACATACATACATATCGTTGATTGAACCGTATCATGTACAATACCTCAAGCATTTCCCAGTGGCCTGCCTAATGCGATATGTTTTAGATGTTCTGTTTGTTGAGGTTGGAGCTATGAGTCGTCCGGTTGAAATTATTCTAAAAATAATAGCTTCACCCACAAACTAATATCTTAAGCAATATTCTAGTCTTTGAGCAGTTGTGTATTCTGTGACATTTTACACATATTTATTTGCTAAATATAAGCATCAAGTTGCTTTGTGCCTCCATATTTTATCCACATGCCCATCATGTCGGAGTTTGTGGATATCCAGCCTGTTCTCATCCCTGATGCTTATATTATTGTACGGGACATAGTAAATCTATATTTCGTAAAGGGGTTTAAGTTGATCAATGATATTAGGACATTTTTTTCATGGTACTTTGTGGACGTAACCTGATCTCATGAATTATATGTCAAGACTCCGGTGATTTTTGTTCACACTCCCAGAAACATCCAAACTGAATATAATATTTGTGACTTAACAGCATCTGAGGAAGTAATGTATATTCACACTAGCACAGTGCAATGTTACTATGTTATCTGTCTTGTTGGAATATACTGCACATGAACATGACTTACTTGTATAAAAATGTTGACTATTTAACCAGTATTTAATCAGTTATTTGTTTTATCCTGAATTGACACAAATATATGCAATTAAAGCCTGTTAAAGCGCTTTAAACATTGTCTTGAAAGCATATGACTGAACGGACGAGTTAATTTCCATTCATTTTCAATGTGTGCAATGACACTTTTCCGCAAAATGGTGTAGTTTTGTCTTTTTTGTTGCTGTTGCAGGCACACAAGTATTGCGTTATTTTTGGATACTAGTTTGGATGATACTACTTAATTTTCCTGACCACTGTACCCTATATCATATGTGTGGTTGCCTTCTGATGATTATTACAGACTTTTGTCAGTTCAATGTGAAAATGCAGTTAATCGCAGGTATAGCTGAACTACTCTCAAGGTGTATATTGATTGATTGATTGATTGATGTATTTATTTAAGTGTCCTGCACCATTTATGGTGCCCAGCCCATATGGGCTTACAAGACACTAGACAACAACAACAACACCAGCCAGGATGGCCACATGACAAATCATAATACACAATTCCACAAATTCACAAAATGAAAACATTTCAAAAACATTCCATTTCCATGCCAGAAGTATCATATTATATTGGATACAGTATTCTCTGTCTTAGTTGCCATGCATTTTGTATAAATCTTGCTAAGACAAAAATCTCCTCATTAAAAAGCCAACTCAACATATCACCTTCCGACAACCAAAACAAATCAGGGTTCTTCAACTCAATTTTTTCAAATAGGTTATTCCTCAAATCCCTGTACATGGGGCAGTGAAACACAAAATTAAATTCATCCTCAACAACACCAAGATCACAAAAGACACATAAACGCATCTCTTCAAGAATACCTTTATATCTGCCTACCTCAATTGCCAGAGGCAAGGTACCAGCTCTTAATTGAGCACATAAGGACCGCTGCCTTCTCTTTAAATTAAATGTTATATAAGGTTCTGTGAAATAATCTTCTTTAATTTGAACATAGTTTCTAAGCTTTGGCTTCTTCCAAATCTCCTCCTTCCATTGTTCCTTGTGGATCTTTAACATTTTTTTTGGACTATATTTATATTGCACTGCAAATTGTTCCTAAAAATTATATGTAAATCAGAAAGAGAAAATATTGCGGAGACCTCTCTTGACCAGGGATAACTGTGTGCTCGGTCCCAATTAAAAATCGTTTTGGTCAGCCTTTCCTCTGGCAACTGGACCAAGCGGTTCCACAGCTGAACTATTGTATAAGTGGTCATGCACATTCTGTGTTGCAATAGAGTTTACCAGGCAGAGACTCTCAGTGGAGCAGTGTGGTTTATCTGACATGTCTGTACATAAGTACATATGCAATGTCTGAAGAGTTTTCTGTGAGTCAGTCCACAAAAAATGATGATTAAAATAACATTAAATGTTGATTTGCCTCACAGACGCTTGTAAGAAGCAAGACAATCATGTTTATACAAGCCTTTAAGTCACTCCCCTTTTGGCATAATCAATTTAATAAGAGCCTTCTAGCCATAACTTTTTTTTTCACCAGATACAGTCATTTAATGTGGAGCAACTTCCTCTCTGATATTAGATGATCAGGATTTCTTCAAGGAGCTGTTCTCTTTGCATGGTGCAAAATTAATCCAGGGAGCCTGGGGTTGAATTGTGAGCTAAACATCCCAATTATATAAACATCACCTGCCTCGAAGGTCATATGAAGTATGTGAAGTGCAAAGAATGTGTGAGCAGATTAGTCCTGCGGTCCGCACTCCAATTCCAGCAGCTTTCCATTCACTACTTTACCCCCAGGGAGATGAATATACAGGCAACTGTAACAAAAAAGGAAACACTTGAGTAAATGAAGGGTTTTGGTGGCTCTGTTATGATGCATTTTCCTGGCATGGTTTAGGTCCACTCAACCGCTTAGATGGCAAGGTAAACACCAATAAATACAAAGCCATTCTGAGTAATCATATATCGTGAAGAATTGAATGGTTTTATGAGCATGAAAACAATGAGGGTAGGTTCTGGAGCAGCACATAAGACAACGTTTTCAATCACCATCAAAAAAACACCAAATGATGGAACAAGGGATGTTGCATCCCTCCAATAGAGTTCCAGGCACTTGTAGAATCTATGACATCCATCCAATTAAGACACTTTCTATTGGTGTTTTTGAATGATATATGATTATTTAATTCTGTTTTTATGGTTGATAATGGTGTTACTTTTACATACTACAATAGCTACATAACAATAAAACAATTATTATGTATTTCTACATATTTTTATTTTATTGTAATATTGACAACATCTCACTGACTTTTTGATGTTTGTGCATTTTGCTTTTTTGTTTGGTTCAATGTGCACTGTGCCCTTATGTAGTGATCTGTCATCTCACTCGGGGCCCTGATATGACAGCCTGTCATCCTCAGACAAATGGCACAGAGGGATATCAGAAACAGAAGAAATCCAGAGGAAACTGTTTCATAAAGCCAGACACCCGAATCTTGTGCCTTACTGCATGCGCCAGAACTGATAGCACAGTCTGAGATTCCAGATGTTTTATACTGTGACTTATTTTAATTATTTAGAAATTTCAGAATGCTGTGGGCTACCATTTTAGCACAGGACAATCCATTGTAGTCATGGCAGTAGGGCTGTTAATCCCTGTGTCCTGGTCAAATTATTGCAAAAAAATGCCTGTTTACATCTGGCCACCTAATCATCCCCTACTTCTGATTAGCTACATAATCCCTTGCATTCCCTATCCATATTGATTTGCCAAGTCATCACTGCAAACAAGAAACAAGTTCTCAGCTGACATACAGTACCTGGTTGAATTAAGGTAAAATATTTTTTTTAAAATTAATTTTAATAGTGCAGGATAGCTACTGTGCAGGGTAGCTACAGGCAATTACCAGTGCATGCACGCTTAATTAAACAAATTACAGTATATATCAAATCAAATCAAATCAAGTTTATTTGTATAGCGCTTTTCACAACAGAATTGTCACAAAACGCTTAACAGAGGGGGAACCCAGGCCTAGACCCCCAAAAGCAAGCCTACGGCAACAGTGGCAAGGAAAAACTCCTAGGTAGGGAGAAACCTTGGGAGGAACCAGACTAAAAGGGGGAGCCATCCTCTTCTGGCCGGCACAGGGTATGTCCAAAAAGACCATGTCATGGTCAGTCCAAGGTTAGTCTGAGTTAGGTAGTCAGCGGGGGGCTAAACCACGCGGAGAGGGTCCAGATCCAGGAACTGGGGTTGGCGTGGGGGTGAGGGTTGATGGGGGCAGCTCACACTTCTCGCAGGATCTAGGGCTCGGGGCAGGTGCCCCCGAGTCAGAGGCCGAGGCAGAGAAGAGAACATGCAGTCAGAAAAAAAAGCAGTGCTATAGCCAGTAGCATTATGTAAGAGCAGGGGAGCACAAGCATAGGAAATATACAGTTAGCCCCAACAGGTGTAAGCTATGGCAGCATACCTATTAGGAGAGGGACAGAGAAAACACGCAGCCATGTGAGAGTTCCAAACAATCCACACCTGATCAAGGATAACCAGCATAACAGTGGTGGTAACACATTGAGGAGGTGACAGTATGGAAAGTTTCTCACTCCATAAGACACTAAGGCACGGCCTTCTCCATCTCTCCACCTAGACTATGTTTGGCAGTAAGCTAGGCTGAAAGATATGTTTTTAATCTACACTTAAAAATTGAAACTGTGTCCGAATCCCTAACATGCCTTGGTAAACCGTTCCACAACAGAGGAGCTCTAAAAGAGAAGGCTCTACCACCAGCTGTGCTCTTCAAAATTCTAGGGAGTAATAGATGGCCGGCTTCTTGTGAACGAAGCAGTCGTGTCGGCTTATAGGGGCAATCATTTCGGTCAGATATAAAGGTGCAAGTCCGTTTACTGCTTTAAAAGTTAGCAACAGTACTTTATAATCAGCCCGATATTTAATAGGAAGCCAATGTAGTGATGCTAACACTGGAGTAATGTGCTCATACTTTTGGATCTAGTCAAAATACGTGCCGCTGTATTCTGTACTAGTTGAAGACTCTTTAGAGAGCTACTAGAGGAGCCGGATAATAAGGCATTACAATAGTCTAGCCTCGATGCAACAAAAGCATGCATCAAGGTTTTAGCATCCTCTAATGACAGAAAGTGCCGAATTTTAGCTATGTTTCTTAGGTGAAAAGAAAGCTACTCTGGAAGTGTTTTTAATATGAGTGTCAAATGTAAGGTCCTGATCAATAATAAAACCAAGGTTCTTAACCATAATACTTGATGTAACTATGCAATCACCTGCATTTAACTGCAGATCCAACTTGTTCCTTAATTTTTGGGGCCCAAAACCATCATCTCTGTTTTATCTGAATTTAAAAGCAGGAAATGTACTGTCATCCAGTTCTTTATATCAGAGATACAAGCCTCTAATTGAGTGAGTTTAAGTGTTTCACCTGGTTTCATTGATATGTACAGCTGTGTATCATCGGCATAGCAATGGAAATTTACACCATGTTTACGAATAACATTACCGAGTGGTAGCAAGTATAATGAGAACAGTAATGGTCCCAGCACTGAGCCTTGTGGAATACCATATTTAACCTGAGAGTAGTCAGAGAACTCTTGATCTAATTGCACAAATTGAAACCGGTCTAATAAGTATGATTTAAACCATGAGAGTGCCCGTCCACGCAAACCAACCAGGTTTTCTAGCCTATGAAGGAGAATCTGGTGGTCAATAGTGTCAAAAGCAGCACTTATGTCAAGGAGCACTAGAATAGAAACACAACCAGTGTCCAATGCTAACAGTAAGTCATTTACAACTTTAATAAGTGCTGTCTCAGTGCTATGGTTTGGTCTAAAACCTGATTGTAATGTTTCATATAGATTATTCGTTTTTAGGAAAGCAGTTAATTGTTGAGCTACAGATTTCTCTAAAATTTTTGACAAAAAGGGCAGATTTGAAATGGGCCTATAGTTCTTCAGATTAACAGGATCAAGATTTGGTTTCTTTAGAAGAGATTCCACTATGCAATTATATTTAGATCCCAACAGTTTCCAGTTTTCTGTTGTTGATTCATTCTCATACTGCCAAGACAATTTTGTAATATAGTGTATTTGTGTCTTTGCTTTGGTACAGCTTAATTCTATCAGAAATCGGAAAACCTACTGTGTAAATATCACATATGTCGTCAGCACTTCAGGATATCCCCAAAAAATCTTTCACAGAGTTCTGAAATGGCTCAGTTGGTAAAGGCATTTGCAGCAAACGTGGACTAGGCCCTATAGTTTAGACAAGGTTTGCGCCTGGGTTGCATCATTAGCTGACTATGAGGAGTCCATAGTGGTAGGGGACAGTTGGCTTCATCCAACCAGGGGTCGTGTGCATATGCGTCAGCCAGGATTTCCTGCCGCTGAATTTACATCTCACAACTCACAAATCTTCCTATCGCTTTTTGGAGAATGTATTTTTGTCCCTACCACATTCACGATAATTTAAGTAGACTACTTCAACTATACATATGACTAAAAACATGTCTCTAGAAGGACCATGTGGAATCTGTGGCCACTTTTGGAACTGTAGGCATGTTTTACTCTCGGTAGAACTAATGCAGAGATTTGTTGATGTGGCCGAGGCGTCTACATGATTTGGAAGCTAGAACAGGCTTTCTTTCACATGGCTGGCAGTATAAAGTATTATCAGTACACGCAGCAGTTCAAAATGTCAAAAAAATTAAGATGGATATTTGGGCATATTTTCAAGACAAAGTGAGTGATGAATCAATGAATTTTTCACAGATTTTTTCTGTAACATGTAGCTATGTCAGAATTAACTTGTAGACTGATTTGTCATGATACAATTTTCCTAGGTGAGCAATGTTGTGGACAATCTAGCTAGCTAGCCAGCCATCTAACTAAAACCGCTAATGCTTGATAGCTAGCATGATAGAATAGTGTAGCAATCTCTGGGCAATCTCTGTAGCGATTGCTGGGCTACTGTTTGGGTGTATGACATGCCATACATAGGTATTATCCCAAACCGCCACTAGTGAGTGGTTTACTTAAGTTATTTATTTTTGTACCACTACCATCCAAAGTCACATTGCTTATTTCCTCGAACATCAAACCAACCATTGTATTTAGCTTCATTAATATAGTTTTTTCCTGACTGAAAACACATTTGCTTCCTCCTTAATCAAATGTAAAAGTGAGCAGATGGGTTTACACTGAGTAAATGAGTTTACGTCTTAATAAAACAACTTTATTGTAACAGGTAACATGTAAGCACCAGAAAGAGTGTAACCTGATGTTGTGGACTGCGTCCAGCCAATGAGGCTTCCACAGAAGTATTTAGTTTTTCAGCTGGCTAGATGTAAAAATAAAAGTGGCTCATAGTGAACTAGTTAGTGTTACATCTTATGTTTTAGTCAGTTTGGCTAATGCATTTCATTTAGACATAAACAGGTCTTGTTGTGTGTGTGTGTGTGGGGGGGTTATGTTTTACTACTTATTATCACTACTTTATTTCTGTTTTCTTGTTATTTTATGTATGCTGATGTCAGTGCTTAATGCATGCCATTGTGAAAATCTTCTAACGTATAATAATAATTATATAATTGAGCCGATGCAACGAAAAATTGCATATGTGCATATTTTGTGAAAATCGAGATAAACATGACATGTCATTATTTGATACCCTCTCTAAATTGTGACGGTACCCCAGTATTTTAAATTTGGCTTGTGTGGATAAAACATATGTACATTTCTGAGAATGGAGGGGCAGATGCTGTACTTGTCTGCGGAAGTATAAATGTGTTTGTATGTAGGCAAAAAAAGATATTTAAAAAATGTTAACACCTGGAAAGACAAATAATGAAAGATTGTGAGGAATGTAGGGGAACCATATTTCAAGAGCCAAGAGGAGCTGGGGAAAAGTTATCCGAAAGCAGTATGTGGAAGAACTATGCACAGTAAATGTGACTTAAGCTAGCTAGCCTGTTACTTGCCACAGCTGTTGTCAGTAGCATACTTAGGGTAGCTAAACATACTAGCTACAAGGACTGCCATTGCACCCTGGAGCAAGGTACTTAACCTGAACTGCTTCAGTAAATATCCAGCTGTATAAATGGATTGAAATGTAAACTGCATAAGTCGCTCTGGATAAGAGCATCTGCTAAATGCCTGCAATGTAATGTAATGAATTTGAAAGGTTTTTTAGCTTTTTAAACTTCCTTGACTAGCTACTGACACAACAGTTGCTAGTGGCTAGCCAGTTACTAACATTTGCTAGCTTTAGCACAGTTGAATGTTTCAACTCTGCTGTTTGCTTAGCTGCCGCATGTTACCCAGCTCGTGAAACATGCATCAGTTTGCTAATATTTAGTTAAGAAAGCTGTAGCTATATGTCTAGCTATAGAAAGCAGGCAGACGTTTCTATATATACAACTGATAATTCACTGCTTACTTTACTTTGCATTTTAAATGGAACAGTGTGCATCAATACCTGTGCAAGAGACTGGGAGAATAATGGAGGAGCACAAGCAACAGCTCCAAATTATTTATTTTAAATGTATTTCATGTAAGCTAATTCACATAAAGGGGACACGTTTGGGTTATGTAAAAGATAGAAATCTGCTAATCATTAATATCACCATACATAATGTGATAGTTCTTCCAGAAATTTGAACTGTAACTGCAGATATACAAATTCTGTATATAAAATCAGACATAAAATTAAAACAAAAATTAAAACAGAAAAAGAACAATGGTTTATGACATGAGTATGATTCATGTATTTTTCAACTTCCAAACTCATGAAGTGGTTTATATACTCAAAAAAGAAGAAATGATTGATTATCTGAAAATAATCTGAACAAATATACACATATATGGTTGCATGGGCTCAATTAAATAAATATAGTTTCAAGGAGCAAGCAAGCAGTCTTGAAACAGATATATTGGTTTGTTTGCATAAATGGTGATGTAATGTTGGATGGTGCAAAATGAAGGATAATTAGTCTGGAAGAACATTGGGAGAATTTTAAAACATGGCTCATATTACACAAAAAAATGTTTTTTTCTGGCCAAGGCATATTGAGGGTTGGAGATGTCTTTTTAAAACCAATTTCCATTCAAATGTGATACAGAGGCATATTATAGCATCTAATCTAATCTAGACCTCCAATACTATACTAGAAGTGCACTCATGTTAAATATTGTAAAAATGCAGGAAATTACATTTAGTAAGCAAAAAACGTTTTGTGGGGAGGGCCGCCAGACCCCTTCCATAAAATGTAAAAAGTGTGGAACATTTTGTTTTAAAAACATGTTAACAGGCACTTACCACCTATGTGTTATAATGGGCAGTATCCAAAAAAACATACAAATATATTCAAATACATTTCGTCCTGTAATGTCAGTGGTTAATCTCGGCTCAAACACTCAAAACCTGGCAGCCTGTTGATCATATTTATTAGAACCAGTCAAGCTGTACAGATTTCAATTTTATTGCTATTTTCACATGGGATTTCTTAGCAACACGGTTGTCAGTCTCACCACTGAAGTACTTTGTCCTGCCAAATTCGCAAGCTTATTTATGCAAAGCACTTTCAAGATGTTTGTTGCAACTTGCTTTTCTCTTGTAATCTATCAAGGCATTACATGCTGTACAGACTATCAATCCGCCACCAAATATTGCCTTTGAGTCCCAAGAATCCCCTTCTTGAAGCATCAGGAAATGTGCTGCTAATTGGCTTTTTTCAACTCTGGCAACTCAATGCTTACTTCTAACACTCAACTCAACCTGGGATATCTTACTGGCTTAGCAACAAAGTAGAATCACATACAAATAATTGACAATGCTTTCAGTGATTGAGCCAGGCCTACTTTTATTCAGTTTTTCTTAATTTAATCTTAATTTAATGTTTTCCACAATCTCCATGACCAAATTATAGCCCTGGTTATACAGTGATGTGGGCCAAGATCTGCAGATGAGTGATGATTTGATCAATTTCTGTAATAACCACATAATGATCATATCTGTATAAATATGCAAAATATGAGCCCAGAACTTTATTTCTCATAAACTTCCCATTGGCGGAATTTTTAATAGGTGAATCCAGATGATGAGACAAGCCAATGAGGTGGAAGAAATGGAATGCAGGTTTTATTTCCGGGGGAAACTGGATTGAATAGACCAGACCACAGTGCCATTGAAAATGTATCTCTCTCAGGATATTACCACACTTGAAATGACCACATTGGGCATGAGTACACTGGAGGTGACAATGCCAGAGATTACCACTGACCATGCTGAAGGTGACAAAATGTATTACACACATCCATGCCATTCTCCCCTGGTCAATATGAGGAAACTTTGATTAGTAGGGGCAAATGTGTACTTGCCTTTACCACAGTATTACATAATAATTACTGTTCTGTATTCTGGCATTTAGCTTTTTCCTTATAATTATGTCAAATAATTACTGAGTGTCTGAGTACTTACCTAATGCTTTGAGGCAACAGTAGTTCGCCATAACTGATGGGAGTGTTAATTATATCACTGCCATTTTACATTAATTGCATTCAACAACTACACATAAATACTGTAGAATTTCTTAGGTGGTAATTCCTCAATGGATACTGAAATTCGCTGTGTATCTAATGCTGTTTGTCACAGAGCAACATTACTTATTGATTTGTTTTCCTTCGTTTTTCTCCACTTTAGATCCTTTCATTGTATCAGAAATTTGAGCAAACCCAATCATCACAGTGATTGTGTTAGACTCAAAGTGTGAAATTGGCACGCTGTTGACAAAAACCCAAATTAATGAAATGGAACAAAATGCATATGAAAAAAATTGCACATTCATTAATTTGAGATCAGTAAATATAATACATTATTTTTTTCTTTCTTTTTAATTTGTCCTTGAAAGAAATTGAACTGTGTTGGTCTAACGGCCTTTTCTATGACATTATATAAGAACACCTGGAGCTTCCATTCCACAAGACCTACAGAAAACATCTGCTTCACCCCACAAGAGGCACAAGGCAATAGTGCTGTGGAACCAAGAGACGGCGGTTAAATCTTTACCGCATGGTGTTATTTCTGTATTTATGAGTGACGTGCCACACTCAGTGGCCCTTTGCGGCCCTCTCAATTTCCTCTCTGCCCTGGCAGCTGAGCGCGTGGCGGTCTGGGGTCACGGATGAGGAGAGTGAAAATGACAGGAACATCTGCTTGATGGCAATGCAGCAGGATTCGCCAGCTGTTCATGGATGTAACAGATCTACACAGGTCCCCTGGCTGGAGCCCCAAAGACACTTGTGCCAGCTGGAGGCGACAATCACCGCTCTGCCACCATTTTGACAAGAGAGGGCATTCTGACATCATTGCATGCCCTGCGCCCTCAACAAGAAGGGGTAGTCACATATCAACACTTGGAGTGACCTTCAGGTGCTGCAAGCAGAGATTAGCTGTTACAGTACAGGTAACTGCCTAAATAAAGGAAACACTTGAGTAAATGAAGGGTCTGGCAGCTCTGTTATGGGGTGGGATGCATTTTTCTGCCATGGTGTACGTCCACTCAACCCCTTAGAGGGCAAAGTAAATGCCAATAAATACAAAACAATGTATTTTGTGATCACTTTCATCCTATGGTGAAGCATTTTTATCCTTATGGGAGTGGCTAATTTTGGGAGGACAAAGCCCCATCCACAGGGCACAGGTGGTCACTGAATGGTTTAGTGAGCATAAAAACATGGACGTCTCATTTGCCAGATCTCAACCCAATAGAACACTTATGGGACATTCTGGAGCCGCGCCCCTGTCGTAGAGGCTTATATAACAGAGGGTGACATGTCTGGTTGGGCACTAATTTCTGATTTCTTTTGTCCATCTTGGATGATGTACATGCATATTTTCAAGAGAAGGACAATACATATTGCAGCTGAATTGATCTGGAACACCAAATCAAAATGCTTGAATATTACATTACATTACAGGCATTTGGCAGACGCTCTTATCCAGAGCGACGTACAACAAAGTGTTAACCATAATCAAGAACAGTTTAGCTGAAAGCCACCCTAGCGGGAAGTGCAGTTCCAAGGTGCTAGGAGCAACCACATGGTTAAACTAGGACCCTGTAGGTAAATCTGTAGCCACAATTCAAAGGTAGCAATAAAGCAGAAAATCAGTGCAGAAAATAATGCCTAAGCCTAATACAATACATAAACAAGTAGACATGTGTAATACTAAGCAACTACGTACCTAAGTTAACAAAAACCGGACTATGGGGAGAGGTGCACCCTGAAGAGGTGAGTCTTCAGTCGTCGCTTGAAGGTGGCCAGGGTCTTAGCTGTTCTGACTTCCACTTCCATATCTTACATGCTAAGAGCATATATCCTAGGGATGAACTCTGTTGCCACCTGGAAAATGTGAAATATGACAGCCCACATCTTCAAATTTTACAGCAGTAAAATACAGGTTTTTTATATCCAATTTTGCAATGTTTCCATCTCTCCAGGGTCAGGCTGTAGGAGGACAATTCTCCACCTCTCTCCAGGGGGTAGATGGAGAGCTTCCATCGCACCGTGGCAGTGATGTTTCTCACAGGACTGAAAGCCCATGTGTCTCTCTCACACACCTACGCTCTCATTATCTGCTTTCCTAAGATAGAGGCTGTCAGGACCACCTGCTGCCTCAAACCCCATAGACCTTTTACAGGAACCTCTAGAGACCCACAGCCTGAAAAACCTCACGACAGAGAGAGTACAAGGATTCATTCACTGACTGTAAATAGGGACAGGGCTGGAAGCCTGAGAGAGTGACCATCATCATTAGTAACAGCACGAATCCCTCAGTAATGGCTTGCATTCAGCAGGGGGGAAGAAGGACCGGAAATGTCTAGAGATGCCCACCCGTCTCTTACCAATCTCAACATTAAGATCTTGTGTGTTTAGCCTGAAATTCCTAAAGCAGGCTTGGGGCTGAGATAATTCACTCACAAAAAAATTACTTGTGATTAGAAAAGGAAACCTACACCTGTGAAGTTTAGAATTGTGCCCTTCTCGGAGGATTTCACTTATTGGTGGCTATCATCATGTATTAATACATGAAGGAGCATGTGATTGATGCTAGGCTATTGCTATCCATTATAAACATGTTTATCTTGTTGGAAACCTTTTGAATATAACCTTATAATAATTTATTAAAGAAATATGATAAACCACTGAAGGGGGGAATTTATTAAAGCCATCCAAACATATTACTGCATGTTTGTGAAACTATGCATGTACTCTTCTTCTCAGGTGAGTGGGGTATTAATTAAAAGTGATTATGTGAAAGAAGACTGCCACAAACTATAAACTTCAGTAATATCTTCAGTAATATCAGCCACAATTAGCAGCGTGTTTAGCAGTGAGGTTTCTGCAGGAGTCAGGATCGGGGTGTATGGGGCTGGCACAGTCACCTTTAAATACATCTTTATAGTATGGGCAATTTTAACAGTGTTCACTCTGAAAGCAACAATAATTCACAAGAATAAAACCAAATTGCACATTGTAAAGATACTTACCTCACACCCATAGTGGGTATAAAAAGTTTTCATGCTCTTTGGCATTTTTCACATTTTATTGTCTTACTTCTTGGAATCAAAATGGGTTTAATTCGGATTTCTTGCCACTGATCAACATAATGTTAAATTAAAACTATTTTCTGAATTAATTACAAATAAAAAACAGATAATAATTGATTACATAAGTGTTCACCCCCTTGACTTAATACTTCGTAGAAGCACCTTTAGCTGCAATTAGAGCTGTGTGTCTATTTGACTAAGTATCTACCAGCTTTGCACATCTGGACATGGCAATTTTCACCCATTGTTCTTTACAAAATTATTAGAACTCCATCAGGTTGGATGGGGACCGGTAGTGAACAGCATTTTTCTAATCTTTCCACAGATTCTGAATAGGATTGAGCTCTGGGCCACTCTAAAACCACTCTAATATGGCTTTTGCTGAGTCATTGTCCTGCCAGAATATGAATCTTCTCCCAAGTCCCAGGTCTCTTGCAGGTTGCAGCAGATTTTCCTCCAGGATTTGTTTATATCTTGCGTCATTCATCTCGCCCTCTATTTTGACAATTTCTCCAGTCCCTGAAGCAGAGACGCATCCTCATATCATCAAGGTCCCACCACCATGTTTCACGGTAGGGATAGTGTTCTTGGTATGAGGTGCAGTGTTAGGCTTGTGCCAAAAATAGCGCCTAACATTGATGCCAAAAAGTTCAATCTTAGTCTCATCGCACCATAGAACCTTCCTCCACTTGGTTTGAGAGTCTCCCACATGCCACATGTCTCCCACAGCGCAAACTCTAGGCAATATTTCACCCTCCAAGAAATGCATTTAACATTCCATCTGTAAGTGCCAACGTTCTTAAGAATGAGTCAAAGGCAAGGATAGTGTGGATAGTAACTTGTTTGCAACAGAGATGGCATGTCTCACATTTTGCAGCTTGCACCAGCTATGCATCATTTCCTCCATTTTTTCATGTGTAAATTCCCAATAAAACCCTGAGCAATAATTGGTTAGTCAAGTAGCATGAACTATATTCCAGTTGCACCATATAATATAAAATATAAAATAATGAGTGTACATCTAGTTCATAATAATGAGTGTAAATCTAGTTCATAATTTCACAGCCAATAAACTGCGATGGATTTTAATGATTGGCATATTGATAGCCCTTTATTTTATAGCTCAGAATAAGTGGGTAATAACATGATAAAAACATGGTAATTACAAGTAACAAGAAATATAATTTCTGTGATATTACTAGGTTAGCTGAATGGGAGTTTCTGTGTAATTACTTAAAATAATCAGCAGGTTTTTACCATGGAACTTGTACTAGCCAACTGAAAGGTCATTTCAATGTTACCATGTAAAAAAGCACTGTTTTCAGGCCTCTCACGTGGTTTACTGGTTTCAACGTCCGACGCTGGCCACGCGACCGGGGTTCGATTCCCCGTCGCGCCAGAGTTGGCTCTGGTCGGGAGTGCCATCGGGGCGGCAATTGGCTGTCCACTCCAGGGAGGGGGGAGGGAAGCCGACACACACAGTTTGCTGGGCAAAGGAGTGGTTCTGGGGTACCGGAATTACAGTCGACGGCATGACGAGTGTTGTCTCTGAGGAGGCAGCGCTTCGCCCTTGTCACTGCCGGTCACAGGACTACGGCAGTGAACTATGAGGGAAGGGGAATTGAACTAAGCACACGGGTAATTGGCTACCAAATTAGGAGAAAAACCTGAAAAATACAATTATATAAAAAAAAATTTTTAAAAGCACTGTTGTTGCTACCCTTCTACGGTTTGTTACCCAGTAACTGAGACAGTAGCCTTGCACGAACCATGATTTTCTTGCGCCAACTATGATTGTTCCTACCATGTATTAATGCACATCTTGTAAGTCGCTCTGGATAAGAGCGTCTGCTAAATGCTTAAAATGTAAAATGTAAATGTACAGTAGTTACACTGAAATGAAGTGGTATCGGGGCTGGAAAATGAGATATTACTGGTTTCCACTTTGTTCTTGCATTGTCACCCATCTACAAATATGAGTAAAAATGTGTGCTATCCAATAACAGAGAAAGAAGTTACACTGAAATTAAGAGTGTAACCCCCTCCCCACTCCATCTATCAGTAATCTTGTCAGAACAAGGTTTCTTGTTAGGAACTAACAGCATCACACACAAACAATAAATATGGTCAAATGCCAACTTTAATAATTGTTTTCTGAGCACAAAGAATATATTTTTTGGTTTAGTGATATTCTATGTAATTTTGTAAAAAAATAAAAATAATAATAATAATATAATAATGAATTAGACAATATATGAAGTATTAAAATACTTAAGTGTGGGCCTTCAGGTTTTGGCTTTCATGGTTTTAATCATATGAAGGCAAGTGAGCAGTCCAAAATAGAATGTCTTCTTGTTGATCTTATGGCATATCTTATTGCATATTTACAGGAAAAAGCTTAAATTATGACTGATAATGGCATAGCAAAAGTACTACAAACAAGAAAACAAAAAAACATCCCAGCTCTCACATGTGCCTAACTGTCACTGACATTCCTTACTGCAACTATTTATTTGGGAAAATAAATTACAATATTTGTCATTACAAACTGTGTAGGACACCCAGTGCATTTACTTGGTTAATTTCCGATCCTGTGTAACCACCTAAATGTGTTCTTCCTCCAAACGGGACAAAACATTCTTGGTGAAAAGTGGCTTGTCCAAATACCCACACTTTCCCTCCAACAAAGAGTGCCAACTTTATTCTCTGTCCCTCACCCCTGCTGATTCACATCCCTTCAAATGGAGTACATGGCTCATTGCAAACACTAATCAGCTGGCGCATGCTGACATGTGGCCAAGTATGCAACCACCTTATAGAATTTGTAGTCTCTTTAGCACTCAGTCCAAGCCGCCATTCCTTAAAGGGGCAGCACAATTAACACCAAGCTCAGCAAACTGCCGCAATATACATGAAGGATTAGGCACAGGAAAATAAAGTGATAAAACATCTGTGATATTTAATACACACAACTGCCATTGTGCATGTTACAGAAGTGTCCACGTGTGCTATTATATGCCCTGCTGTGGTTTTGTGGGGACAAATCCCCTCACATACATTTAACAGATGTGACCTGGAGAGACTGCGATGGATTGGCGACCTGTCCAGGATGTATTCCTGCTTCTCGCCCAATGCCTGCTGGGATAGGCTCCAGCCCCCCGTGACCCTGACCAGGAATAAGCGGGTTATATAATGAATGAATGAATGAATGAATGAGCTTGAGAGACCCAATACCTGTTAACTGTCTCTTTTTATTATTAGTCTATGAGTAAACTGTAATGAAAATGAATTAAGGAAAAACAAGATATTACAGAAAATAACCCATTACCCCACCAACCAAGGGAAGAGTTTCATTTTTTATTGATTTTAATCTACTCCATGTGAAATTAATACTTTATTGATTAGGTTTACTGTAATTTGTGAGTGTTTCAATCTCACAGAAGGTTCATTGCTGTTTCCTGAAAAATTGAAACACCATGATCGATATGTTAGCCTGACTTCTCTGACCTTCTGATGAAAAGCAGTACAGTACTGTTTCCATCTTCCAGCATGTCTCTTGTTCTCATACTGTGGCCTGGGAGAACAAGAGCCATCCCATATCTGTGGCATGTACTAGCATTCCCTGTCTTCCTGCTCTCTGAAATCAATCTCTATGCAAGCAAACACATTTGCACGTTTTGTAAACACACACATACATTTATGTTTTGGGGTTTGTTTGTTGAGAGGAAGGTTCCCCAGCTTTGCCAAGCTAGATGATGAATGTGGTTCTGGAGCAGCATTGACAGGCTATTCTGTCTCCGCACAATAATCCGTTAAAACAAGACCCACAAGAACTGTACACTTGAGTACAAAGAAAGATAAGTGTGGCTTCATGAAACAATGTTTTGTATTACTAGGACCCTGCATCTTACGAGACCGGGTTCCATTGCCTGTAATTCAGATGAAATATTGATACATGTCTCTGAAACTTCTCTAGTTTAACAAATAACATGGCAACTGCCTGGTTGATTAAGCAATGATTGATTCATTAGATAGAGAGACCATTAATAATGAGTTTAGGGAAATCTAAAATAATGAACTGAATGGATTCGAACAGATAATTATGAATAATGGAAGAAACCATGACAACAAAAAATGTTGGTTGTCTGCAAGGTATCAACTAGCTAGCTAGTTAAAATTAATAACAAATTTCTGGAGATAAAAATGATGAACTATTGTTTTTTTTAGTGGGTCAAGTGCAACCCACTTCCAGGCTAGCTAGTTCACTAGCTAACTATTCTGTGAAGTGATTGGGACACTGTGCTTTAGGAGACACCATATTTTTGTTATGAGATGTTAAACTGAAGTCCTGACCGTCTGTGATCATTACTTAAAAACCTCGTGGCACAATGAGTCGATGTGTTTATATTGAATGTTTTTGCACTAGGAATGACTATGACTGTTACTAACCACAATAAAAATAAAAATAAATCAACATATTGTAGCGAGAACAGGGGTGTGGGGTTTCCACGCAACCAAGTTAGATAATAAAACAACACTTTAGACAGTCAATGAAAGTATAATTATATTTATTGGGGGGTTTAGCACACAAAACTAGGGGAAAAAACAGTTTCGCTGTCGTTGTCCGTTTCCAAGTTCGTTATCCAGTCGTCGTTCTCAAGCAATCCAGGTCAAACACAAATCCGATACAAATTACACTTTTACTCTTCACACCACCCTCCTTGCTTTTCCCAAAGGTACTTTTATCCCCGAGAAATCGGCTGTCAGGGGTTCCCCGGTGTGTCCCATTTCCTCCGGACCTCCATTTAAGGTTTGGGGGTGGAGCCAGCATTTCGTCACATACCTCCCCTCTATTACCATTCCCCGCACCTCCTTAATTACTACTACTTAATTACTAAGTAGTTCTCCCAAAAAACATTGCTGTTACTTTCTCCATTATTAACAGGAAAATCAAAACACAAATAAAGCAAAGTAAAACTTTAACTAAAAATGTAACTATTACTCTGTCCCTTTAAGGGGAATGATTGAGATTGAGATTGAGATGATGGGGGTAATAGCAGCGCTGATGATTCCACCGACGATACTGATTCATCAGCCACAGATTCTGCTGCAGCTGGTGTGCTACCTTCAACAAGTGGCGAGTGTAGCGGAGCTCAGAAGGCGTGAGTTAAAGTTAGTCACGTCCGCTGCGAAGGGTGATGTCGATAAGGGTATGAATAGTTCCTAGAGCTAGGGACTTGAGTCTTTAGCTCAGCGGGCTAATCGTCTCTCTTGTCGCGTCGAGATCCTCGGTTCAAAACTCGCTGCTGGCAGAACCAACTCTGTTACACGAGGTAGCATTGACATTGTCACTGGGTGTGCTTGTTTTGCACTCGTGGCGGCCTATCCATAACAGGTAAATACTCGTGGAATCAATTATTGTCTGTGTTTTATTTGCAATGAATTAAGATAAAGATTTAGAGTTGTTGTTGTTTTTTATTTTGACATTATAGAGTATTTTGAGTTGATCAGTGGCAAGAAATCCCAAATAAATCAATTTTGATTCCATGAAGTAAGAAAATAAAATGTGAAAAATGCCAAAGGGGGTGAATACATTTTTAAACCCAGTGTAAGTGGCGAGGCAGGAGTTCAATGCTGTAATGAAGTACAAATTGTGAGTACAAATACACGGCACCTATCATGCTGTTTAAACAAGTCAAGACCACGTTGAATAAGCTGAACCGTGTCCCTCAACTTTGAAAGTGAATCTGATAACTAACAACTGCTGGCTGCTCTGAAGTAAACGTGCAGCAGATTAACTAGAATTCAGATTCAGACACCCACAGTGTCTTGCAGAGGTGTTGTGTGTGTGTGAGAGAGAGAAAGAGAGAGAGAGAGAGAGATAAGAGAGAGCATTACTTATATAATATAAAAAATGTGGAACACACAGGTAACTGCAAAATAAAGGAAACACTTGAGTAAATGAAGTGTTCTGGCAGCTCTGTTATGGTGTGGGGTGCATTTTCCTGGCATAGTGTACGTCCACTCAACCCCTTAGCAGGCAACATAACGGTGAATAAATACAGCCATTCTGAGTGATCACCTTCATCCTATGGTGAAGCATTTCTATGCTGATGGGAGTGGCCTCAACCAGGATGACAATGAACCATCCACAGGGCATGAGTGGTCACTGAATGGTTTGGTGAGCATAAAAACAATGTAAACCATATGCTATGGCTGTCCCAGTTACCAGATCTCAACCCAATACAACACTTATGGGAGATTCTGCAGTGGCGCCCCTGCCGAAGAGGCTTATATAACAGAGTGTGATATGTCTGGTTGGGCACTGTTGCTCCACACAAAAAGTTGGCCACATTCTGTAGGTTCCTGGGCTGTAAGGATACAGTCATCAGTCTGTGCCACTTGTTTAATGTTTCTGAATGGTCGGTCATTAAGGTGTCAGTTGTGCAATGCAATCCTAGATTGTCTTTTAACAACCATCATCACATGGCCAGCACCCGAAGAGCTTTCAGAAATAGCAGAGGCTATGGGTCACCAACAGAATGGGTCAATGTCAATTCCCAGAAGTGGTATAACAGCTGATGTTCTTGGCTCTTAAATGGGTAAACTAATAACAGTTCTGTGAATATCCAAACCAAAATCCACCCCTAGCTATGCTTAGCCCCTGTACACTTGTGGAGATCCGAGAGGATGAAATAGGTACAGTGCCCCTTGAAAGCCTACACCCAATCTCAAAAATGTCACCTTTTGTTGCCTTACAGCCTGAAATTTAAACGTATTAAATCAGACTTTCCCAACCTTTATTTGCACATTTTACCCTACAACTTCCAAATGAAAAAAATTATTTCTGAACATTCATTCAAAATAAAAAACTAGAATAACTTAGATTGAAGTTGGATAAAATGTGCAAATAAAAACAAAATTCTAATTGCATATGTTTTAATTGCAGACTGTAAGGCAACAAAAGGTTACATTTTTTAGATGGGGTATAGACTTTAAAGGGGCACTGTATGAGCAATATGGTAAGCGCTCCCTTTCGCCCTCTAATCAGTTAGGTTAAATTGTCACCCTATCGCTTATGCCTATTCATTCAGGTCTCCAAAAAAGGGGAAGGGGCTGGGGTTTGATCTGGAATACATTCAATTTGACTTGGCACACTCCGATTGTCTGTATTAGGAACACAAGAGTGCCTTTATTGTATATTATGTGCAATTCCATGCATTTGCTGACAGTGCCCTTTGCATCGCCCTATTAGCAAATATGCATTTAATTATGTGAAGTGACCTGAAGTATTCAACAGCATTATGTTGGCCGTGCACTCTGAAAAGAATGCCTCCTCGAGGTACTCAGGGATGTCTCGCTCAGTCTCCCCACTTCTGTTGTTCAAGGTTTCTAGTCTGGCGTATCTCTCGTTCTTCGCTTCAGCTGGCATCGCTTTCCTGTGAGGCTGGCAACAGAAGGCTTTCATATGGCTCGCTATTTTGGCTCATGAAGTCTTTTTAGTTTTGCTTTTAAGTAATTATTTGACTGGCCTTCCATCTTATTGGTTATGTGACAATATCAAACTGCAAATATTGTCATTGTAACACGTACAACGAAATTGAAATGCCAACCAGTCAGTGCAATATTCCAAACAGTATATAAAAACATCTAAGAATAAAAATATCAGGAATACAGAATAATATATCTAAGATAAATACTAAGTAAAACACACACAACCACACATTCAAACATTCTCTGTCATTGCACATATTTTGTAGCTGCATTAAGTGTAGTTATTGCTGATGGGTAGAAACTGTTTTTGAGTCTGTTTGTTCGTGCTTTGATGGATCTGTACCGTCTGCCTGACGGCAACAGTTCAAACAGGGAGTGTCCAGGGTGGGAAGTGTCCTTTGTGATGTTCAGAGCTCTTGTGAGAGAGCGGGAACTATGTAGGTCTTCCAGTGTGAGGAGAGGGGATCCGACAATCTTCTGGGCCGTGTTGATGACCCTCTGGAGCGCTTTCCTCTGAGCCGCTGTGCAGCTGGTGTACCACACACATATGCAGTATGTCAGTATGCTCTCAATAGAGCACCGGTAGAAGGACACCAACAGTCTCTGTGTGATGTTGTTCCTCCTGAGCACCCTCAGGAAGTACAGTCTCTGCTGGGCCTTTTTCAGCAGCTCAGCGGTGTTCACGCCCCAGGTCAGGCCCTCCTCCATGTGGACTCCCAGGAAGCGGAAGTCGGCCACCCTCTCCACACAGACCCCGCTGATGGTTAGTGGTGGAATGTCTGTTTTCTTCTTCCTGTAGTCTATTACAAGCTCCTTGGTCTTTGAGGTGTTGAGGAGCAGGTTGTTCTCTCTGCACCACGCTGTCAGCTGCTCCACTTCATCTCTGTATGCTGACTCGTCCCCCCCAGAGATGAGACCCACCACCGTGGTGTCATCCGCAAACTTGATGATGGTGTTGCTGTGGTGGGCGGGGGTGCAGTCATGCGTGTAGAGGGTGTACAGCAGAGGGCTCAGCACACAGCCCTGTGGGGAGCCAGTACTGACACTGAGGGCCGTGGATGTGTGATGGCCCACTCTGACCCTCTGGCTGCGATCAGTCAGGAAGCTGTTGATCCACATACAGGTGGAGTGTGGAAGTCCCAGGTCCCTCAGTTTGTCCAGCAGTTTGTGGGGGAGGATGGTGTTGAATGCAGAGCTGTAGTCTACGAAGAGCATCCGTACATAGCTCCCCTGCTGCTCCAGATGGGACAGTGCAGCATGGAGGGCTGTAGCTACGGCGTCCTCTGTAGATCTGTTCCTCCTATAAGCAAACTGGTGGGGATCAAAGCTTCGGGGAAGGAGTGATGTGATGTGACCACGGACCAGTTTTTCAAAGCATTTCATCACCACTGGTGTAAGTGCAACTGGCCGGTAGTCGTTGAGGCTAGAAACGTGGGGTTTCTTGGGCAGGGGGACTATGGTGGAGGATTTCAGACAGGGTGGGACAGTGGACTGGGCTAGGGACTGGTTGAAAATCCTTGCGAAGACTCCAGCCAGCTGGTACGCGCAGTCCTTCAGCACGCGCCCGGGGATGCCGTCGGGTCCAGCAGCCTTCCTCGGGTTAACGGCCCACAGCGTGCACCTCACCTCATGCTCCTCCACTGTGAGGGTTGTGCTGCTGTGGACCGTGGGGTGTGGGGTGGCTTCTGGTGGCTCTACCTCGAAGCGGGCAAAGAAGAGGTTCAGCTCCTCTGCCAGCGAGGCGTCACCTTCGGCAGCTCCGAGGTTGGTCTTGTAGTTGGTGATGTGCTGGACTCCCTGCCACACCTGCCTGCTGTTATTGCTGTCCAGGTGGTCCTCAATCTTCCTCCTGTAGTCTGCCTTGGCCTCTCTGATGCCCCTCTTCAGGTTAGCTCTGGCCGTGCTGTAGTGGGCCCTGTCGCCAGCCCTGAAGGCGCTGTTCCTCTCCTTCACCAGCTGCTGGACCTCCCGGTTCATCCAGGGCTCCAGGTTGGGATAGACCCGGATGCGTTTGTCCACTGTGACCATACCTATGCAGAACATAATGTAGCACAGTACACAGAACACGAACACCTCCAGGTCCTGGTGTTCAAAAACATCCCAGTCAGTTTGGTCGAAGCAGTCCCGCAGCTGCTGGATGGCACCAACAGGCCAGGTTTGGACAGTTTTTGTGATGGTAGGAGCAGTTTTCCTGAGGGGGGCATACGCAGGGATTAACAGCAGGGACAAGTGGTCAGACTGACCCAGGTGTGGTAGTGGTCTTGCCCTGTAGCCTAGCTTGATGTTGGAGTAGACCTTGTCCAGTGTGTTAGCTCCTCTGGTAGCACACTTAACATGCTGGTGGAATTTGGGGAGCGCTGCCTTCAAATTTGCGTGATTGAAGTCCCCTGCTATAATGTGCACAGCGTCAGGGTATGTGCTCTGCTGGCTGCTAATGCTGCCATGTAAATGTCCGATAGCCGAGTTAGCATTAGCATCGGGTGGGATGTAAACAGCCATGATCATGACCACAGTAAACTCTCTGGGGAGATAAATGGGCCTGCATTTAACAGTCAGAGGAGGTACTGGAGCCTGTGCTGGGGCAGGATATCACACTAGGACCTAGAGTGGCGCTGTGGAGCACACTGGGACCAGGTTATGGCTGGGGCCAGTTGATTCTTAAAACACACACACACATACACACAGTTGCTATATACAGTACCAATGATTATCAACTTCATACAACTTGATTGTGACCACTGATGCAGCAAAGAGCATTGGATATTGAACTACTCTCATTATTATGGGGCAAATCCATTAAAAAAAAAAATTCAAAGAACGACAACATCTCCCTGTTTGTTGAACTTATCATATTTTAACCACTATACAATCTCTGCTTTTATCACATTGGACATCATGAGGCATGTAGTGTTGATACTTTACTCCATGTGCACAGCAGGGCTGGGGTCAATTCATAATTTCCAAATCTGCTGAAATTCAATTCAAATAATTTGAATTTGAATTGAGAGACAGACAGGAACAGAATTTGAATTTAATTGAATTGCACGAAGTAAAATTTCCACATCTACATCACGACTCAATAGAATTTTCTATTCCTCTCACTCATGATTTAGCAAAACAACCCAGTTTCCAACAAAGCCAAAGCTTGGATTTCAGTTTCTCTTCATCCTTAGGCTCATTCCAAGGTGGGTTAACTATGCAATAATTAATTGGATCCAAGATTAATGTGAGATATCAAAGCATGTAAAAATCCCAAAAGAAAATATTCAACCGGCTGTTCCATCTGGCTGTATGGGCAGGCTGGATTTTTTGCCATCAGTGTTTTAAAGGACCTGCTTGCTCAATGGCATCACACACAACAAGCTGCACAGTGCAGATGCAGCAAGGACTTCTTCTCAGGGGGAAAGTATGTAATCTCTTCTTCAACAGCTACTGTTTTAAGGTCAGATTCCTCATCATCAGTGTCACTATCTGTCTCCAGTGGAGGAAAAAGAGTGAATGCTTTCACCATGTTTATCTGTAACTATCACAGACACGTTTCTTCCAATATTGTAGCATGCAATGGTCTCTTCATACATTATGCATATGGTCTCTGCTGTATGCCTTCCCTTGAACCATTGGCATGTTACCATGAAGCTCTGGAGAGTGAAATGCAGACCAAAGTGGCATGTGATTCCTAAATAGGACCTTATATTCCTGCTAGACCATATGTCTACAGTGAGGCAAATGGACTCAGCCTTTTGCGTTTGATTCCTCAACTGATCCTTCATAGTAGCAGCATGTTCAGGGAAAAGCCTCTGGCTCAAGTATTTTCTAGTGGGCATATTAAAGGAGGGTTGAGCCAAGATGAGAATGTTGCGGAAATTAGTGTTTTCCACAGTAGATAGAGGCAGATAAAGTCCATTAGCAATGAAATTAACAATAGTTTTTGCCAATTCAATTTGGCAGCTGTCTGATATCTGCCATTTGACTGGTTTTGCAGTTCTCTGTCCAGGACGCCTTGGTCTGCTACTGCCAGATTCAGGCTCCAACAGAAGTTCAGGATGTTTTACCTGACAGAGGAAGGAATAAAATATTTCACCTCATTGTGGCTACAATAGCATGGAATAATTTACAGATTGCTCAGTGGGTATTGACCTGAGTCATTAGGATCACACATTTTACCCTTGATTTTAGAGTGTACGATATACACTCATCTCTAACATTTGTACTCGTGTGTAACCTGTTTTGAATATTCATCTAATAAAAGTTACAAAAAATATCTGTAACAGGAATGTATCCTACAATATACATGAATGGTACAGCTAAGCCATTACAGACCTTTTTGCATTGTTGAAATAACTGCAATTGTTTAATGGCTTGTAAGTAAAACCATTCTTTGGATGTGTTGATAATCCAAGAATATCAGAATATTAAAATAAAATGTCATACCATAAAATATATGTGAAATGTAATTTGTTATTTTCGAATCAGTTCTATGTATCCTATGTACTCCGAAGATATGTGCTTATTTCTAGATGCTCCAGAATGAGGTGGCTTTGGTTGAACCACAGATAGCTTTACAGCAGAGATTACAGATGGCTTTATGATTTCCCATTTTGCCACTGTCAGTTGGTTTAGAGGGGCTTCAAAATCAATTTAATAAAGAATTCATACACATAATCAAGTAGTCATCCAAAGCAGGGACAGAGCAGCCAACACTTTTATTTAGAGAATCCAAGGTCATACACACAAAAGCAAGCCAATAAATCCAGTCTAGTTTGATAAACACAAGCCAAACAAGGTGTCCATGTTTTCCAGTCAGGAGTTCCTGAACTCAGGTATTCTGGGAAATATTTTTTTCTGACATGACAGAATGTACAAACAGTGCAAAATAGCACTAAAATCATACATTGATTAAAGCATGTCCTACTGGGGCCTGAAAGTTTTATTTTCTGGTGTAATGATTTTAGCTTCTTTCCAAATTAATTATATGCATTAATAAAAATGCTCTCATGCTCCCCACATAAGTGCTCTTATTCACTCCTATTAGTTGATTACTAATGCAGAAGTAATGGTGACTAAACAGACCATAGTTTTTTACTACTTACTAAACTAACAGGAGATTTACATGAACAGTTTTACCATCTGTTAGTTTTAATAACACCTAATCAAGCCACCAGGCCATGACATTTTCTATAATAATTCGTAGATTCACCAAAATGGAGAACAGTATCTGTTTCATAAAATACCAAATTGACCATAAAGCAGACCTAAGCTTAATTGAAACCATGCAATAACAGACTAGGGAGATGCACAGGATATTTCTTCAAATGGAAATCTGTGAATATAACTGTTCAGGGAGGGGATAATGAGATACGATTTATTTTTATCCAATATTGCTGAGTACCTTTGATGCAGGCCTCTGCATATTACACTGACTACCGCTTGTATATTACTTGAATTCTGTCTGGTTTCATTGAGATTCAGGATCGAAATGGGCTAATGCAATGCCATACATGCCAGAAAACTGGTCCAGAACCTGTCCCCTGAGGAAATCTCTAGTCTTATTTATGCCGTCTCCCATGTTAATAGTAAAGCCAATGAAGCACCTGAACAGAATAGAGTTCAGATCAGTTCAAATAGAGTTCATATCAAATCTTATGAATAATCTGCTTTTTTTAGCCCAACTTCAGATTTGAAAAATGTAAAAATCTCACACCGCAAATCCAATATCCCGATTATTTCTGATGGAAAAAAATGAAAATGTGATAACGTCTCACAAAAATCAATTTAGCCAATTTTGTTTTTGCCATCAGAAAAGATTACAAAAATTTAAACAATTTTTCAGTTTAAGGACATTCAATTGCACTGATATTACAATATATATATATATATATATATATATATATATATATATATATATAAATTCACCTTAGTTCACTCACCTTTTACAGGTGATATACATTTTCTTGAATTAATTGAGAAATCGTTGATGGATAGCGCTGTCATTTGCAAATTACCCTCAGCTTCGTACTTAAAAGGGAAAAAAAGGACAGCACATTTCAATTGTGGTTCCCCATTAATATTGCGGTGCATAGTGAAAGATGTAATATTTCACCCCATGAATGTAATGTAACTATTATTACAGATTCTCTCACATGCCATCAAATATGTGCAAATGATTAAAGCTTAACGCTGCATATTCAATCATTTGGGGCTAGATGCCATTTACGATAAGGAATAATGTTTTTTTTATCTTCAGTTTGCCATGGTGTTTTTCAGTTCTGTTCAATGAATTACATCATCAAAGGCTCTGGCCTCATTCATTTGTGTTCATGGTTCATAAATTCTCAATAAAAAATGTATTTTTGGAAGGCAGGACTATCTGTGGAAAAAGGATCAAATTAAGATGTGTGGATTTTGCGTGTGGTCGGTGTCGGTCATCTGAGCTCTGAACTCTTTCACTTAATTATGGTTCATATAGAATTGATTGATGTATTTTCCCTCTAAATTGAGGAAGACAAAATTGTGTAATTTAAGACTTTAGTAGTAGAGAGGTAACTCAAAGTCTGCTTTAAATGAAAATGATGAAGAGACTTTTTGTCATGTTCATCATGTTCAGGCTTTATAACAAAAATAAAATAATGTTTTCATGAATCATATAAGTGTCCATAGTATGTGTTTCCAGAGTACTGTGCAGTCACAGTTTGACAAGGTCTGTGTATGTATTTACTATTGTAATGTAAAGTCATAGTTCAATATGCCCTGTATAGTATAGGTACAGTCTTGCACACTTTGATAGTCCTTAACTTGCATTTAATCTCAATTACATTACAATTAAATGCAAAAGTTAGTTTAATTTCTTCAGTGTGGTGAGTTCAGTAATCATCAAAACGAGCTCCCCAACCTATGATTTCTAGCATTTATTTGTAAATTAAGTGTTGACTGAATGCAAGCCATTGACTGCAGCAAAATCCAAGACCTGTACACCCCTAAAAGCACTGTGCCAGTTTGGCACCACAGCAGGGGTCTTAGATTTAAACAGGAGGGCGGCACCAGACATCCCTGACAATGCCACAGTGCCGCAATTTCCTGCCCTATAGCCCCCAGCACAGCAGTCTCCTTCAATCTGCCATCTGTTAAAAACATGTGATTTTCTGTGTTTCCGGAGTGGTCATTATCTCAAACAAAGAAGATCAATCTTTGCCTGCCTGCTGTCACGAGTCAATACTCATCAGAGTCGGCATCAGTGTCCAACTCAAAGGAAAGGAGGAAGAGTGTTGTCGCTGTTATCAAAAATAACCGTGAAATAAAATCACAGATGAACTTCAACAAGAGCGAGAAAAAAATAGCACTTAATTTGTTACATTGCGATGAGTGGAGGGCTACTTTTTTCAGGATAAAGGACTGTGATCTCAGTGGAGACAAGAGAGGAAAGACAGCATATTAACAGAGAGAGGTTAGCAAGGATAGATGATGATGTGGTAATAACATAATAAATAACTGTTGGCCTGAAATTTGTTTGGCTCCAACATCAAGTTGGAGCACACCGGTGCTACACAAAATAACATAATAACATCAAGCTAGTGAATCACCGTTCCTGCTCTACATTACATTAAATCGAGCGAACTTTGCTAACATTAGCCAGATGATAATAATGAACACTTTTTTTAATTGAACATTGGATTTATATAGCGCTTTTCAAGGAACCCAAAGTGCTTTACAATGATAGGAGCAACTCACCTCAACCACCACCAATGTGCAGCACCCACCTGGGTGAACGCGACGGCAGCCATAGTGCACCAGTACAAACTCACCACACATCAGATACACAGTGGAGAGGCGAGGAGGGGGGGAATGAATTGTATATATATTGTCTGGGTTGGGAATTTGGCCAGGGCACCGGGTTAACACCCTACTTTAAGTAAGGTAGTTTGCGAGGTAATGTTACCTGAGTTGCTGGTTATTCCAAACAAAACAATAGCATATATGCCTAATCAACAACTCAGCTAACTATCTAGCAGATTTTAAAAAGTTAAAGTTAAAAAAATTCAGTACAAGCTGTACCTTAGTTATAAGCATTATACTGCACAGTATTACAGTATTGTAATGTCAACACCTTTTCCACAGGGAAAAGGAGGCTCGGAGGCGGTGATACCACTCAGTAACTGATTGTTTTATTGCCTATACTCTCACAGGCTAACGGAAGGGTTGGGAGGTGTCTCTAACTCTGAAAACAATAAATTCCCTATTGATCCTGTCACGCACAACAACTCCACGCAGCTCTCTCTTCAAGTCCAAAAACACACTGTCCCAAAATGGATATTCTTCTCCCCTAACCCAACTTAACCCCTCCCCCCATAAACACATTACCCTATTGAACTGTCACTGCACCATAGAGGGGGGCTATGGCACTACAATATAATACTAGCTTTACTCATTTTAGCGCTTGCTTGCTATGTATCATTATGTTTAATGGCAGTGCCCATGTCCACAGTGCTATCACTTCAAAGCTTTATTTGCTGTGTGAATGCTTGTATGAAGTGTCTTATTTATAAAAAAGAATACAACAAAGCACAAGCTACACTTGAGATCTCTTGAAAGTGTAGAATACATATTGCTATGCAATTGGTCACTTCTTCCTTTTACTAGAGCCAAGCCTGTCACCACACACAATAATTCATGTGTTTACTATAAATGGAACAAATAAACCCTCCCTAGGTTTTTAACAAACTTGACAAGCTAGCATGTGGAAACATTGACTGAAAATGAGAGCCATTTATTGTAAATACTGAATAAATATGGTATTTGTGAGCTCTATGTATGGTTTTCTTAATTCTCTTGTATGTTAGCATATGTGTGTGCAGGGGGTTTCTTGTGAAAATACTGTGGGATGGCTGTGCTTCCACTATTCACATAAGAACATAAGAACATAAGAATACATAATGATGAGAACGGGCCGTTCGGCCCATCTAGGCTCATCATGTCCTAATCTAAAGAGTATCTAGTACTACATCTAGCCTGGACTTGAATAGCCCAAGCGTTTCTGCCTCTACTACCCAACCTGGCAAGCTGTTCCAGGCATTGACAACTCTCTGTGTAAAGAAAAACGTCCTAATATCTGTGCGGAATTTGCCTTTAACTCATTTCCACCTGTGGCCTCTTGTTCTGCTGACCCCACTTATCTCAAAAAATCTTTGGTATTTGACTTTGTTAATCCCTTTTAGGAATTTAAAAACCTCAATCAAATCCCCCCTAAGTCTCCGTTTGCTAAGTTTAAATAGATTGAGTGCCTTAAGTCTATCATCATAACTTTTACCTTTCATACCAGGTATCAGTTTAGTTGCCTTTCTTTGGACTTTTTCAAGAAGGAGAGATTGAATCTTCGCATCTTATTTTTATATCTTGCACATCTCATCCATGCCTGTTTATTTGTAGTCTTGTTTTTCATAGCTCAGTGTGGATACCATACTTCTTTCCAGGTTTCTGAAAATAAGTCCAAAGTGATTCTGTCTCCGAAATAGTTTTAAGCACTCATTTCTGTTCTTACCTTCACAGACATGTGAAAGCCTTGGGTTGTTTATTTATTTATTTTTCCTGGAGGAAATGGCCTGTACATGTTGTTCTTTGGGAAGACTGAAGGGTCCAATTAACGCAATTAACCCTGCTGCCTCAACTCTCATCACCGGGTCTGGTGTCCATTCATTTCTATCCCCTTACACAACACTGATCCAGCATTGATTTTGGCAACCAGACATAATAAAAGTGCTATAGAGTGCTAAATTAGTGCAATAGATGTGCTGGCAGTGCACAACACTGTCACAACAGCAACATGCATCATAAATTATGGATCTCCAACAGTGAGATGATGTGGCTACAACAAAACGTATGTTGCAGAAATTATATTAGTTTTGAACTGGGAGGGGTGTGAGCAGGCCACATTTTTGCTAAAATACAGCACCACAGCGGAAATGTTATAAAGAATGTTGTATGAAAATAGCCAGGAGGAAGACAGGAAATGCTCCAGAGGACGTGTCTTCCCTGATTCAGATTTATGTTCAGCTCTTGACCCCCATGGTCTCTCCCGTAAGGCCTGTCCTGTAATTGGAATGAGGTCCCAACGCAGATATGGGCTCTTATCTCCATCCTGAGTTATGAGGACACTTTCAGCCACAGGCTGGTTATCGTGATCTCAGGGCTTAAAGTGTTATTAACCCCGAACCTGAGCAGGAGCGGCTTGCCCGTTGGAGCTCGATCGCCTTTTTACTGCTCTGCCTCCCCGTGGGTCGGAGTGAACGCTGCTATCCCCTGCTCCATGCCCCTGTTATTAAATGGCTAATTACCCTGAATTTAATGGAATTGAAGGGTATCATAGAGAATCACCTATCAGGTCGCCTGGGCCTTCACTCCTGTATTATTGCTGGAACATAAGCAGGAGCAACATGTCCCGCATATACTGTGCACCCCCCACTCCCTAGAGAAGGACCCAATTCATCTGAGCTGGATTTCCTCTCAGACAGTTCTGATAGTGGCCTAGACATCCCTAGGTGTCCTGAAGGCAGGTATGATGTCAATGAGTGGTGGCAGAATGAGAGCTAAAACTTAATTTGATTTGACTTTGATTCAAAGAAAGGCAAAGAGGGCCATATTTATGTGTGTTAAAGGCAAAATGACTGAAGTATATGTGTGTGTTCAAGGCAAATTTACCCATTTGTATGTGTTTGATAAAGGCAAGGTGATTAAGTGCATGTGTGTTACAGTAGCAATTCATCGGCTTAAAACAAAGGAGGCTAAGGCCCATACCTTTAAACCGATGATTACTCTCAACCTGTTAGCAATTTTATTTTGTATTGCATTTGTTTTTTACATCTCAAAATTGTTTCACATTTTTTTACATCTACAGAACTTGTGGATAAAAGTACTGATCATTCTCCAATCCCGAATTCAATATTGACTTTGTAATTATCCGTGACTCTAACCTGTGCTGTTCCGGTCGTTTAATGCTCATGACAAAGCACCAACGTTTTCACCTTACTGAAGTTTATTCGCAAAGCTTTTTTCTTCTACGTGGCTCAGTAAGTAGAGCATGGCGCTAACAACGTTTATGTTCCGGGTTCGATTCCCATTGGGACCACATGAAAAATGTATGCATCAACTACCGTAATGCGCTTTCGCTAAAAGTGTCTGCTAAGTGGCATGTGTTATGTTATGTATTTATATGCTCTGAAGTGATGTGAAGGCAGAGAAAGTGAGACACAATTAAGAGGAACCTCTCCAACGGATTATTAAATTAATTGGCATGCTTGTTAATTGAGCAAAATAGGTGGAAACCGGTTGAGAACAATGCTCGGTATGAAGGTAATATTTCAGCCTCTTCTAATCCCAGCTCGCCAGCCACCACTGGTGTGTAAAAAGCAATGTGACAAAGTGTATAATGGCTGTAGATCTAACTTGTTGTTTTTCCCTTATTTCCAATATTGTGTATTAAGCCTTGAATAAATTCATTCCGGCGCAATCCTAGAGGTCTTATCTTTTATTTTACACCACTCAATAACTGGAATTTGTTCAAATAAGCTTTTATTGGATTTTATCAAGTGCCTGTTGTTTTTGAGTATGAAAAATAACTGTAAAATATGCACTGTACCTAAGCTGCATAAGAAAAGGTTTTGATTTTGGTTTTTATTGTGGATTTGTACTGAATGAAGCACATGATTTAAATCATCAAGTCAAGACCACAGGTTAAAGTTTTCCATCACATTACCGCAAGGACTTGAAAATGATCATTCTTGAGATGAATGCAGATCCACTAAAATGTGATTAAATATATCTATAGCTTGTAATAATGCTTCGTTATAATAATAAAAACAAGGCTTTTCAGATATTTAAAATTAATCATTATTTTATGTTCACTGTTCATGTATTCATTTATATGGCTAGCTAGCCACTCTTGCTATCTAGCTAATGTTACTGTACTGCACTCAAATACATATCACGGACACACAGGACAGTCTTGACAGCCAAAAGATGCAGCTTGTTTACTTACAACCATCTTAGGTCGACATGCATCGTTTGACAAGATAAACTATACCTTTAAGATCCATGTTTGTATGTGAGATATTCAGGGTATGCTAGCTATGGACACAGCTATTGTTATCTGTAACTTGATAGCTAACTAACTTTGTTAGTTAATACATAACATAAATTGTTTGAATTGACATGGACAACAATCAAAAATGTTCTCGCCTTTTAATGCAGCGCATCAAACATGTTTGCATTAACGATCTTCAGAGATCTTCTCAATCAATGTAAACTTACAGTATGAATTTTCAGATCAATATTACCTATATCATAGTACTGTATTCTCTTAAATTCACAATATGTCCACATAGCCCATTATTTAAAATAAATAATGGGGAATGTGTATTTGAACCAATATTACCTTTATTATGCTAAGACAGAAGGTTACTGAAATTGCAATATGATTGAGGAGTGGCGCCCGTGTACGTTAACATTGATCAGTAGGCGAATGACTGGCCCAAGATCAATCATGGAAGTTTTTCTGGCTTCAACCCCTGATAGTCTGGGTTTCCCTTCATGTTGCCAGTTTTGTTTGCCATTTTTATATTATGGTTGGGATTACTTGTGTTAAGAATCACACAAACAGCTCAAAGAGCCTAGATTTGTGATGTACAGGTAGTGAACAACAAATGGAAAAACCTTGGTAAATGAAAGACCACAAGCATATGCAAAGCACTTGCTACCACACAGGTGTGGCTTGGCCATTAATTAAACAAATAACATCCCAGCATGCACATGGCCATGTGTAAAAAAATACTGGATAGGCCTCTGGGGCAGGGTGGCAGGGGTGGCCACCATGCCAGGTGGTGAGTGAATGGAAAAAAACACAAAGGTAGTGTTCCAGTAGCCGGTGGCTGGTTTATTTGCCCTTATCGGGGTAGTAAAACAAATCTAATAAAACAAAACACGAAAACAAAGTCAAACTAAAGGCTATAATCTATAGGATAAGAAATAAAGAAAAGCCAGCGCTACTTCCTTTATGTCCCAATAAACAGTCTCTCCAGGCATGGCAGGCTGGGCTTTTATAAAGACCTAACGAAGGCAATGGCTAACACCTGAATTGATTGCTGATCAGCCTCAGGTGAGCCTGCCTGTGTGTAAGGCCACCGCTGTCCAAGGTCCTGTAGTGCTCCCCAGGCTGTGGGAGGAAACAAGAACCCCTGACAGCAGCCAAAGGGGAGGCGCAGCCCTCTACTCCCCTCTCCAAACCCTCCCGCCATCACAGCCTGGTTGTCGATCATTATGGCTAGCATGGCTACAGGAGTAGACCTTTGCCTTTGAAAGAGGGGTGATTATTGGGATGTGTTTGGCAGGAGCTCCACTGGTCAAGACAGTTCATCTTGTTGTTTCACAAGCAACAGTGTCTAAGGTGATTTCAGCATGGAACTCTGAAGGAAAGGTATCATCAGCAAAGGCCGAAAGTGGGTGGAAGTGCATACTCCAGGATCGTGAGGTCTGTTTATTAACGTGAAAAAGAAAAATAGGTGAACAACCACCAATCATTTTTATTGCAAATTTCAAACAGGATGGAGAACACCCAGATTAATCAGAAACGATGGTCCAACACCCTATCAAGTTAATTTAAATAGGTGTTTCCATTTTTTAGTTCACAACCTGGATGATATTGGTTCTTTAATGCCTTGTTTTTATTTGAATTGACTAAGTGGTTCACTTGCATTTCCAATGTACTTTTGTCTCATTTGATGTCTATCTTTCTGAAACCCTGCCTTTGAGACCAAGCATACAATAACTACGTACATCCAACTTTCAAATATTTCCAAATATCTTGTCTCATATTTATTAAACTCTGATTAAATACATGACATCCTAGATTTATGGCCAAGGCAGTTTTTTTATCAGATTCACACAGAAAAACTGGCTAGCCACAAGGCAGACCATCTGTACTCTGTCAAGCTGACAATGTGTACCCAAACCAGTGATGCTTCCAAAGCGCTGTGTATGCATAGATTGCCTCCTCCCCATGATACTGTTGTGGAAAGCTCACTGTTTTCTTTGATGTTCACTAATCTCTTGGAATACATTAAACATTTACTCCTCTGCATTCTCAAGAGTAAGAAGAGAAGTGAGTTGAGTTCATACAAAAAATAAACTAATTGGATTCAATATAGTAATTATGGTAACAAGAAGAAACACTCCTGGACCACATCAAAATAACTAAGTCAAGAAGTGTCTAATGGAATCATCAACTGAACTCCATTTTACAAGCACTAAGTGGGGGTGGGGGGTTGGGGGGTGATAAATATATATATATATAACTTTTAAGAGGGCAGAGTGTAACAGGACCGTTTACTGTCGGAAACTGAACATTATTCCCAAGTGGCCCCTGAAAAAATGAATTAATTTACAAACTGCATCTTACCAGGTGGAATAATCTTGGGAGCTTGTTATTCTTCTGACCCTGAACAAGGGAGCAACAGATAGCAGCACAAAGATTTACCAGAACTGATTAATAATTCCCACCTCTGTGTCTCACTGACACACAAACACAGCAATACAAATTACACTTCTCCTGATCATTGTGGAATCATCCAATATAGTACAGAAAGTCCTCTGAACAAACATTTAGACTCACTCAGATAGAGGATGCACTTTGAAATGTCAAACTAATGAACCACTGCCAAAGTGCCCTTGAGCAAGGCACTGAACCTCTAACTGCTCCAGGGGCGCCGTACTATGGCTGACCCTGCGCTCGGACCTCTTTTAAGAGAGATATGCAGAAAAACGAATTCCAATTACCTTGTGTGTAACTTGTGTAACATGGCAATAAATAATATTAAAAATGTAAAAAACATTAAGCCACCATTTTTAATGGGCTTGCTGCATCTGACTGTATTTAATGTTGCCTGTATGATGTTCTTTAGCTTGCTAAATAGCTTGCTATCTAATTAATAAACCATTCATTTTGAGTTCATAGATCAAATTTTAGACTACAAAATAGCTGAATGCTTATGCTGGTAATGACTGCTGAGCTGTAATGTGAGAGAAGACAGCATTATACATCTGATCAAACTTGTGACCAATGATATGCTGAGTCAAGGTGCTGGATCTTGACAACACATTACACATAGGAAGCTATGCAATCACTATTACAGAAAGGAGTAATTGCGGCTCTTAGAATCCATCCATCCATTGTCTAAGCCGCTTATTCCTGGTCAGGGTCGCGGGGGGGGGCTGGAGCCTATCCCAGCATGCGTTCCGGGCGAGAGGCAGGAATACACCCTGGACAGGTCGCCAATCCATCGCAGGGCACACACACCATTCACTCACACACTCATACCTACGGGCAATTTAGACTCTCCAATTAGCCTAACGTGCATGTCTTTGGACTGTGGGAAGAAACCGGAGTACCCGGAGGAAACCCACGCGGACACGGGGAGAACATGCAAACTCCGCACAGAAAGGCCCCCGGCCTGGATTCGAACCCGAGACCTTCTTGCTGTGAGGCGACAGTGCTAGCTCTTAGAATGTGTGAAATTCAAATTGAGTGCTAGCCCTGCCATTGCTGCATGATTGGCCTAAGCATCAATCAAGGAGGAAGGGTTTCAGAAGGGAACATAATATACCCCGCCTCATCAAGCAATAGTAACTCCTCTAGTCGGTTGGGCACCTGCTGCCGGCTGAACCAGCAACACAGTATTTGTTTTTCTCTAGGGCAATGCCTCCCAGCTGGATGGCTGAATGCATTTCAGAGGATGTGCATGCAAGTCTGCACTCTCTAAAATTGATGGATGATAGCGATAAGATGGTCTCGCAACAGAAAATGGATACTTCAAGTTCTGGCCCTCCCACCTCTCCAGATCTTATGTATGCTCTATGGAAGAGGTGGCCAACCCTGGCCCTGGCGATCCACAGGGTCTGCTGGTTTTTGTTTTCACCTTAAAATCAACATTCAATTTAGACCAGTGAAACGAAGTGTTCATTTTGTGATCAATTGCTTTAACTCATTGATTAATTGCAGAGTATCAAACAACAGCAGACCTTGTGGCTCATACCAGGGGCCTCATTTATCAACCATGCATATGGACAGATTTGTGTATAAACTGTGCGTACACTCAATTCCGTTTGGGGATTTATCCAATTTTAACACAATCTTCAGACCATGCATACATGACTCTAGTGGCAGAAAGGTTCAATGGCAAGCCAGACACTTATTATTTCATTAGATTAAATAGTTATATTACTAATAATAAATAAATATTACTTCCCAGGGTTGCGGTCAGTTTCATTTCCATTTAGTCAATTCAGGAAATAAAATTGACTGAGTTGAAATAGAATTGCCCCCAACTCTGTTACTCACAGAAGAGTACCCAAATCCACCATTGAGAGTTTAGTGAAAGGATATAATGTATTCTATAAAAATAAATGCATCAGCACAAGTGGGTAATGATAATGTAATAATATAGTAGACTAATACCATGCTGCAAGGAACACGTGATATACTATGAACTGTCGATGTGAGCAATTAAGTAATTATACAAGTTTGAAATAAATACACCATATTTCTGTGATGTTTGGTATGTGATATGCCGCACTAGCACTCTTACAGGATGTATAGGCATAAAATGAGTTTGGGCATGAGTGTGTATTCAGTGACCATGTGGTGAAGAATAGCACATGAATAGCCCACCATATAATGCTAATTAAGGGTGTTTACCGGGGCGTGAAACCTAAGCTGGCGCAGGTTCGCACATTTATAGGACAAGTGCGATTTATCAACGAAACCACGCATACGTGTGGCATACAAAACTTTCATAAATCCCTTTTTTCATGCATACTCATGGATTTCAGCGTATGCTCGAATATAAAATAAATTTCACGTCAAGTTTAAAAAATGAGACCCCGGGACTCTCCTGGTGCTCTATGGGTTAACTCTTGTAGACTTCCATATTCGATGTTGAGTGCTAAAACAAGTGCTTAGAGGTAATCACTCTGCATCTCAATACTTAATTATACTGTATATATTTAACTACCCATTGCTAAAAGACATTTACTTATTGTGTGATCATTAAGTGAGTTTTCTAGAAAACTGGTGTAAACAGTTTTCACCGACAACAATAGGCAATTATCAGTTATCAATATAGTGAAACTATTTATTACATTACATTACATTACAGGCATTTAGCAGATGCTCTTTTCCAGAGCGACTTACACAGTATCTGGCTAGATATCAAATAAAGAGTTAGTTCAATGGAACTAATTGTCCTCAATTCTTTAATCTGTTGGAATATAATTGTGTCACGGTTTTACCTCGTTCGGCCTCTGGCGGGCGCGTGGTCATGTGATGGTCTTTTCCTCTTTCTTCTGAAAGGAATCGTTGTCATTTCTGCCGCCCTTATATGGTCTTGTGTCAGTGGGTTCTCTGATCGCACTCAGCTGAGAGCAATCAGTATTAATCCCGTCTCCTACTTAAGGTCTCTTCTTCCTTCACTCAAACGCTTCTGTGTAAACGAATTGTTACGCTCTAGCCGGTATTCTGAACAAAGGTATAGCTTGACCACTCTGTGGTTTCTCTTAGTTAAAGAGAGAAGGAACTAACTTATTGATCTTAAAATAAAGGTTTAGCTTCACCACTCTGTGGTAGCCTTTTAGGGAGATCAATCGTCTCCAGGTGAAGGGAGCCACTTCGGTGGTTTTCCTTTGAGAAGTTATTCTTTGTTTGTTGGGGCTAATTTCCCCCAGAGCGAAAGTCTCTGAGGTAATTTTTTTTTTTGCCTTCGCTTCTCGGTGAGGAGTGTTCGCCCTATTCGGGTTGTTTCTGTTGGATTTATTCCCGTGGAGTTTTGTTCCAGGGTTCCCTTATTCCTTTTCTTTTCTATCTGTTTTCCCCACTCCCTAGTCTGTTCTCAAATTTAGTGGCTGATCGCTTGCGTTCAGCTTTTAGATACTTGTGAGATCTGCATGTGGTTCTTCCACCTTCGATCCCCACTACAAATTGTCCATCTATTGAGATATTTACCTGATTTAGATGGTCACTAATTAACTGAGCAATAATCAAGTATTCATTATGTACAATCTGGTATAACACTCCTTGAATAAGTCTTTCAAGAGAACAGAAATAAGGTTATATATATATATATATACTGTATACATATACAGTGGCTTTGGAAAGTATTCAGGCCCCTTCACTTTTTCCACACTTTGTTGTGTTAGACTTCATTTAAAATGGATTACATTTATTTTTTTACCATCAATCTACACACAATACCCCATAATGACAAAGTGAAAACTTATTTTTTTTTAAACTGAACTGTGTCATTTACATAAGTATTCAGGCTCTTTGCTATGACACAAAATTGAGCTCAGATGCATCCTGTTCCCTTTGATCATCCTTGAGATGTCTCTAGAATTTGATTGTAGTCCACCTGTGGCACATTAAATTGATTGGACATGATTTAGAAAGGCACACACCTGTCTACATAAGGTCCCACAGTTCACAGTGCATGTCAGTGCAAAAACCAAGCCATGAAGTCCAAGGAACTGTCCATAGACCAAGAGAATTGTGTCGAGGCATAGATCTGGGAAAGGGTATACAAACATTGCTAAAGTATTGGAAGTTCCCAGGAGTATAGTGGGCTTTATCATTGTGAAATGGAAGAAGTTTGGAAGCACCACAATTCTTCTTAGAGCTGGCCATTCGGCCAAACTCAGGAAAGAAGGGCCTTAGACAGGGAGGTGACCAAGAACCCAATGGCCACTCATATGACAGCCCGCCTGGAGTTTTCAAAACGGCGCTTAAAAAATACAAAGATTCTCTGGTCTCTAATGAGACAAAAATGGAACTCTTTGGCCTGAATGACAAGTACTACCATAAAGTAACCAGTAAATCAGTAAGGCCACTGTATATACACTCAGTAGCCACTTTATTAGGTATACCTTTCTAGTACTGGGTAGGATCCCCCCTTGCCCCTAGAACAGCCTGAATTCTTCATGGCATGGATTCAACAAGGTGCTGGAAACATTCCTCAGATTCTGGTCCATGTTGACATGATAGCATCACGCAGTCACGCTACAGATTTTTCATCTGCACATTAATGTTGCGAATCTCCCGCTCCACCACATCCCAAAGGTTCTCTATCCATAGCTTTCAGTCACGTGGTTTCTTCCCTAGTAACCGCCTACCTGCCGGGCAAAAAGTGTGATAACGTGACGTCATCGCATGGTAAACATTGGGGCAACATGGCGAGTGGACGCAATCCCAGCAATTTGCCGGCTGTTTTACACAGTAAAGACTATTTAGATCATCTCAGCCAGGAAGAAAAAGGTAGATACATGGACAAACTACAAATCTTGGGCACTTGTGATCCATATTTAGCACCCGCGGCTGTGTTTGAGCCACTAAATGCAGCTAAGTCCCTGCTTATAAAACTACCGAAAGCTACAAGTATTTCCACTCAGGCTGGGTAAACAATGCTGGTGTGTGGAAAGTGAAGAAATTCTTCATTGTCAAAGCGAAGGTGTGTGACGTTAAATTAGCCTAGCCTATCGGTATGCTAGCTAACGTTACGCTACGGTCAGTGGTAAGGTAGCTACCTCTTGCTAACCGGTAACGTTAGCTGTCAAAGCGAAGGTGCCTTTCGTTATGTTACGTTGTCTAGTCTATCTAACGTTACACAGCTAAATTACTATCTTGTGGTAGATAGCTCTAATTCTGGTAACGTTAGCTAGCTACGTTGATCACAGATATTTACAGCCCGAGCGCTGCTCACTGCTCCCTCAGGGGATGGGTTAAATGCAGAGACAAATTTCTCCTTTCTTTATTTTCTTTTTCACTGGGTATCCTATAAAAACACAACCCAGGCTTATCTCCTCGCCGGTTTGCACACCCGATTGCACAGCAACTCTCTGGCATGGTTTTCAATGCTCCTTCATCAGCGTTACAGGTGCTATGATAACGTGACGGGCAGTTGACGGGCAGTGCCTTTTGCCCGGCAGCGCAGCTCGCTCCTGGCCTGTGACGTCACGTGAAAGCTATGGATAGGACTGAGATCTTGTGACTGTGGAGGCCTGTCACACGCCATGTGACAAACCCTGAATGGGAACAGAACAGCCAGGAGACAGGGAGTGGAGTTTGTCGGTCTACGGACCGGATTTTATTTATTCGTTTTTCTGTCTCTCCCCCCAGACATGGGAGAGACAGTGGGAGTAGCAGGTTAACATATAACAAAGACCAACACAGACACAAAGTCTTCACCCTACTCGCCGCGAAGCTTTCGGGTAAAAACAACAAACGAAAATAACAAGTTAAAATAACCAAACTTACGAGACACCGCGCCTCTTCCTCCGGAGTTCCCCTGGAACCTCCTCAGGCACACATCTCCAGTGACCTTTCAAGTGCTTCCCACCCATTTAACCCATTTATACTGAGACACTCAAACTTTTCAGTTCGAGTTCTCTTACTCATTCATCCAGAGACACTCGTCACTCCCCACAGTGAGAGTTCTGGCAATCAGTCCCAAGACACCTCCACTTTTCCAGTGAGTTCTTGGGCTGTTGCTCAGCTACTCTCCACTGTCGAGTGCGAGCTCTCTTTTACTAAAACCGAGGGCGAGAGGCGGACCCTCTTCCAGGGCACCCTCTCGCTCCTCCATAATAATCACAGGGGAGAGAGGCGGACACCTAAAGCGCACCCCCTCTCCCTCTTCCCCACTCACACAGGAAGCACTCTACTCAGTCACTTTCGACAAACGCACACAAAACTCCAAACATTAAACATCCACATTTCACATCAAACATTCCACATCAAACGTGCACGTGCACGCGCACTCACACACACATCAAGACAAGACTGACTGATTCCCCACTCGCCCCACCTGCTCTTAACCCCCTGAGGTCCGTGTTAAGCTTTTAGATGTTTTTTGATTTTGGCATGGTCTGATATTTATCTCAATTTCATCAATTTAACACACACTTACTCAAGTGTTTGATATTTTTATTTGAAGGACAATCACAGCTACATTTGTATGCCATCAATAGTTTGGTCAGTATCATATGCAGCTTGTAAATAGATCTACAAACACAAACACAAGTTAAAAATAGTAAATTTTTCTGCTGTCACAAAAGTTGTGAAAGCACACACTAAACTATAGTGACGAATTGTTTTGCCAATGTCGTTTGTTCACAAAGGTCTTGGTTATGTAAGGTGTGAAAATAGTTTAGCACATCTGAGATCTAAATAGCTAAAAACCTGTTTTTATCAGAACTGGTCACATTTATTTCAGGCTGTGGGAGGGCTAAATGCTAAATACCTGAATATTCATGATTCATTGTCCACACCTCTAAGATCTGTCAGATGGGCCATCTCTGTCACAAAGGCCAGGCCATCAGACAAAGACAAAAGCCACTGACAGTAAGCAAGTCAGTGAGTCATGCAGAAGACAGAAAAAAATACGCTTTTTTCATTTTGGAAGATTTATTGAAAACAGCACAAACTATATACAAAAAAAATCTAAATTAAAACACGGTGAAACATTAAAACATCTTGTTTTTACAGTCTTGATTGCCACTTCTCAAAACAGTTTCTGGTCAACTGTAGGCACAAGGGCACATCACAAGCCTTGCACTCCCATGGAGTGCACTGTTGTTTCCCAGACATCGTGCAGAGTACGCATTTATTGCGACCAACAGAAGCCCGTTTGCTAACATCCATAGTCTTTTTTCCAGTGGGCACAGGCACATGATCAAAAGTAGCCTGTTGTCTGGGTATCTTCTGTGAGACACCACACAGCTGTGCAATGAGCTCCTCCTGGAAAGCCTTGTGCGTCATGGCTTCCTGTTGTCGCAGTGATGACAGTTCTTTGTGTAGGAGGTATGCATTTATGGCGGCAATGTCAAGAAATGTAAAAACAATTTCCGGTACCATTTCATTGTTTTGTGCTGCGCTGTGTAGTACTGTATCAGTTGGTCAGACAGATCAACACCCCCCATGTGCTTATTGTAGTGGATGATGGGTGAAGGGCACGGAAAGTCCTTTGTGATCCAGACACCATCTTGCTTCACCCTCCGTTTTGTTGTGTCCCCATCGAAGGCTGCATGGATGGTAGAGCAGACAGGCACAACTTTAGTGTCCACCCACTTCACAAACACCAGAGGACCATCCCTAATCCACCTGATACTTCCTCTGGGTGACTTCTTAGTCAAAGCATTTGAATCAGTGCGTGGACAGTCCTTCCTGTTGTCCCTATATGTCCCACAAGCACCAATGTTTAGTCCAAGCAAGTCCCTGAAGAGCTTTGGGCTTGTGTAGAAATTGTCCATGTACACATGATATCCAGAACCCAAGTAATCCCGATTCACAAGTGACATTAGTGTCATATGTAAGTCCTCCTTGTCCTATCTGAAAGTAGTTTTCCTGGGTACACAGAAAAGTCCACAGTATACCCAGTACTAGAGTCACACAGTACAAACAACTTGAAACCCCACTTTATAGGCTTTGCTTTCATGTACTGGGTCATACCGGAGTTTGCCTTCCATGCTACCATTCTTTCATCCACTGAAATGTTCCTGCGAGGATGAAAGAAGGTTTTACAGGCATGCTGAACTGTGTCCATGAAAGGTCTGAGCCTGAACAGCTTGTCGTACTGTGGCGTTCCCCGCTTCCGGTCATTTTCTTGGTCCTTGTCTGGATCACTCATGTGTACATTCCAGGAAATAGCTCTATCTGTCCCTGGCCATAATCGTCACCGGGAATGCTAAAGAATAGATGGTATTCTGTCGCCAGTAATCCCTGATTTCGTGCTGCTTTACCATGGCCATGTAAAACAGCAGTCCAATGTACCTGTAGAATTCCTTTACCCCAACATCAGTCCACGTGTACTTGGAGCCCTTTGCTTGTGCCATGGCAGCCTGCTTGTTCGTGTTCCTACACAGTGTTTTGACAGCATCTCTAGGAACATACAGTTTGAACAAGTCCAGAGGAGTGTGGTTGTCTGCCAAATTCAGTTGCACTCCAGGTGGCCGTGCAGGCTGGAACCGTGACACTGGTGGAGCCTCATCAGGAGCGGTCTCGGTTTTCCATGGCGGATGCCTGGGTGCTTGTGATACTGGTGTACGAATCCTGCGTGGCTTTTCTGTGGCAACTTGTAGAGGCGCTCTGGTACCACTGTAAGAACTAACCAAAAATGGTTGTTAGGAAATGTGATATTTAAATCATACACAAATCTACAGAATACAAACATCACATCTGGCAGAGGAATGCCACATATTACAAATCATACAGCCTACCAATAATTCACATAAGACACATACCTTTGTGTAGGAGTCCTGCGTGGCTTTTTTTAGTGGAGAAGGATTAGTTTGTTCTTCCACATCGTCCTCACTGTAAACATAAAAGCAAAAGATTGTAAGGACACACAATACATAAGAGCATTACATTGAATAGGCATTGGAAAATGTGATATTTACATCATACACAAATCTACAGAATACAAACATCACATCTGGCAGAGGAATGCCACATATTACAAATCATACAGCCTACCAATAATTCACATAAGACACATACCTTTGTGTAGGAGTCCTGCGTGGCTTTTAGTGGAGAAGGATTAGTTTGTTCTTCCACATCGTCCTCACTGTAAACATAAAAAGCAAAAGATTGTAAGGACACACAATACATAAGAGCATTACATTGAATAGGCATTGGAAAATGTGATATTTACATCATACACAAATCTACAGAATACAAACATCACATCTGGCAGAGGAATGCCACATATTACAAATCATACAGCCTACCAATAATTCACATAAGACACATACCTTTGTGTAGGGTCCTGCGTGGCTTTTTAGTGGAGAAGGATTAGTTTGTTCTTCCACATCGTCCTCACTGTAAACATAAAAAGCAAAAGGTTGTAAGGACACACAATACATAAGAGCATTACATTGAATAGGCATTGGAAAATGTGATATTTACATCATACACAAATCTACAGAATACAAACATCACATCTGGCAGAGGAATGCCACATATTACAAATCATACAGCCTACCAATAATTCACATAAGACACATACCTTTGTGTAGGAGTCCTGCGTGGCTTTTTAGTGGAGAAGGATTAGTTTGTTCTTCCACATCGTCCTCACTGTAAACATAAAAAGCAAAAGGTTGTAAGGACACACAATACATAAGAGCATTACATTGAATAGGCATTGGAAAATGTGATATTTACATCATACACAAATCTACAGAATACAAACATCACATCTGGCAGAGGAATGCCACATATTACAAATCATACAGCCTACCAATAATTCACATAAGACCCATACCTTTGTGTAGGAGTCCTGCGTGGCTTTTTAGTGGAGAAGGATTAGTTTGTTCTTCCACATCGTCCTCACTGTAAACATAAAAAGCAAAAGGTTGTAAGGACACACAATACATAAGAGCATTACATTGAATAGGCATTGGAAAATGTGATATTTACATCATACACAAATCTACAGAATACAAACATCACATCTGGCAGAGGAATGCCACATATTACAAATCATACAGCCTACCAATAATTCACATAAGACACATACCTTTGTGTAGGAGTCCTGCGTGGCTTTTTTGGTGGAGCAGGATTAGTTTGTTCTTCCACATCATCCTCACTGTAAACATAAAAAGCAAAAGGTTGTAAGGACACACAATACATAAGAGCATTACAGTGAATAGGCATTGGGAAATGTGATATTTACATCATACACAAATCTCTACAGAATACAAACATCACATCTGGCAGAGGAATGCCACATATTACAAATCATACAGCCTACCAATAATTCACATAAGACACATACCTTTGTGTAGGAGTCCTGTGTGGCTTTTTTGGTGGAGCAGGATTAGTTTGTTCTTCCACATCATCCTCACTGTAAACATAAAAAGCAAAAGGTAAGGACACACAATACATAAGAGCATTACATTGAATAGGCATTGGAAAATGTGATATTTACATCATACACAAATCTCTACGTTGCAAAAAGCGTAATATGTAGTCACAAGACGCGGAACTCATATATTTACACGAGTATTTGAAAACAAGCGAAATAAAATAAATGGCACAATACAGATCGCAAGCGTAAACACAGACAATATGCCACAAGAGTTTTTAAAACATTTTAGGCCGTTTGAAAAGTATTTTTACATATTGCATTTTGTTACATTGCAAAAAGCGTAATATGTAGTCACAAGACGCGGAACTCATAGGCTACATTTACATGAGTATTTGATAACATGGCAAATAAAATATAGTTACTTACTCTTCAGTAAGGTCCTCATCTGGATCAATTCTAAATTGAAAATGTTGTCTCTCTTCATCTGAATCCTCTTCAGAATCGGGACATGATGAGCTGTTGTCCTCGTCGCTTTCCATCACTGCTCTCAAACACTCGAACGCAGAAAATCTTGCCATCTTGAATAAAACGTGTTTCAAATTGTCGGGACATTTTATGTGTTTATGCCGGCATTCTCACACATGGCCCGACGCCCCTCCCCACGCCCCTCCCCGAAACTAACACCTCGTTAACATGTCAATAGAAGGGGGGTGGTCCTGCCAGGTGAAAAAGAGAGTGAAATGCAAGGTTTACTTTTGGTCTAATTAATCTAATTTTAAAAATCCCATATTATTTGCCAGTGCTCAAATCGGAAAGTCGCGATTCTAAGGTTTCTGTCAATGTTTTTGCCGCGTGTGTATGATAAAATATCGCGAAGTTAGAAATAGTAATATACTTGTATTGCTGCTTGGATCGGCGCCGACCTCAGGGGGTTAAATAGGCTTAGTTTCTGCCTGGCTCAGGTGGGACTTGTGAGGCAATCACCCAATCACAACTCACATTCTCACCCAGACACCCAATCAGCCAATTGACTTCTATATCAATTGACTGATTGACACCAATTAAATAATTAAATGATAATTAAACCAATTAAGGCCTTTGGAGCTCCCTTCCCGGCGACAGTTCACACTCACACCCTGGGAGAGTAACAAACCTGCCCCCGGAAAGTCTCACTGCTCCAAAAGCCTCTACCACATAACATAAGGGGAAGATGAGAACAGGCCATTCAGCCCAACACTGCTCGTCCATTCCTACCACTAATCTGCTCACAATGCTTAGTTTACCCAAAGGCTAGAGTGTCTAACACTGGATCGAGCCTGGCCTTGAATACCCCTAGTGTCTCAGCCTCCACTACATGTCCAGGCAAGCTATTCCATGCATTGATCACTCTCTGTGTGAGAAAATATTTCCTAGTGTCCGTGTGAAATTTACCCTTTGTCAGTTTCCATTTATGCCCCCTCGTTCTGCTAACCGAACTCAACTTGAATAATTTCCTGTAATTCACTTTGTTAATTCCTTTAATAAATTTAAAAGCCTCAATCAAATCTCCCTAAGTTTCCTTTTCCTAAGCTTGAACAGTCCAAGCATCTCTAGCCTTTCCTCATAACACTTGTCTTTTATGCCTGGAATCAGTCTGGTTGCCCGTCTTTGGACCTTTTCCAGCGCATCTATATCTTTTTTTGTAGTGCGGTCCCCAGAACTGCACACAATATTCCAAGTGTGGCCTAACAAGGGCATTGTATAGGGTGCGTATGATCTCCTTCGATTTGTACTCAATACTCTTGGCTATGTATCCCAGTATCCTGTTGGCTTTTTTAACTGCTACCGCATTGACCAGACCCTGACAAGCTTTGATCAACTAGTACTCCTAGGTCTTTTTCTCACGAGTGCACATTCTAGTTTTCTACCTCCCATCAAATAATCCTGTCCTAGGTTTTTATTCCCACATGTAGAACTTTACATTTAGTTGTATTAAATTTCATTTGCCAGGTTTCTGCCCATTTCTGGATTCTATTCAGATCGTCTTGGATTACTTTAGTAGATTCTGACTATTTGCTAAGCCTCCCAGTTTTGTATCATCTGCAAATGTAACTAATGTACTTTCAATGTCCATATCAATGTCATTTATGTAAATGATAAAGAGCAGTGGTCCCAGCACCGATCCCTGCGGGACTCCACTTCCCACTATACCCTCCTCGGATAAGATCCCGCCTATTACTACCCTTTGTGTTCTATCCCGTAACCAGTTCCGAACCCACTCTAAAATGCCACTTGTAATTCCTACTGTTCTCATTTTGATAATGAGTTTGTCATGTGGCACCTTATCAAATGCTTTTTGGAAATCTAAGTATATAATATCATACGCCTTTCTCTCATCCAGACACTTGGTTGCTTCCTCAAAAAATGTCAGCAGATTTGTCAGACATGACCTACCCTTGCAAAAACCATGCTGGCTATCCCTTAGGATGTTGTAATTTTCGAGAAATACTTCTAGTTTATCTTTAATAATAGATTCTAATATTTTGCATATGATGCAAGTTAAAAACCTGTTACCATTTAAGTGAATTTACCCAAAAACACCCAAACGACATACCCAAAAGTAAATTAAAGCTGCTCTTCAACCACTTGCAGTATATGCCTGGTTTTGGTCTCATTCAAAAGATAACACTCTGAATTTTTTTATTGCAAAACAATCAGAATCACTAAGTGCCTCTGGCACTGTGTAATAGTGGTCTGAATGTGCTGAATTTGAAGGATATAAATTCCGCCTGGATTTTTTTGTAGAAACGGATGCCTGCAGGTGACTATAGCTGGTAGGTATAAGCTGGAAAACACCATAGGAACATAGCATGAAGTGTTACCAAGTTCAGGTTCAAATTTCAGAACAAAACCTCAAATGAACATATTACAGTTTTTTTTGAAGGGTACCACCAGGCGTTCCCAAACTGTGCCGTTTGGAGACTCCAAAAGGACCTTTCGTAACCAAAGGCCATAACTTTTGAACTTTTCAACATACAGGCATCATATTGGGCTCTACTGGAAGGTGACACTCAGGGCTATCCTACCATATACAGATTCACTGTCAGTAGTAATGACACAGAATAAGTGAAGTATAAACACATTTTTTGTGCTTTATTGAATGGTGCATGGTATTTCTTGTCTGAACAAATACAATTTTGAAAATAAAAATAAAATTTGCATTAAAAAAAAAAGTATAGAGCATAAATAAAACACAGCAAACATAAAATATTTACAAAATCCCTGAGAGGTTAGGGAGTGTCCCTCCCTAACCTCCTCATAGGTTTTTGGCAACATGCCAGGCATTGTAGCAGTCACGGGTGGGGACAAAGCACAAAGGCACATCACATGAGGAGCACTTCACTGGTGTCTTTCCCTGGCATTGCCTGCACCTCAGTCAACCAGCAGTGCTGTCCCCACTGATATGCACCGGCCTGTGATGTGCTCCACGTGGGGCAGGAGGTGGTACGGGTCTGGCTGTGGAGTGAGACCCCACCCCTGCCAACTCCTTGACGAGGGTCTCCCTGAATGCCTTCTGGTGCAGGGGTACACATCCTTTTGCCTTTGCAATGTCTTTCTGGAGGAGGAAGGCGTTCACAATCGCGATGTCCATGAAGTGATAAAAGAATGTTTTGTACCACTTCTTGGTCTTGTGAAGGACTTTATAGTACCCTATGAGGGCATCAGATACGTCGACACCACCCATATACCTGGATGGACAGAAAAAACAAACACAACAATGAGAAAAATATACCAAAACATAAATATATCAAGCACACAAATGATAACATGGACATGAAACATGGTTGAATATATAGTACGTACTGATTGTACTCCTTCACTACTGGTGGAACTGTGACGTCCTTCAACGCCCACTGCCCATCTGCGCCTTTGATCCTCCTACGCACTGTGTCCTCCCCATGGGCCGTGTGGAGGGTTGAACACAGGAAGACGTCACGTTTGTCTCGCCACTGGACAAAGAGGACTGAGTCCTTCCTTATCCATTGTATGCTGCCACGGGGAGATTTTGAGCTCAGACTGTTCACTTTTGTTTAGGGGAATCCAATTCTGTTCGTGCAGATGGTTCCACACGCCCAGATCCTCTTCTGTAGGAGGTCATGGAAAAGGGTGGGACTTGTATAGAAATTGTCCACAAAAAGCTTGTAGCCAGTGCCCAGCAACGGTGTGTCGACTAGCTCCATCACAGAGTCATAACTGAGCCCCTTGCCACTGGTTCCCTGCAGCTTTCCCTCATAAACAAAAAAGTCCCACGTGTAACCATTTGAGGAGTCTGCCAGCACAGAGAGTTGAATCCCCAACGAACAGGCTTATTTCGCATGTACTGTTTTAGGCCAATGCAGGCTTTGGAGGCAACCATTCGCTCGTCAATGGTCTGGCTAGGGTGGTAATTCCTTTTGCAGGCTTCCCTAATCTCCTCATAGAGGGGCTTGATCTTGCTGAGACGATCGAAGGCTGCTGTGCCTCTCCTTTGAAATGAATAGAACAAAGTTTATTTGCCATGTGTAACAAGTACAGGTTCAGGTATATTGGAATTCTTGTCATCGCTTGTCCTTACAGTATCTTATCAGCAGTAACCTTTGCTCGTTAGCTGCATCCTCCACAGAGCTGCCTCTCGCTCTACGTCTCCCCCGTCCTCTTGGTCTTCTGCTGGTACTGCCCTGCTGCTCCATCATACGCGGCTGCTTGCTGACTGTGGGCTCCCAATCCTCATCCGAACCAGATGATTGCCTATACAAAACTTTTCCATCTTTTCTGTATTCTTTTTTTACAGCTCGCTGCCTCACATCAGCAGTTCAGTCACACAATATCATACAATGATTGAAACACAAAGGGGGGGGGAGGCACACACATACACTTCACACTTCAGTCAAACAAAATACTAAACTAGAGCTTATTTATGTTTAAATATACAACAATATATGTTATAATAATATAATAAAATACTTACTGGTCGAGAATAATGTCTCCTCCGTCAAGAAATTCCTCCTCAGCCACCGAGTCAATTTCGTTTTCCTCAATTTCTTCCTCTGATACGTCGCTTTCACAATGAGCCCAAAATATGTCTGATTCTTCCTTGCTGGCAGGAGCAGTGCATGCAGCCACCAGCTGTTCGTATGAATATTTCAATTTTTCACTCCGTTTCGCCATTATTAGATTATTCGCTTAGCTCTACAAAACTATAACGTTACACTGCGGAGTGCTGCGTAATTACGCGCTACCACGAGTACTAAAAATACTATCCGGAAGTGATCTTCTAAAGGACCTCTCAACAAACCATATATCGTTAGCTCATTGGATTAGCTATACTATAATAATCGGCTGCGATTTGATGGATCTATCGTTCATCAAATATAGGCAGGTACTTCCTGTGAACACGGACACGCATTGGCTATTGACAGCTATTGAGGCCGCCTGGGAGCTCCTATTTGGTCAAATGAGGTGTCATTCAAAAGGTCAGACATGGCGGACATTTTGATTCTGTCAGCGTCATTACATAACACCAGATCTAGAATTGAATTTCCTCTTGTAGGCTGTCTAACATACTGTGCCAAAAAAGATCATTAATAACATCTAGAAATTCTTCCTCCCTATTTCCTTGTCCTGTCTCCAATTCCCAATTAATACCAGGGTAATTTAAGTCACCCATGATAATAGTCTCACCTCCTCTGCAAGCTTGTTTTATATTTTCAAAAGCATTATATTCATATTGCTGTCTGAAGCTGGTGGTCGATAACACACCCTATATTTAATCCCTTCTCATGTTCCCTATGAGCTTTATCCAAATATCCTCGCTAGGCATGCGTTGGCTAATTTCTGGAAACTCCTGCACATTGAGATTATCTTTCACATATAGTGCCACACCCCCACCTCTCTTACCGGATCTATCTTCCTAATAAGTTTATACCCTTCTATATTGTATTCATCCCCGTCCTCTTCTCCCAGCCACATCTCTGTAATCCCTACGATATCATAGCCTTTGCTATTGATATAACCTCTATTTCCAGAAATTTACTTCTAGCATTAAAACAGACATTTCAGACTACTGTTTATACTATTCCTCTCCCGCTCCCTCACTCCCTTCCATCCCAAGCCACACTTGCTAAAATTTTGTTTAATCAAGACTTTATTAATGCTTTCACTGTTATATGTAGTCTTGACAGACTCCATCTGGGCAGTCTGCACCACCCTACCCATTTCACTCTCTATCCTCCCTGCCCCCCGAGTCTCTAGTTTAAATAATCCTGCGCTACCCTAAGCATACGCTGACCCAGAGCGTAGGTACCCATCCGGTTCAGGTGTAACCCATCGCGCTTGTACAGGTCACCCCTGTTCCAAAAAGTCCCAGTGCTCAATAAATCTATACCCCTCTTTCCTACAGAAGGATTGTAGCCACATGTTAAACCTATAGATAAACTTCAGCTTCCCTCTGCTTGCACGTGGTACTGGTAGAATTCCCGAGAAGACTACCGTGGAGGTTTTACTCCTAATCTTCACTGCTAGTTCCTCAAATTTATCTTGCAGGACCTCCAACCTGCCCTTACCCATGTCATTGGTCCCTACGTGGACCATGACCACTGGATCCCCTTCTGCTTTGGCCAGGAGCCTGTCCACATGCTCAAGGAGATCCCCAACCTGGGCACCAGGCAGGCAACACACCGTGCGAGTCTCCTTGGCCCGGGAACAGACTATGCTGTCCACTCCCCTGATTATTGAATCCCCCACTACCAGCAACTCCCTTTTCCTGGGAGATGTGGCCATCAGGGTGTCCTGTGGCACATGCATCCCCCCGCTCTCAGGGTCACGGGCCACAGATTCCTGCAAGGGCTGGAATCTGTTGGACACCTCAATCTCTGGAGATGCCGCCCCTTTGTGGTGTGCAAGCCCTTTCCTACCTTTGTTCCTAACTGTGACCCACCTGTCACTTCCTGCCTGCTCTAAATTCATCCCTCCTCCCAGCCTAGGCGTGCACACCTTCTCCCTAACGGACGTACTAATTGGTTCTAAGAACCCTGACAATTGGGGACTATGTGCGGCCGATACAGCCAATTGGCCTTCGAGAACAAGAATCTTGTCCTCGAGATGCTCAATGAGCTTGCAGCAGTGGCGGGTGAACAGCCCAAGGAAATCGCTTTCCAGCAGGCCACATTTTGGCCCCTAACTGACTCCCTATCTCTCCCTAAATTTAGATTTTTACTGTCTAGACGGAGTCAGCAATACCACACGCTAGGTGGCTCCGGATAGAAAGCAGTAGGCCCTGACGTTAGTAGTAGGCTAACTGTAACTGGAAGGCCTCATATAGCCACTTACCCAGCTACTGATATAAATACTATATTTAACGTTAGAATTTACAACCTGGGTCAAACTATTTAGCAATCAAACCTTTGTAATATGCTAGCTACAAATACAAAATCACCAATCCACACTTTAAAAGATACTAGCTATCCACGTTATAGCTAAAGCGCCTGGACAGCAAAAACCGGATATAATATACGCCTAAAACTTTCCGACGTACAATGCTTAGTTTATAAATAACTATAATAGACTACCGCAGTAATACAATTTTCCCAATCGGGTAAACAGGCGAATTTACGTTTAATTTGAGGTTGCTTCTGGGAGGGTGAAAAAAACAAAAACCTTGTTAGCTTTTTGTGCCAATTTGTACTAACAAAGGAGAAGAAAAAAAAGCCTGTCCCTGTCCTTAAGGCAACAAAGGATTACATTTACATTTACATTTTACATTTTAAGCATTTAGCAGACGCTCTTATCCAGAGCGACTTACAAGATGTGCATCAATACATGATAGGAACAATCACAGTTAGCGCACGAGATCAGTGCAGGAATACAGCAATAGACATCATTGCAGGCATCTGCGTACCATACCTGTAACACCGGGAAGGAAAAGGTATTTAAAAAAATAATTCTTTTTAAAAAAATAAAGAGTATAGTGTTGAACAAGTAAACAGTGGTGAAGACAATTTAGCTAGATGGACAGAGATCAGGGGTAGTGGAGTCTTAAAAGGTGGGTTTTGAGTCTCTTGCGGAAGATTGGAAGTGATTCCGCAGTCCTGACCGATTGCGGGAGGTCGTTCCACCAACAAGGGACCAGGACAGAGAAGAGGCGAGACCGCGAGGAGCGGCTGCCAGGCGCCCGGAGGGATGGGGCAGTCAGTCTGCCAGCGGAGGCGGAGCGGAGGGGTCTGGACGGGGTGAAAAGCAAGCACCAGTGACTTGAATCTGATGCGTGCTGCGATGGGGAGCCAGTGCAGAGAGGAGAGTAGAGGGGGTGGCGTGGGTGAACTTCGGCTGGTTGAACACCAGGCGAGCAGCAGCGTTCTGGACTAGTTGCAGTGGCTTGATGGCACAGGCCGGAAGGCCTGCCAGCAAGGAATTGCAGTAGTCCAGACATGAGATCACCAGGGCCTGGACCAGGAGTTGAGTGGCCTCTTGGGTGAGGAGCGGTCGGATCCTCCGGATGTTGTGGAGGGAAGCGGCAGGTCAGTGATCGCTGCAATATGGCTCGAGAAGCACAGCTGGTTGTCAGGGTTACCCCAAGACTCCTGGCAGACTGGGACGGAGACACTATGGAGCCTTCCACGGTGATTGATGCATCAATCATCGGGGAACCCTTCGCTGGGAGGAAGAGCAGCTCTGTCTTCCCCAGGTTCAGCTTCAGGTGGTGGGTGGACATCCATGCGGAGATGTCAGCCAGGCATGCAGAGATCCGTGCGGGACCTGGGTATCAGATGGAGGAAGGAGAGAAACAGTTGAGTGTCATCAGCATAACAGTGATAGGAAAAACCATGAGCAGAAATAACAGAGCCAAGTGACTTGGTGTACAGAGAAAATAGGACAGGGCCTAGCACCGAGCCCTGCGGGACACCAGTAGAGAGGGTGCGGGAAGAGGAGAGGGATCCTCTCCAGGCCACCTGGTAGGACCGGTCAGCCAGGTAGGACTCAAACCATGTCAACACAGATCCAGAGATTCCCATCTCAACGAGAGATGAGAGCAGGATCCGGTGGTCCACGGTGTCGAATGCCGCCGACAGGTCGAGGAGGAGGAGGACGGAGCTAAGGGATCGGGACTTAGCGACGTGAAGAGCCTCTGTGACCGCAAGGAGAGCAGTCTCTCTGGAGTGGCCTGCTCTGAACCCAGATTGGTTAGGATCAAGCAGGTCGTTCTGTGAGAGATGAGCAGACAGTTGATTATAGACAGCCCGCTCTAACGTTTTGGAGAGGGAAGGGAGGAGAGAGACAGGTCGGTAGTTAGAGATGACCGCAGGATTCAGAGAGGGTTTTTTGAGGAGGGGGACAACCTGAGCGCATTTGAGGGAGGAGGGGACAGAGCCAGAGGAAAGAGAGGAGTTAATGACATTAGAGACAAAGGGAGGATGTCCATAGCAATGGACTGGAAAGAGGGGGGAAGGAATGGGATCAAGAGGGCAGGTGGTGGGACGGTGGGAGAGAACAAGTTGAAGGATGTCCGAGTCAGGAGGGGTGAGAAGGAGGACAGAGGAGTGGGAGGTTTAGGTAGCGGGATGGGAGAGGAGAGGTTGGGGGAAGGAGTTGCGAATGACCTCAACCTTCTCGTGAAAGAAGGATGAGAAGTCATCGGCGGTTATAGAGGAGGGGGTGGGGGAGGAGGAGGGGTGAGGAGAGAGGAAAACGTAGCATAGAGTTTCGTGGGTTGGAAACAGAAGATTGAATCTTAGAAAGGAAAAATGCAGACTTAGCAGAGGAGAGGTTAGCGGAGAAGGAAGCCAGGAGTGTGTGGAAGTCAGACAGAGCTACAGGGGATTTGGATTTTCTCCATTTCCTTTCTGCCGCACGCAGCTTCAGTCGGTTAGCCCGAATGGAATCGGTTAGCCAGGGGGCGGGGCGGAGACGAGCGGGTTTAGCGGATAGAGGACAGAGTAAGTCAAAGGAGGAGAAGAGAGGAAAGTAGGGTGGATGATGCTACTTCAGCAGGTAGCTGAGAGAAGGCATCAGTAGGGGGAAGGGAAGATAGGACAGTAGCTGACAGGGCAGCGGGTGAGAGAGCGGAGGTTGCGACGGACAAGGACAGTGGGAGCAGGTGAAGATGGTTCAGGGACAGAGGGGAGGGGGAGGGAGAAAGACAGAAAGGAATGGTCAGACACATGTAGAGGCGATACCGTAATGTTGGGTGAGGCGCAGTTCCTGGTGAAGACCAGGTCCAGTTGGTTACCGGCCTTGTGGGTGGATGGGGATTCAGCCATGGTGAAGTCAAAGGACTGAAGCAGGGGGAGGAATGCAGAGGCCTGGGAGGACTCTAGCTGCAGGTTGAAGTCCCGAGGAGTAAGACGGGAGTGCCATCCTCAGGGAAGGCACTGAGTAGGGCATCCATCTTGTCTAGGAAACTCCCCAGTGGACCTGGAGGGCGATAAAGAACAATGATGTGCAGTTTACATGGAACAGTGACAGTGACAGCATGAAATTCAAAGGAGGAGGGTGAGAAGTGAGGAAGGGGAACAATACCAAATCTCCACAGGGGGGAGATGAGTATACCTGTCCCTCCACCTCTACCTGAGGGTCGTGGAGTGTGGGAGAAGGTGTAGGCGGCAGAGAGAGCAGCAGGGGTGGCCGTGTTTTGCGGAGTGATCCAGGTCTCCGTAAGCGCCAGGAACTGCAGGGAGAGTAGCGAGGCCTGGGCCGAGATGAAATCGGCCTTCCGGACAGCGGACTGGCAGTTCCATAGTCCGCCTGCTACCACCACGTCAACACCGGGAGATCTAGGAGGGTGGATGAGGTTGGACAGATTACGGGTGTGGGTAGAATCTCTCCTAGGCAATCTAGAAGAGGAGACATGGACTGGGATAGGGAGGTAGCATGTAGTGTTAGATGCAGAGGAAGTAGAACAGGGAGATACAAAACTATGATACTCACCTTGCGGCGAGCACTCCCTAGCTGGCCCCCCTCGGTAGACTCCTTTGTCTTTGTCCGCTGAGTCTTCGTTCGGTGAGGCTAGGAAGGTGAGGCTGCCGCTATCCACAACTATGATTGCTTATATGTGGCGAATGCCCTGACTGACAACAATAGAGACTAATTACCAATTCCTTACATTAATCAACTGCAAACACGGGTGCTAAGCCTGTTAATCAAAACTGGTTGAAACGCTAAGTATCAATCAATCTTTGAACTAAATCTTCTAAGCAGCGACTGAAGCTAGTAATCAACTAATAAACTGGAACAAAAGCAACAAGCTACTAATTAGACTAACAAAGTAACGAGACCTGCTCCTGCAACGGGTGCAAACAGGCAGAGAACGCAGAACTACACATGAAGTCTAACGCCGGGTTACCAACACGGACTAGAACGCAACAAGATACTCTTACCGTGGTCAGATGCACACTGATAAGATTCGGCCGATAACGTGCTTAAATCCTCCCTGACAACAATACAGACTAATTACCAATTCCTTACATTAATCAACTGCAAACACGGGTGCTAAGCATCAATCAATCTTTGAACTAAATCTTCTAAGCAGCGACTGAAGCTAGTAATCAACTAATAAACTGTGGAACAAAAGCAACAAGCTACTAATTAGACTAACAAAGTAACGAGACCTGCTCCTGCAACGGGTGCAGAGAACGCAGAACTACACACGAAGTCTAACGCCGGGTTCCCAACACGGACTAGAACGCAACAAGATACTCTTACCATGGTCAGATTACACCTTAGAAGCAGAAACTCGTAACTAATGCGGTGATATATTTATATAACGTTTATACAGGTTAACGTTATATAGCTACGCTAACGTATAAAACGCGAGCTAAGTTAGCCTAATATCGGAAATCCAAACTCCGGGGCAAATTAATCTAACTCACGTCCCCTCACAAGCACTTTGCTAGTTCCCCTCGTTCGTCCCGCTCGAAACTAACACCCAAACTACCAAATATTTCGACAGAATACAGATTATTTGGCAAGAGTAAAATGCCAGACACACAGCAAACAGCCCTCAAACACTTCGTCTGTGAAACAGGAAGTAGCGACTGAACTCATTGTCATGCTTGTGGAACCAGCTTGAGATGACGTGTGCTTTGTGACATGGCACATTATCCTGCTGGAAGTAGCCATTAGAAGATGGGTAGACTGCGCCCATAAAGGGATGCACATGGTAAGCAACAAGACTCAGGTAGGCTGTGGCATTTAAACAATGCTCAATTGGTATTAAGGGACCTAATGTGTGCCAAGAAAACATTTCCCACACCATTACACCACCAGCAGCAGCGTGAACCATTGACACGAGGCAGGGTGGATGCATGGATTCATGTTGTTTATGCCAAATTCTGACCCTACTATGTATGTCGCAGCAGAAATCAAGATTCATCAGACCAGGCAACATCCAATCCAATCTTCAACTGTTCAGTTTTGGTGAACCTGTGTCCACTGTAACCTCACTTTCCTGTTCTTGGATGACAGGAGTAGAACCCTGTGTGGTCTTCTGCTGCTGTAGCCCATCCACTTCAAGGTTCAACGTGTTGTGCGCTCACTGTTGTAACACGTGGTTATTTGAGTTACTGTCGCCTTCCTGTCAGCTTGAACCAGTCTGGCCATTCTCCTCTGACCTCTCTCATTAACAAGGTGTTTTCGCCCACAGAACTGCTGCTCACTGGATGTTTTTTGTTTTTCGCACCATTCTCTGCAAACTCTAGTGACTGTTGTGCATGAAAATCCCATGATAAGCAGTTTCTGAGATACTCACACCATCCCGTTTGGCACCAACAATCATTCCACGGTCAGTCACTTAGATCACATTTCTTCCCCGTTCCTCTTGACCATGTCTGCATGCTTTTATGCATTGGCTGATTAGGTAATTGCATTAACGAACAGGTGTACCTAAGTGGCCACAGTGTATACGTATATTCAGATAAGGTTGTTGTAAATTAATGAATTATTTTTAGAAAATAGTTATTCATAGTTAAATTGCATTTAATTGAATTATGCATTATTTCCATGATAGCAATATGGACAGTGAGAATATGCATTCTTTATGATCGCAGAATTGTTTTAACAAAAGGGAATGGAGCATGTAAAAGCACTGAGGTGAATGTAACTTCTATAGGGGAAACCCCACCCCCTTCTTCGAACACTTAAATTTAAGCAGTTCAAGTCCAGTGAATAACCTGAAATGGTACAAAGGATAGCAGTAAACTGCCAGAGGTAAAAAAAAATAAAAAATTTAGGTTACCAAAAACTGAAATGTAAATATTTTGCCAGTGAGTAGTTTCCTACACCATCAAAAGGCACATGGAAACTGGAGGAAACTCTGACAAGAAGAGGTCTGGCAGACCCAAAGCCACAACAAAATCAGAAGACAAGTTTCTGAGAGTCAACAGCTTGCGTGATAGGCGGCTCACAGGACAACAGCTTCAAGCACAGCTTAACACTGGTCAAAGTAGGGAAGTCTGTTTCGACTGTGAAGAGAAGACTTCGAGCTGCAGGTTTGACAGGTCGAGTGGCAATAAGAAAGCCATTACTAAGATGGCAAAATAAGAAAGAGGCTTGCCTGGGCCATGAAGCACCTCCAGTGGACTACTGAAGACTGGAAGAAGGTCTTATGGACCAATTCATCAAAATCATCGAATCATTGAAATCTGCGGTTCATCACGCAGGGCTTTTGTACGCCGTCTGTCAGACTTGATGTAGATGCGGAACCAAATGCAGGCGAGAGAGAGAGAGACACACAGAATGCAGATACGCGTTTAAGATTTTTTTAACAACTTAAATGCTGGGAGGAATGAAAACAAAACTGTTTGATAAGACACATAACAATACTAATAACCAAGACAAAATAACCAACGAGTAGGAACAAACAAAACTAGTAAAACGGTAAATCCAAAACGTATTCCAAAAAACATGCAATAAAGTAAACACTGGAATTCTAATAAACAAACAAGAACACGAACAAATTATTTCACAAAGAGCAAGAGCCACTAAGCTAGATAATGTCCAAGCAACAAACCGAGTCAGCCGGTTAAATGTCCTCTCAGTTAATTGTTCCCAGCTGTCAGTAATGACCTTGATTGTTTCTTCGCATTACTGGCATGCCTCACGCTTCTCCTGATTGGGGCTTGAGGGAAATGCCCGTTTGCTGGTTTATTCGTGACACCGGCGAAAGGTCTCAGTGTGTGACACCAACTGTCAGACATGGAGGAGGAAGCGTAATGGTCTGGGGCTCTTTTGCTGGATCCAGAGTCGGCGACTTGCACAGAGTGACTGTTAACCCACGTTAACCCATTACTTGTTCCCTGAAAAGGGCCTTTTGTTGATCCACCAGATTGCTCTGCCTATCAAAGAATCAAGCAATTTAATTGGTAATTGGCATCCTGTGTAATAATTGTTCAATGAAATCCCCAAAAATACAGTATATTTTACATGTAAGATAAGCGAGGGGTTTTAACACATAATACCTCTTGTGTTCAGTATTCAGAGCGATGGACAAAGGCGTTTGACTGAAATAGACATTTATATTTATTTCTCACTTGCCCAACATTATGCTGTCAGAAACGACTATGTCTCAAATTGTTCTTGTGTTTGGCAGTCCCATCGTGCACAAGTGTATCTTGCAATTCTTCTTCACTTGTCGAAAGTATGCCAAATGTGTGCATGAAAGAGGAAATAAAATACACATATGTTTACCAGTAATTATGGAATTCTTAAAGGCATTTCAAATGGTAAACAATAATGATCTCATGCTGTCTATCTGCACAGCATAATTCCCTGAAGGCTATCTGGGGGGGTCTATAATCATGCCTCATCAAAGGTCACACCTTGTTCAGGGATAAACATACTTATCAGGCAATCTTCAAACACTGCTGCCTCTGTTAACCGCTGTGCTACACAAATTGGTTTTACCTTTTTGTATTTATGTAAATCTTTATTTGAGGAAAACAAGTTTAGAAAACATCAATTTAGCAGAGGACATTATACGCACACTAATGCAGAGTGCTTCAGAGGTGATCTGTTTGGTTTATGTTTGGTGAATAGGGTGTCCAATTCATCACAGACATGTTGTTCTGTGCCAGGAAAGTCTGAAATATGAATATGGCATGGGGCCATGTGTTGTCATGCATACATGTGAGGAAATTATCTTGAATAATGTGTGAGGTGAAAACATTGTCTCTAATGTGAGCCATTAAGCACTAACTGTTCTCCATCCTCCAAATTGGTCCACTTGCAGAAGGCAATGTGGAAGGTCCTTTTCCTTGCATCTGTGGCATAGTCTTTTTATAGGCATCTATCTACCTGCCACAAAAGATTGAACTATGATTCGGCACTTTTTTCTGAAATCTTCTCGTTTCTCTTTGAATGCCTGTGTACACTTTATTGATGTGGTGTCCTGTATTGCTTCTGCACCAAGCCAATGTGTACAGCAGGCTTGGTAATTGTGTGTGTGTGGGAGCTGCGCTGGCCAAGGAAATGTTGGCTCATTTTGAGATGCAGGATAATGTTAACCTGAAGATGCCTCAAAGGAATATACAAGCCAGCCATGGCTGTCATGGCATTTTAGATTTGTCACTTTGAACAATGGTTGTGTGCTATGAACTTTTCCCTCTACCTTATCCTCAAGGTTTTTTTTTCATATTTTTTTTTTCGATTAGAATACTTTATTGTACATTAAATACAGCATAACATTGACAATTTTCAGCTTGATGCCTGTTACAGAGAGCATTAGAGCCAACCCTTTCCTTTTTAGTGGATGGGGTTTGTTCTTGTCCACCTTTGGTTATTTGTGATGTTGCACTTGTCATAAATGTTCTGTAAATGTTTAAAATTAAAACCGCATTAAAAATCAAAAAAGCATGTCTCTACCCATGAGGTGCTGGTTATTAAGTAATTAAGTAATGTTGAATGTTTAAAATTAAACGTGTTCAAATTCATCTTGAATCTGCTCATATTTCAGATGTTAATACATTTTAAAAAATCCTTCAAAAGTCTTAGAGAAAACTAGGCAAGATTGAGGCTGGCCACTCCTTGTACATGGATGCCAGAGCAAATCGAATCTGACTGGGATTGGTGTGCATGGCCAAAAAGCAGCCAAACTCTGATTGGAACCAAGTGTCATGGTCACATGAGACCAAAATTGAGATTTTTGACCATGTACACCAGAGGTGGGTTATGAGATTGAGCATCTAATGGCCCTGTGGCTCTTAAGGTTAATGGAATCATGAACTCCACCAAGTACTAAGATATTTTGGCCAAAACCTAGCTCCCTCTGACAGGAAGCTAAAACTTGGCATCACGGTCTTGTTGAAAGACCCATTTGCGGCTAAGCATACCTCAATCAATTGTCAATTGTGGTTAACTGACCACAAATATACTGTTTTTCAATGACCTTCTCAGTCTTCAGACTTGAATTACATTGAAGAGGGCAGTCCACAAGCACAGAGCAAGAGATCTGAAGGATCTTGACAGGTTCTGTATGGAGGGATGGTCAAAGATCCCCCAATATTTTCACCAATGTCATAAAATACCATATAAAAATAATTATTCGGGGCATGAATAATGGTGACAGATCTTTTGGGGAAAAAAATATATTACTTAATTAAAGATATATTTTTCTCTGAGCAATTGTATTAGTATTAAATAATATAATTTTCCCATGTTTTTGAACATAAAATATAGTTCATCACTTGTATTTATTTTATACAGACTTCTTTGTTCAAGATCATACACAGTGTTAATATATTATATTTCTCTCTCTCTCTCTCTCTCTCTCTCTCTCTCTCTCTCTCTATATATATATATATATATATAATGGTTTTAATTGGTGGTTTTAGTCAAGCACTATACCAGCCGGAAGTGAGGTGAGAAATTATGGTGCGTTAACAAATTATGAGGTATTCCAATGTAATGTTATTTTGTTTGGGGGAAGTTTGTTTTGTTTTGTATAGTTTATAGGTTAATCTGATACTGTGCAGGGGACCGCAATCAATATAAATGGGTTCCTAAAATAACATAGACTGCCCTTTATACCCTTGGAGAGTACATTCCTGTAGTTTGGTATTAAAGAATCTATAGTGAATAAGCGACTGAGTGTGGTATGTGCTCTTAGGGGGGTTACGCAGGTATCATTTACTTGTTGTTGCATTTACTGTTTGAAAACTTTACTTTCCTCCATGAAATGGGCATTCGACTTTGCACAACACCACTCTCAAAGCAATCTAACATAATTAAATGTGAGGTTTTTCACCTAGAACAAAAACTACTTTAAATTCTAGTCTCTGAAGTGTTGTTGTCTACCTTTAGAGGGTGAGCGAGCAAGAGAGATTTCTGAAAAACCATTGTAGAAAATACATAGCAAGTTATAAGCCAGAGAAAACACTCCAAAGAATAACACTCAGTATGAAACAAATGTTTGACAGCAAGTGCATTGTCCAGAGATAAAACATTTTGTTTGAGTTTTTAAATGTATTGTTTGTGTCCAAAGATATGATTTACAATTGATAAACCACTTTTTATAGCCATTTACGATTCCTGTTAATATGTGTGTAAGGATTACTCGTATGGTGTGCTAATCTCTTTATATGGTTTGATTGAGAGAAAATGGAGTGTGATGCTCAGGGGTGAGAGGAGAGAGACTATCTTTGATCCAGTATATCCAGTTACAAGAAACAATCTGTATATGAAAAGTGAAGGTAGTGAACACATGGTGGAAAAAAACAAAACAAGAGTATAAGGATTTATTAGGGAATAAAAGACTATCCCCCATAATTCTTCAATGTTAATTATTAATTATGTTATGTCTCCATACTGGAAATAATGTTATATTCTGTACCATTTTTTTATTTATTAAAAAAAATATATAGTTTCCTGAATAGAGACTATGCTAATTTACTACATTTTGATGACATTTATCAAAATCATTATCATCAACTCATCTCCTTCAACTATTTTTTTCCATTGGTCTGTGGTGTGGACTGTCGATAGCACCAATCAGGGTAAATCACAGCAGCAATCATGTGGGGAAAACTGTTAATGGTGTGGTAATTAGCGAATAGGACTCATTAATGGAAGCTTCCTGGTTTAGATGCTAGCCAGTACGATGCATTAAGTTCTTAGCATGAAGGAGCCTGAAGGTATTTCTGAAAGGATACAAATGTAATCCCCAAGAATAGAATGAAATACCTGCAAAACTAGAGCACAGTCAAGAAACAGATCTTTTTTATACAAAATGATTATCATGGAGTGTTCTGTTTTGGTTTGTGATTTTTGGTCTGAATGCGTGATTCCATTTGGGTTAATTAAATACATTTATCCTCCCCACCCCTCTGGCAAGCTCTGATGTATAAAGGGGTCTAATCTTTCATCCTGAGAGAGGGGAGATGGGATTAGTGATCGGCCCAGTTCAACAGGCAGAGAGACCCAGGGCATGGCTAAGCCTCTCTGTGTTTTATTAGAGAAACGGACAATCCTATTAGAGCGGTCTTAATCTCACCAGGGCCATAGCATATTCGGAAAATATTCCTGCTGCTTCACAAAAAGGACAGTGCAAGACAGATGCGATTTGGGAAATGTTTGATTTAAATTATTTTCTACTACGTTGTATTACTGCTGAACATCTAATTATATCATGGGAAATGATTTTCATTATGCTTTACGTTGTCTATTCATGGCTGTGCATCATCTATAGGTGTAAATTTGTTTTCTAAAGGAAGGAATAGTGAATTAAGGATTATAACTATGGAGAATATTATTATTTAAAAAATGTAATTGAAATATAGAGTATAAAGACAATGGTTAAGTATTTTCAGTACATTTTTCCATCTCCTTAAGCTAACAAAACAATATAATTGTTTGCTGCAATTAAGTCAGTGTGTGTGTGTGTGTGTGTGTGTGTGTATGAAACAATACCAAACCAGACACCATGGATACTGAAGAACAGGCACTGTTCTCCTTTGATATTATACAGTAGTGTGGGCACAGTTCTCCTTTAATATTATACAGTAGTGTGGGCACTGTTCTGTAATATTAAACAGTAGTGTGGGCACTGTTCTCCTTTAATATTATACAGTAGTGTGGGCACTACTGTTCTTTAATATTATACAGTAGTGTGGGCACTGTTCTCCTTTAATATTATACAGTAGTGTAGTGTGGGCACTGTTCTTTAATATTATACAGTAGTGTGGGCACTGTTCTCCTTTAATATTATACAGTAGTGTAGTGTGGGCACTGTTCCCTTTTAATATTGATCAGTATGGAGGCTAGACATGCTTCAAGTACCAGTAGAGCTCAGGAAACCAGTTTTCTTAACAGATAGGACAATGAATGGCATACTGTATGCATGTAGGGAGCTCAGAAAGACGGTAAAGAGACAGATGAGGTGAACAGGTGGCGACCTGGAATCTCAAACTACAGATAGTTACGCCCCTGATCACTTCTATTAGCCAGATCATTGGTCCGGTAAATGATGTAGTATGAAGTTTGACTGCGCATCGGTTAAATTAAAGAAGTCATGGGAACAAAATAAAGTGACCAATGCCAAAAAGCTGTCTGTTACAGATTGATTGATGGCAGCGGGCTTATTTACTGAATGAGGGAGACATGCCTCGTAACTCACTGGATGCATATTTTGGCCAGCTGAGTAAGACAGATTATCCACCTGCAAGATAGCACTTCTCTGTTCTGGGGTCTGTGTGAATAACATTATGATGGGCGCTTATACCAATCTCTATGCAACCGAGGCTCTGTGTGACAAACCTTATTCGCCCTAGTAAATAATCAACAAGCAACAACGTCAAAAAATCTACAACCACAGTGCTTACAGTATGTGGAAAATCCAACAAAACCCCATAGCCAGTGGACCCGGGAATTTTATTGTTCAGTTCCATAACATTCATTCCTCTGGGGATTTCTGCTTCACCCACACAGTTGTTTACAGTAACACTCCCACCCATATGCAATGAGACTGTGTTTGGAAATGGTGCATATGTATACAGAACCTTACAGCGGTCAGCCTATGCCTGGTCTCCCCTAAATCTGGGCAGCCAGGGAAGAGCACGGGTGGTGTATATATACGCCATTTAGCAGACACTTTTATCCAAAGCAACATACAGTAGTGAATGCATACATTTTTTTCAGTATATATGGTCCCAGTGGGAATTGAACCCACAACCTAAGCATTGCCAATGCCATGCTCTACCTACTGAGCCACACTGAACCACAGGTGGGAGTTACACAGACAGAAATTGCGTCAGCGGGAGCTTTCTGCATCCTGAACAGAGGTGCAGCTGTGCCCAAACCTCTAGTTTCACAGTTGTGTTCTCCTTTTATGATGGCAGGCAGCTATATAAGGGAGAGAAGCACAGAGGCTGTCAGATTGAGGCTGTCCATTTTCCAAAGTGGAGCAGCGACTGCGCCCTTTGATTTACCCAGCAGCTTCGTAGGATTAACCCCTCTCGAGTGGCACAGCAGCAACTCCGACAAGGACCCCGGGGTTCTTCTTCACGTGATGGCTGCACCGGGACGTCCACGAGAGTTTCGGATAACATGGAAGCATTTTTGTTTGTGAACTGTGTCTGAGTGTAATCCAGTCCACATTGGATGTACTTCATACAACACCAAACATCATTATAATGTTTATATAAATGATGAAATTACAATATACCACATTAAATTCTGTGATTTGGCAGGACTGCTTTTATGAGTATGGGGGCAATACCACTGTTTACGCATCTCACCGTCTAGCTCCCGACTGGCATCCTAAACACAGTTTACATCCTTTTGGGTTATTTAGGTGCATGGTCCTGTGAACCACCCTACATCAAGATAACTGGCAATGTTAAATGACACTGCATGAAAACAACTATAAATAGAGTAAACGATGATCAACATATTGCTGTGCACACCCAAGGTGATGGCTAGCATTGGCGCTGCATCAGCACATGAAGCATAGAGCATGTCCTTAGAGAAAACAAGCGCATTCTAGCGTTAGCTGGGAGTGTGGTTTCTTCACAGGCTTCAGTTGTTTTCCAGCGCTGTGCAAATCCACTGATGTGTATGTCATATGTATGGGCTGATGGAGCTTCCATGTAATATAAACCCTAGTGGAGCAGTGCTAAGCTGATGCTCATGATTCAGCTACTACGAACAAAACGATTGTTAATGGTGTAACATTTAAAACTGAATTGCCATTTACTCCATTGGTGAAACACAGATTGGATGAAACGGATGTTCCCACCTGTCATTTACAGAATTATTTTTTTAAGTATCACTAATTGAAATTCATGACATCGTTTTTACTTGGAATTGTTCATGTTACGTGTGAGCGTACATGTATATGCCTATTGTAATGCTAAAAACAAAGGAAACCAGTATTTTGTGAAACATAAAAGCTTATGCTGGGAGGGTTTCCAGACACATTGGCATTTGCCATCATATACCACCTTTTTATTTGCATTTCATTTAAATTATGTATAAGGACAAGGACATCACCACAGTATTAGCATGGTTATCTAAGGTCATGCCTGGACTTCAGCAGATGGAGAGTAGAGTACAATTAAATATCTTTTGCCATTAAGTTGACGTGTGTATTGCAGATTGTCAAGATAATTGGTCATTGGGTGTAACACTTTATCTATCGATCTTATTTATACTTATCATAATGCTGCTGTGAATTCTCTGCATAAGGGCCAGAATAACAGAAGATGAAGCAAGGAGGACCACCACAGTTTGGCAGACACTACTAGTTCTGCTCCTCCCATTTCTGTTATCTGTGGATTTACAGCAAATATAATCAAATACAGGCAAGTGCCATAGGATTACTTTTAATAAACATCATATTTTCTCATGCACTGTTCTTTTCTCCTCTTTCTAAATCTCACTTTTTGTCTCCCACATCTCTTTATCACACACATTCGCTCATGGGCACACACACGTATTAATGTCATGCTGGGGGTGTATACTTTGAGAGTGATCATTTTGGTTTCATTTCCATGTTCCAAACAAGGTTTAATAACTTCAAGCCACAGGGAAGAAATCATGGTCTGCATGAAGCAGTTATGTTCTTTTCATAAACTCTTGATAGAAGTCAAGGAAAGGCTAACTCTACAGTCACAGTGAGAATAGTCATAACCCTGGTGTCGTGGAGTTTTTTTCTCTCAACCTATTAGGAAAACCATCTTCACCACTATAAGCCATAAAGCCATGGTCACAAACAACTGTGCTTTGCTAAATTAGCAAAAGCCTCAACTAAGCCAGGATTATTGTTTCCCTCGGTCCGCCCCCACCTCCCACCAAAATTCCCCTCTCCATGTCGAGGTAATTTGTGAATGACTTGCTGTTTCCTTATTTACCTCGTCCGTGAAACAGTGACAGAGAGATTGGGCCTAAGTGCAGAGATGAGCCAGGAAGCAGGAATCCAAAACAATCACAAGGTTTAATTAAACGATAACGGATTTGAACACATACCAGAGAAACACTAACTAATAAAAAGTACAAACAAACACTGAGAAAGGGCAAGCCGAATACAGAGAAAGGCAAACACTAAGCACAAACATTTAAAGACAGGGCACATTTCACAGAAAACAGACAACTTAAATAATGAACGAAACGAGACACAGGTGGAAACACTCAAGACAATGAAACAAGGCACAGGTGAAAACAATCAAAACAATAACCATTAACCAATTATATAATGACACAATCAGGGAATAATCAAGTGTCCAATGCCACCCTCTGGCAGCGAGCAGCAGCTGTGACAGTCCGTGGCAGTCTGTTTATGGAGAATAGCAACACTGATATGTATCTGGCATCCAGGGAAGAGTGTATGAAATGGAAATGTGACATTTCACAGACATCTTTCAAACCCTGTTTATCTGAGCACATTTCAGCTCATGACTGACACATCAGACAGACTGATGTCTCGCATGATGATGTCCAAAAATGGATTGGGATTTTTATTTTTTTTCCCTCAAAGGCAAGATGCATCCACCAGCTGTGACCTTCACAGTGCACTTGTGGAAACTCATCACAAAGTGAGAGATGTCTATTACACGCGTGACCAGCAGGCCCCGCGAGTCCGAGGGACCCCACCCGGTCAGCTCCAAGTGCCCAGACTCATCCTTCGTAATCCAGGCAGTTCAGACAGGAGGCTTTCTGAAAGGAGACAGTAATAACACTATGATAAGGGAGACTTCTATCTCCGGTGAAGAAATGGCTCATGGGGGGGGGGGCCGGGGGTCTTGAAGATGGGGGAAGATGAAGGGAAAAGTGTATTTTTTGTTTTCACTTCAAAGGCCTGGCCACTCCTATGAAGGCCTAGTCGCAGAATTGGCCCTGCAGAGCGTCTATCGAGATGAAAATCTTAGCTGTCTTTTTAACAGAGAGAGTGTTGACACCCCAACGTACTGAAACCCAACAAACTGAAACCCAGCCCAATGCTTGTTAAAGACATTTAGTTATAATGATGAACATTCTGAAGATATATTGAATAATTGAGAAAGAAAATTGAGAAAGAAAATTTTTATTAAATGTTAATGCACAGCAGATTTAAGAAACTGTTATTTCCTTAGTTGATGTTTCAAGTCAATACTTGAACAAATGTATGCTTTTGACAGTCTTTTTCTTTAGTGTTCCATAAATTAAACAAGAGCATGCTTTTTATTTTCCTTCCAGTATAATTCCTATGCCCTCCGTTAACACAAATATTATTCATAGGTATATGAATGCCTGTTTAAACATAACTCAAAATAACAAAAATAATGTAAAAAAAATAAACTAGGTTTAAAGCTAGTGCTTCTATGCTAGCTATATCTAACTCAATTTGCTAAATTACTGGTGGGCTCGTAATTACATTGGAATTCACCTGTTAACCCCCTGAGGTCCGTGCTTAGATCAGAGAAGCTTTGTGATTTTGGCGTGGTCTGATATTTATCTCAATTTCATCAATTTAACACACACTTACTCCAAAGTGTTTGATATTTTTATTTGAAGGACAATCACAGCTACATTTATATGCCATCAATAGTTTGGTCAGTATCATATGCAGCTTGTAAATAGATCTACAAACACACAAGTTATAAAGAGTAAATTTTTGGCCATCACAAATGTTGTGAAAGCACACACTAAACTATAGTGACGAATTGTTTTGCCAATATGTGTTTGTTCATCAAGGTCTTGGTTATATAAGGATGTCAAAATAGTTTAGCACATCTGAGATCTAAATAGCTAAAAACCTGTTATCAGAACTGGTCAAATTTATTTCAGGCTGTGGGAGGGCTATATGCTAATTTCCTGAATATTCATGATCCACACCTGAGGGTTGTCCACACCTGTAAGATCTGTCAGATGGGCCATCTCTCTCTCAAAGGCCATCAGACAAAGCCAAAAGCCATCAGAGTAAGCAATAGTCAGTGAGCCATGCAGAAGACAGAAAAAAAGAAGAAAAAAAAATCATTTTGGAAGATTTATTGAAAACATCACACAAACTATATACAAAAAAATCTAAATTAAAACATGGTGAGACAATCTGTTCTTCCACAGTCTTTGGTGCCACTTCTCAGAACAGTTTCTGGTCAACTGTAGACACAAGGGAACATCACAAACCTTGCACTCCCATGGAGTGCACTGTTGTTTCCCCGACATCTTGCGACCAACAGAAGCCAGCTTGCCAACATCCAGAGTCTGTTTGGCAGTGGGCACAGGCACATGATCAAAAGTAGCCAGTTTTCTGGGTTTAAGATATTTATTTATCTTTAAACGTCTGTATGAAAACGAAAGCAAAATCCGTGTCTGCGGAGACACGGAAAGATAGAAACTAAACAAAACAAAATAACCAACGATCAGGAACAAACAAGTAAATCGGTAATTCCAAAACGTATCCAAAAACTCCATCCATTGTCTAAGCCGCTTATTCCTGGTCAGGGTCGCGGGGGGGGGCTGGAGCCTATCCCAGCATGCGTTCCGGGCGAGAGGCAGGAATACACCCTGGACAGGTCGCCAATCCATCGCAGGGCACACACACACCATTCATTCACACACTCATACCTACGGGCAATTTAGACTCTCCAATTAGCCTAACGTGCATGTCTTTGGACTGTGGGAAGAAACCGGAGTACCCGGAGGAAACCCACGCGGACACGGGGAGAACATGCAAACTCCGCACAGAAAGGCCCCCGGCCTGGATTCGAACCCGAGACCTTCTTGCTGTGAGGCGACAGTGCTATCCACTGCACCACCGTGCCGCCACATCCAAAAACTCAGAATAAACTAAACACTGGGAATCTAAACAACAAAAGCACACAAACAAACAAGTTCTCGAGAGGCAAGAAACATTAATCACAATAGGTACTATCAAGCTAAGCTAGATGATGTCCAAGCGCCGAAACAGAGAATGCCAGCTGGTTAATGAAGCCAATGAAGTAGTCTACAATGTTTTGAAGTGTTTTGATGATTTTTCATAATCCGCGTCTTTGAATATTTGGAATAATAGTTGCAGCCCTAAATCTGAGTAATTAACATACTAAGGCATTAGTCAAATAAACAATTTTGAAACGCGTTAATCAGGGATTTTTACACATGTGAAATTAATAATGTATTCACAGTACAGCAATATGGGTATCAAAAATAAAATCAAATCATGTGGTGTATGGATATCGTTGTTGCCAGCCCAATTGAGCAATAGTGCGGTACTATTGCTCAAATGGTACAAACCTCCTAAGGGGAATTTACTGTACATGTTGATGAAGGCAATGTGACAAAGCATGCACTTTACATTGTTGGCAGGCTGACTGAAAAGTAAAAAAACTAAAACTTTATTTTGTCAAAGTTTCACATTTTTATAAAAATATCCTTGTGTTCTGATGATCCTATGTGATTCCATAATGAATGCCACTGTATTTTGAATGAAAAATGTAATAGGAACGAACACCAGATTAAGTAATGCTGAAAGTGTCATGACTCAACCGGCAAACGGGCATTTTCCCCAAGCCCCAATCAGGAGAAGTGAAAGAAGTGAAAGGAATGCCAGGAATGTGCAATCCCAATTAAGACAATGACTGGCAGCTGTTAGCCCTGAAGGGTATTTTACCTGCTAGCTTCCTTTGCACTGCGCTTGAACATTCACTGCCCTGAGTTGATTCTTATCTGTTGTGTTTGTGATCTCGCCACCTTAAAAAAAACTTGTCCTCGTTTGTTTTGTAGTTCCAAGTGTTTAGTGTATTCCGTTTCCCGGAATACGTTTTGAGTTTTACTGTTTCGCTTGTTTTGTTTTCTCCTGTTCGTTTGTTGTTTTGTTTTATTTGTTAGTGTTTGTTCCATGTCTGTTCAGACACTGTTTTGCCGTTTCCATTATCTATGCTTAAGGAAATAAAATACCTTAAACGGCTCTCTGCATCCTGGGTCTCTCTCTCTCTCCTGCAATTGGTTCCAAACCCACAACATTCCTGACAGAAAGTTGACATCTATAATTAATATACTGATTAAAGTCATCATTAAACTAATTTATTTGATCAACTGACAGCTCTAATTTTTACTGATGACAACCAACACTAGATACATACAAAAAATAAAAGACCTGGCCATACAGGCACAACCACACACAATACATGGAAAAAGTTCTGTACTTCTGCAAAAGATATTATGACAAAGCCTTCCTTGAAGGAGCGAACCTGATTAATTGACAGCAAAAGACATCCTTCACATCCTCCGTTGTGTTGTATAATTAAGTTGGTCATTCATTTCTGTCTGCTTAAAAGCCATTATTAGAGAAGTTGTCTCTTACAATTTTTACCTTCATGTAAGAGTTTAATAATGACAAAGCCCAAAGGTCTATATTCTTTAGCTTCTTAATGTAGCATCATTCTACCGTGAGGCATCTGACTATGCCTGTTCACAGCTTCATTTCGTGAGTTTATTGTCCATCCTAAGTGGTTGCTCTCCTTCGCTGACCCATGGATGCAGAGGTTGTTTCCACCCATGGTCCAGCTTTCCCAGATTTAGTGTACTGAAGCTGTTATAATCCCCTGTAGTAATAATGTTAAATTAACGTACATTGGTGGCAGGTATGATTGTGATTACAGGGCTTGCTTGTTTGTGGGTATACTCTGGTGTACTGTGTTTTTCTATACCTCACTCTCTTCTCAGGCACACAAGGTTGGTGGCGGGGCAGACTCCAGCATCCTGTGAGACTAAGACACCATTGTTAGCAGCAGTGAGCATCTTGATTTGAACCAAAATATATTTTTATATCTTTGATCTCTGTAGTGATATTACAATGGTACTTAAATGCCCCCTCCTGTTTGTTTCAATGAAATATTATCTCTATCCAACAACAATATGCCTTGTGTTTTTTACCCAAATTAAGTATGAGTTTATTGCCTTGATGTAAACCACAATATTTAACCATTCATAAATTCAGGATTGGATCATTCATGATATTTTTGCCAAACCCTTCTACGTCACATACCAATCCTTAGCCAACACAATCTTGCCATCAGCAGGCAGCAAGCCAGTTTCAGACCTTACTAGCAACGCATTATGGCATTTGGAGGAACTGGGAACATCTGAAAGATTCAGCGATACATGTTTGAACTTGATGCGCTGGGATTCTGAGAATCTACTAACATTCTAAAGTTGAGACTGAGGATCTAATTTTGAGTGAAAGGGAAATAAAGCCAGGGACCATAAAACCAATAGTGTATGAATTGTTCTTTTTTTTGATAGTTACTCGGCAGCCAACTAAAAGATCAAACTTTCATGACATTAGTTAGCAAGAAAACATTTTTTTAGTTGCTTTTTAGCTAGGTAGATGAAGTCAGCATGCTAGCAAGCTGACATCTCAATCTTTATCCCTCTGAGGTCCGTGCTAAGCTTTTCGATGTTTTTTGATTTTGGCATGGTCTGATATTTATCTCAATTTCATCAATTTAACACACATTTACTCCAAAGTGTTTAATATTTTTATTTGAAGGACAATCACAGCTACATTTGTATGCCATCAATAGTTTGGTCAGTATCATATGCAGCTTGTAAATAGATCTACAAACACACAAGTTAAAAATAGTTAATTTTCTGCTGTCACAAAAGTTGTGAAAGCACACACTAAACTATAGTGACGAATTGTTTTGCCAATGTGCGTTTGTTCATCAAGGTCTTGGTTATGTAAGGGTGTGAAAATGTTTTAGCACATATGAGATCTAAATAGCTAAAAACCTGTTTTTATCAGAACTGGTCACATTTATTTCAGGCTGTGGGAGGGCTATATGCTAATTTACTGAATATTCATGATCCACACCTGAAAGATCATGGTCAAGCCATCAGACAAAGACACCTTGCAGAGTAGCCTACGCATTTCTTGCGACTAACAGAAGCCAGTTTGACAACATCCAAAGTCTGGCATTGGGCACAGGCACATGATCAAAAGTTTAAGATATTCATCTTTAAACGTCTGTAGGAAAACGAAAGCAAAATCCGTGTCTACGAAGACACGGAAAGACATAAACAAGACAAAACAAAATAACCAACGATCAGGAAACAAACAAAACGTATCCAAAATCTCGGAATAAACTAAACGCTGGGAATCTAAACCACAATAAGCACACAAACAAGTTCTAGAGGCAAGAAACATTAATCACAATAGGTATTATCAAGCTAAGCTAGATAATGTCCAAGCGCCGAAACAGAATGCCAGCTGGTTAAATATCCTCCCGTTAATTATTCGCAGCAGTCCCGCAATGATTCTGATTTTTTTCGTATAGCGTGGAATTCATATATTTTCAGTATTTGAAAATATGGTAAATCAAATAAATATCAGCATACACCGTCTGTTGCTGGCAGCTATAACCGTAAACACAGACAAGATCCGATATAATGTCGGGACATTGTTTTACGCTGCAATTTCACACACGGAATTCATATATTGAATACGAGTATTTGATAACATGGCAAATCAAATATAGTTACTTACTCTTCGTCAGTTATTGTCTTCGCCGCTTTCCATCGATGCTCTCAAACACTGCAGCGCAGAAAATCTTTCCATCTTGAATAAAATTGTATGTCTGTATAAAATCTTGCTTCAAATTGTCGGGACAGTTTGTGTTGTTTACGCCGGCGTTTCACACATGGCCCCACGCCTCCCCACACCTCCCGAAACTCGCACCTAGTTACCATGTCAATAGAAGGGGACGTTACTAAAAGGTAAAAACAGAGTAAAAAACAAGGTTTACTTTTGGTCTAATTAACCTAATTTAAAAATCCCATTTGATTTGCCAGTGCTCAAATCGGAAAGTCGCGATTCTAAGGTTTCTGTCAATGTTTTTGTCGCGTGTGTATGATAAAATATCGCGAAATTAGAAATAGTAATATACTTTTATTGCTGCTGGGAGCGGCGCCGCTCCCGTCGACCTCAGGGGGTTATTAATTGATGAACTGCACCCACCCCACTTTTCTTGGGTCCTTTGGCAAGTATGCAAAGAGCCTTCCTCTCCCATGTTGTAATGGAAAACCACACAGCTTTTGTTTGTCATTGTAGGCAAAGCCATGGTTCACGTTTTAGCAATAATGCCCACTTCTGAGTTCCCGCTGTGAACTGACTTGGAGGCTCAGTATTTTCAAAGCTAAATTATTTCAGATGCAAATTTGACAATGTATTTCATATTTTAACAGGTGTACATTGAAACACAAATACTATTAATAGAATTTAACAACTGATAATTTTTTTTAAATTTTTTTATCTATTGTTTCTGATATTTTTTCCCCATTTTTCCCAGACTGGCGCCGCCGGTGGAATCAAACCCCGGTCGCAGTGGCCAGCATGGGACGTTGTAACCACTAGACCACCCAACTGATACATTTTGACTTGAGGGGGTCTTTAAGGATATTGGTTTAGAGTTCCTCCTACTTCTTAAACTGAAGGTGGTGTACTGGTGTATGGAGTTCAGAATTTCCAGGCCTGTCAAATCACACACTGCTACTAAAGGCTCCAGTGGAATCCCATCTATTCCTGCAGAAGGAAATGCTGCCTAATTGCTTTGCTTAATTGGCTGAAAGAGATGGCAAATTCAATTAATTCTGGAATGCATTCATTTCTTCTTAAACAGCAGATGTTGCAGATTTGTACAGTTGAGTGTTGAGAGGGCAATGTACCACTGATATCATTAACCGTATGAGTCTCAAGGGGTTTTACCTGTTTTGTCCTACTTTTACATTAGTGTTTATACACCCCATCTGTCTAACACATACATAATATTTCATATCATTATTTTCAGCAGACCCAGAGCTACATAATAAGCCATCATTCAAGTTCAACTCTAAGATAGATTCCTAGCCTGCCACAAGGTCTCAAACTGATTACCTGTATGAAAATGTCATTTATAGATGTTATTCTTTGACAAAAAATAGAAAGTACAATTTCAATAAAAGGAGGCTTTTATTTTGACAGAATAACTTTTTGCACACCTCACAGAATTGTCTGTGGTTCAGCCCTGAATGTGAGGTGTTACATTACCATTGGTTGTGTTTATGAGCCTTGAATAAAGCCCTGTAAAATTGTATCCAAGTCTCTGATAAATATTTAAATGTATAACCAAGATTTCAAAGGTATCAGTCATCAACTTATATCATTCAAAGGTTTGGAAATGTGTTCAAAGTAAAAAGCACATAACAATATCCACTTTCCACTTTTCCACTGCACTCCAACACAGTTATGACACAGCTCAGCTGGAGGAAGGTGGTGTCACAAGAGTCAATGGCTGTCATCAAGCACTTTGGAGGACACACTGGTCACATGCATATCCCACAAACACTGTCTCTCATTTGTTTTGGGGCACAGGCACCCAGCAGCATTTTCTGCCAAATTAGGCTCTTACATCAGAAGGAAGAAAAAATAAAAAACTTAACTGAAAGGTTGTTTGTTACCTTGCAGATTATTTGTGGTGTTCATGTTTTGATGCACAGAGATTTGCTTGGCTTCGAAATCCAGTTTGAAGTGTTTTGTGGAATTTATTAATTTTAGTTGTTGATGTCATCCTATCTGCTTTGTCATTTGATGAACATCTGGGGGGGCGGGATTACTTATTTTTTAAATTTTTTTTTTATTTCCAGCTGTAGCTTTAGTGTTTTTACCCACATATTTTGCGGACTAGGGGGAGGGTTGAAACAACACACAGCGCAGCAGGAAAATTGTCACACATCACTCATTATAAAGAGTAGGAGCGCATATGTGCTGCAGGTTTCGTTGTCAGTCACTGATAAAGAAATAATAATAAGGATATTGCTGATACCCTAAACAGTTATTTTGTTGAGAGCTTTACTAGAGAAGAGGCTACAAAACAATGGTATCTTAAGGGATAGCGAGCATGTTTTCCCAGGGGGATGTCCTTCCTAACAAACCTCTTGGACTTTCTTTGAGCTCCAAAGTGTTTTGACTGGAACCAGGCTTATGATATTATATATTTGGACTTTAAAAAAGCATTTGACAAAGTACCACATGAGAGGCTGATTCATGTCAAAATGAATTCAGTAGGAATTACATGAGTTATTTCAGAGCAAAACTTATTGAGTATAAATCAAAGGAGGGTATATTCATGTTATATAATACCTTTGAGCATCACACCACAAGAAAAATATATAAGCTATGCCAACTAAATTGGTTCTTTGTATAACGAAGTTGGTTCTGCCTGGAGCGAGTTTCGAACTGAGGATCTCAATGTAACAAGGGAGACAATTAACCCGCTGAGCTAAAGACTGAAGTCCCTAACTCAGCCTTTGCAGCAGACATTCACGCGCTCAACTTTAACTCACGCCTTCTGAGCTCCGCTACACTCTCCCCTTCAAACTCCTGCAGCAGCAACCACAGTCTGACCGATTACCCTCAGTCATACCATCCAGGTCACGGCACCAATGTAACGGAGTCTTTAGCTCAGGGGGATAATCGTCTCCGTCCAAGTGGGAATCGAACCCTGGTCGCCATGGCCAGCATTGAACGTTGTAACCACTGGACCACGCTTTTTTAAAATGTTGATTACACACTCCAAATAAACTACGTCACCCAGCATCTATATTGTTGGTTGGTATTCGATATTTTTTAAATAATTTTCCGTGTATAGTAAATGAAATAATTTCTGGTATATTTCGGTAGATGTATATGTGATTTTAAGTAATTATATTTGAATAAGTCACAATAGTTTGACGGTCTGCCCTTGGTGTCAAAATCCACCGAAGTGGGAATGGGACCTAGGTCGTCAAAATCCGCCGAAGTGGGAATCGTACCAAAGTCATCATTAATTGAAGTCAAAGGTTTCCGGCGCATCTCCAGGCGACGACAAGGGGCCCTTGCAGAAGCTGCAATATCTGACGAGTTGGGAATGAGAACGTGTTGTGCAGGCAGAACCAACTCAAGTTTTTTTTACACACAGTTGTCAATGCGTGGAACAGCTTGCCAGGTTATGTAGTAGAGGCAGAGACACTTGGGGTATTGAAGTCCAGGCTTGATGCAGTACTGGATATGTAGACTGTAGGTAAGTGATGAGCCTAGATGGGCCAATCTTATGTTTATGAACGCTGTCACCGCAAAATGATACTAGAGTGAATGAGGATGTTGGAATCCTTCTCAGCACATTCATGTTCTCATTCCTTGTCGTCTCTCCTCCTTCGCTAGGCAATTTATAAAGAATTCAAACACAGCCTTTGGCTGATCTGTAAAGTTGCTGGGCTCATGGAAGTACAAAAAAGCGCTAGTCTTGCACTACTACCCGTATGACTGGGTAATGGGGGAACTTTAATAAAAAATAAAAATAATGATTGATATTCATAAGGACATAAGAATACATAATGACGAGAACGGGTCGTTCGGCCCATCTAGGCTCGTCATGTCCTAATCTAAAGAGTATCTAGTACTACATCTAGCCTGGACTTGAATAGCCCAAGTGTTTCTGCCTCTACTACCCGAGCTGGCAAGCTGTTCCAGGCATTGACAACTCTCTGTGTAAAGAAAAACTTCCTAATATCTGTGCAGAATTAGCCTTTAACTAATTTCCACCTGTGGCCTCTTGTTCTGCTGACCCCACTTATCTTAAAAATCTTTGGTATTTCACTTTGTTAATCCCTTTTAGGAATTTAAAAACCTCAGTCAAATCCCCCCTAAGTCTCCATTTGCTAAGCTTAAATAGATTGAGTGCCTTAAGTCTATCATCATAACTTTTACCTTTCATACCAGGTATCAGTTTAGTTGCCCTTTGAACTTTTTCAAGAGCTTCTATATCTTTCTTGTAGTGCGGTGCCCAGAACTGCACACAGTATTCTAAGTAAGGTCTGACAAAGATATTATATAACATTAATACAGTATAACCTCCTTTGATTTATACTTAATACTTTTTGCTATGTATCCCAGCATCCTGTTGGCTTTTTTCACTGCTGTAGCACACTGCTTTGATGCAGATAGACTTTGATCAACTACAATTCCTAAGTCTTTTTCAAATTGAACACCTACAAATAGAAATAGATTGAGTGCCTTAAGTCTATCATCATAACTTTTACCTTAAAGGGCTATATTCCAAGTTGGGGCACTCAATATTGTATTTAGACAAGTGTCAGCTGAAAGTCAAGTCTTTATAATATACAAATTCTAATGATAATACATTTTTGTAAAAAATAAAAGTTTGTCAGCTGTGAGGTTGGGTGCAGGCTAATGTGGCAAATCCGAGACACCTGTGCTGATTGCAGAGGCGGTGGATTAAGTGGCCATGAATAGAATTGAAAAGGGCACACCTGTGGGGAAATGGCCCAGGAACAAACTGCGGTCATGTCATTACTTGCAGGCAGCGTGTGTGTGCTGGCTTGACTCTTTTTGTTCCAGTTTTGGTAATTGTTTGTTTGTTTTTACTTTATTGTGGTGTGAGTGGAGCTGTTTGTGTGTGTATGTGACAAGAGTTATTTTTAAACCAAGCATCATTGCTGTGATATCTATGGGTTTTATGAATTTGTACAAAAACACTTTACTGATTTACTTTACTTACCACATCTTGTGGTGGATACCTATGAAGGGAAAGCAAGTTGGTTGGTCCCACACCCGGATACTTGTATACTAAACACTATTGTAGGTGTAGTTATGTACTATGTTTATGTTTATAGGTTGATTAAATCATATAAGCAGCAAACAATTAACAAAAACTAACACTGGCCTCATCATAATGCTTTATAAGAATATTTGTAATGCCTTATGAGCAGGGCCAGATCTAGGCCCGTGCCTAGTGTATAATTGCCATAGGGGGCCCAGACAGAGGGATACAACATTTAAATTAAAATATATATAAAAAATATTTAATATTTAAAAAAACTCCAAACTAAAACTTTATTTAAATTTATTATTTTTGAAAGTCACACAACATAAGCACCTTGCAAAGTGCGCAAAAATGTTATGTTAATGTTATGCTATGTTAGCAGTGTCCTTTCAGCAATGCTTTTGCTTGCAGCAAAACGCAAAAAAAACTTTTGTAAATGAAATGACTTTAGGCCAGTTCAGCTCAATGGTAAAGGGTGAACAATCAGTGATGGGCATGTATAAGAAGCTCAGAGAGTTAGGCCTGGGCGATGCATTCCCCAACATGAAAATATGCCTTTGCATGTATCTGGCATTACTGATTGCAAATTGCTGAGAAGAAAGGTCGTTTTCGTTATTGAAATGCGTTGAAACGTACCTGAGATCAACAGTGAAGGAAAATAAACTGAACATGTTTGCGTTGTTGGCGATTGAGAACGAATTTACCACTTCCCTGGATTATGATGACATCATTGAGGACCTTATCGAAAGTCAGGAGAAAGCATCTGTAAATGTGTGTACGCTTTCCATTTAAATAGGGTGGTATCAGCTAAATTGGGCCATCAGGTAAAATGAGCCATTTAAGGTTTGAGCGTCTCAGCTCTTAAAATTTTAACAGACAATGACTGCAAATTATATTAAACTGTTGCCACAACTGTACTTGACATGTAACAATTGACTTGATTGGTCTATGGTTGCTATGGTGGTCGGGGCAATGCCTCACATCGAGACTGCTGAGAGAACTTCAAGGTGAGTGGCCTGACATATGAAAATGTACTTGTCAATAATAAGGTTGATAAATCAATAAAAAACAAATGTACATCTATAAATGATTATGTATACTACATGCTCTGATGGCCTCCATCAGATATAATGCTGATAGTTTGTTAATAAACTTATTTATTTATAAAAAGCATTTTTGTTAGTGGCTCAATTTACTTTAATGTGTTAAGGTAAATTGAGCCATGCATTTCAGCCAAAATGAGCCACCTTCTGAATTGAGTTTTAGCGGATATTTTAATGGTTCCTCTTATTAAAAGTAGGCTATTAATAGATTATTATATTATATTATTGTATATATTACATGCCTCTTTTCACATTTTCCCTTCTAATTATGCATGTGTGTGTTAGCTCTGGTCCAGGGCGCATCGTGAGCTAGCTCTCACTATCTAGCGCTCTGTCACACACACACACACACACACACACTGTGATGAATGAGTGATTTACTGAAGCATCAGTCTAAAAGAGTAGCCTTGTCTCCCGTTTTAATATGACTTTCTTCACAGTTGTTCCGAGAGTATTTTTAATTCCAGATATGCATGTGCAAGCCTGCATAGTTAGGCACACACACACGCACACACACACACATGTTCCAAAATGAGTTCCTAAACTAATTGGTACTTCATGAATTAATTTTAATGTTATTCTTTATGAATTTTTAATGCTTTAATGTTATTCTTCATGAGTTCATTTAATGTTATTTAAATGCAATGTTTTAGTGTGTTGAGATTAAAGATGATTCGATTATTTTATGAGAAATAAGTGAGTGGCTCATTTTAGCTGATCAGCCGGCCCATTTTACCTGAACACTGCTCATCTAAAAAAATGTGACAGCTGATGTTTTCAAAAGCTGTAGGGCCTGAACAATTATATTTTATTACATCAATTCAACACAAAAATATTAAAAACAGTCCTTATTAACCAAAAAAACACAATTCAATGTCATACATTGCTTTTTTCTTAGTTTCCCAAGCGATTAACCAAAAAGTGGCCCAATTTAGCTGATATCACCCTACCTAACTATGAATAAGTCAAGGCAAATTATAAAATCTAATGTAAAATGCAACTAAATAAATGAAACGTAATGGCCTATACCCCTTTAAATACATGAGTATCAAATTGTATATAAATACCTAAATATAAATAAACCAAAGTAAAATATATCTACCTACCTAAACTAATAATAATAATACTACTAATAATAATGTGGCAGTTAAAAGGTTGTTGGGTTTGTTTACAAAGTATTGAAATATGCGCATGCTTGTCGGGGATATTGTTGTGAATTGATACGCGGGTAGGACCCAATCGCAGGACGCTGACACGGGATGAGATAGGTGAGGGTATTTATTAAATAAATACACACAATGACTGGCACAGGGGAACAATAGGGAAAGGCAGACGAAGGCAGGCCGGGAAGCTGGCTGGCAGGCAAGCACGTAGGGAAGCTGGCTTGGAGGCAGGGCAGGGAGCTGGCTGGTCCGAGGGCACGCAGGAGGACAGGCAGGACAGGCAGGACAGGCAGGACAGGCAGGTCGAAAAACTACTGGAACAGAGATACCAACGGGGAAGGAGCCAGGCAGGGAAAACACAACGATCTGACAAAGAATGAAGGGGAAACCGGGGTAGATATACTCTGCAGGGCTGATGAACTTGATGGGAGGCTGGTGTGCCGGAATAGGCAACAGGTGAACATGATGAGTGGTAACGAGGGAATGATAACAGGATAATTGAAAATAATAAAACAATTAACACAACAATCACAAGGGAGAAAAGGAAAACCGAGACAGGAACAAGGGAAAAACTGTCAGGAAACACAAGGGAGGTGGACAGGACGGGACGGAGACATAACAGTACCCCCCCCTCAACGGGAGCCTCCTGGCGACCCACCAGGCCTATCGGGATGCTCCCGATGAAAATCCCAGATGAGGAAGGGATCCCAGATGACCCGGGCGGGTGGAGGGGGAATGGCTGGAGGGCACAGAGGATAGAAGTGTTGCTTGAGGAAGGACCGGGCGCGGTGGGCCCTCGGGGAGGCTGGCGGCAGCAGGGCGCGGTGGGCCCTCGGGGAGGCCGGCGGCAGCAGGGGGCGTTGGGCCCTCGGGAGGCCCCGCGGCAGCAGGGACGAGGGGCCTCGGGAGGTCGGCGGCAGCAGGGGGCGTTGGGCCCTCGAGGCGGCAGCAGGGGGCGTTGGGCCTCGGGAGGCCCGCGGCAGCAGGGGGCGTTGGGCCCTCGGGGAGGCCCGCGGCAGCAGGGGGCGTTGGGCCCTCGGGGAGGCCCGCGGCAGCAGTGGGCGTTGGGCCCTCGGGGAGGCCCGCGGCAGCAGGGGGCGTTGGGCCCTCGGGGAGGCCCGCGGCAGCAGGGGGCGTTGGGCCCTCGGGGAGGCCTGTGACGGCAGGGCGCGTTGGGCCCTCGGGGAGGCCGGCGAAGGCAGGGCGCCATGGGCTCCCAGGGAGGGTGGCAGGAGTCAGCGGCGAGGAGGCCTCACGCGATGGGCCCTCGGCGAGGCCGGCCACAGCAAGCAGCGATGGACCCTCAGAGGCCGGCATGAGCGAGTGGCGAGCGGTCCCCAGGGAGGCCGGCAGGAGCCAGCGAGGAGGGACCCACAGGGAGGCCTGCGATGCCAAGCAAGGAGAGTTAGGCAGGGTTTCCGGGAAGATCGGTGATGCTTCATAAGGTCCAGATGCTTCCCCAACTGGGATATGTTGGCATTGATTTCTTCTAAGGTCTTGCGGAAACTGTCATCGACTGCTGGGTCCATGATTGGTCAGATCGTTCTGTTGTGAATTGATACGCGGGTAGGACCCAATCGCAGGACGCTGACACAGGGGATGAGATAGGTGAGGGTATTTATTAAATAAATACACACGATGACTGGCACAGGGGAACAATAGGGAAAGGCAGACGAAGGCAGGCCGGGAAGCTGGCTGGCAGGCAAGCACGTAGGGAAGCTGGCTTGGAGGCAGGGCAGGGAGCTGGCTGGTCCGAGGGCACGCAGGAGGACAGGCAGGACAGGCAGGACAGGCAGGACAGGCAGGACAGGCAGGTCGAAAAACTACTGGAACAGAGATACCAACGGGGAAGGAGCCAGGCAGGGAAAACACAACGATCTGACAAAGAATGAAGGGGAAACCGGGGTAGATGTACTCTGCAGGGCTGATGAACTTGATGGGAGGCTGGTGTGCCGGAATAGGCAACAGGTGAACATGATGAGTGGTAACGAGGGAATGATAACAGGATAATTGAAAATAATAAAACAATTAACACAACAATCACAAGGGAGAAAAGGAAAACCGAGTCAGGAACAAGGGAAAAACTGTCAGGAAACACAAGGGAGGTGGACAGGATGGGACGGAGACATAACAGATATGGAGGCGGTGTGAGTGGGGGTGGGCCCAAAAAAAATGGTTTGGCTAGTGTAGTCTGTCCATTTAATCCGGCCCTGCTTATGAGCTATGCATAATGTCTTATAATGCTTGACATGGACACTAATAACTGTTTATAAACATATATAACTATGGTTATATAGCATTATGAGAAAGCTGCATAATGTATTATGAAGCAAAGTGTTATAATGCCCTATAGGAAATACTCACCAGGAAATTGTAAGGAATATAACTTATAAATTCCTGATGAGCTTAGTACCCAACGTTACCTTATCATAACCCTAATATGACACTTTACTTTATAAGGCATTAATCAGGATTCACTCTTCTTCCATCTCCATGTTCTTATTCAATTCAAATTTCTTCACAGACTTCATATCACTAAAAGAAAATGATCAAACATGCACCCAGAGGTGGATCCAACATGTACAGATGCAAGACCAGCCCAGCCTCTCTTATTCACGTTTTAGTCATGGTCTGAATGAGTGGAATTCTGGAGTTTGGTCTTTGAAACACTCTCACAAATAATTAAACACCCAGTTGAGCCCCCTCAGCTCATAGCATTTCTTGGAACCTCCCCAACAGGTCTATATTTATCTAAATTGCAGCTAGATTCTCAACTTGTTATTGTCATCTGGGGAAAAAATCCTGAAACTAATGTAATCTTGTTAGGATCAAGCAACAGTTGTGTTAGACATTTTTATTGGTTAAATCTGTACACTCCGAGAACATTTACATATAGAAGGGAACAAGTCCTTAATCGACCTAAATGACAGTTGATAAAACAGAATCGCTTCACATAAACTGTGGCTCAGTTGGTAGAGCACAGCGTTGGCAACGCTTAGGTTGTGGGTTCAATCCCCACTGGGGCCACATATACTGAAAGTCGCTTTGGATAAAAGCGTCTGCTAAATGGCGTATATTATATTATTATTATTATATTATAAACACACACACACACAAATCCAAAACCAAGCATTGACTTAGTTATGAAGGTCTCTCTTTCTCATAAAAAAAAAAAATGATAGCGATATAAATTGCTATTTGTTAAATGAATGAGGGAATGGTGGAGTTGATCTTGACTGAGGTTAAGGTAATGCCCTTTCATTAAAATATTTGTTTCTATGTCCTTGCTTTTTCTGGTTTTGCTGATGGTGCTGTGATCATGCACTTGATGTTTTTATAAACCTATTATTCTAAGGGCTTTTAAAGAATGGGGTATTTCTCTCTTTTTCTATCTGCCAATTCAGTTCATTTCTATTAAAATGAGTTTAATCGGCATGACAATACATAAACTTGTGTTGCCATAGCATTTTACGATGGCACAAAACATAAATGATGAAAGACGTGAAAGGATACAATCAGTAAGCATCAAGTATATATCCTCTCCTACAACGTTCTCACTTAATTCCAGAAGGAAAAAAGAATGCTGAGTACATATTACCAAAGCACAACAACACAGGATTAAAAGCATTGAACAGGAAATAATGTAGGCTACATGCTCAAAAATGTCACCACCATGTACTTTCTGCCTCTCTCACACTGATACATTTAAATTCTCTCTCTCTCTCTCTCGCTCTCTCTCTCTCTCTTGTTAGGGATGTAAGCAATAATCAAACCAGTGATAATCTGGATAATTTTTTCTTTACATCGGCTTTCCTACCGATATATATCAATGTGACTCACCCGCTATCTTTGGCCTCTTGTGAATTGTTTGATTTTGTTCTGGCCATTTATATAAAACATTAATGTTTGTCCTGCCTTGAATCCTTTAGCAAGCTAGGACAATCCTGCTAGCTAGGACATGCCTCTTTGTCTGTTTGTCTGTATTTTGAGGTTATCAATGCAAAGTGTGACTCGTTTCAGTTTATGGCTTGCCTTTTTGCATCAGTGATACCAAATGGCATATATTGCCTGCTATCGATAAGGCATACTTGTGTATGCTACCAGAACAGCATATCCCATTCAGTAGACTGGTCAGTCCGTAACACTGATATATGTTGATAATGCAATGCTATATACTGTAGATATGTTGCTGACTTTGTGGCATCTTGTAACAATGTAGAGGATAACAAAGGAAAGCACTTAGTCTTGGTATGATCTTACGGTTTTCAACACATTACATAAAAAAATTATTTAATTAAATGACTTTCACATTAATTAAATTTTAACAAGATAGCAGGGCCGAACCTGTCTCAAGAAGCTTTGGCTTTGCCTGCAACTGATCCAGCAGATATAAACTCTGTGAAATTCCGGACCAAATCCTAATTGTGGTTTGATTGTGTGTAGGACACAAAAGAGGAAACAGTGTCCAAAGAGGAAACAATGTCTGTATGCTTGGCAGCAGAATTGGACAAAGTAGACACTAAAGGGGAAGGAACACACATTATCTCTAAAAGGAGATATGGGCAACAATAGCTGACTATGTGATAAATCATAGATTCTTGATGAGAGAAGCTGGACAGAGGACACAGCCTAATATTATCAGATCCACAATGGCATCAATCATTTGCATCTTCAGGAATGAGAATGGGTAAGTGACCATACATCTAACTTCTCTACTCTATTACAGTATATCTGTAAAAGCAATGTTGCTGTCATTCAATTCTGTCTTATCTGAACGTACAGAAATGAAAAAGAACCCCCCCCTCTGGTGGCTTAAGACAAATCTTTACAGCTCAACAGGAGGACTGGTAGTGAGTATTGGTGGTTATCGTATGATTCAGAGATCAATCATCCAAGTCAATGGAATATTTCTGAATGTAAACAGTGTTAGTCTAGCAATAACTGACTGTGTTCAAATAAAACCAGGTCTACAGGGTACCATATGTACAAAATAATGATAGGGGAAAGGATATGTGTCATTTACATATATATACTGTATATATTGTAGCGCCCAAGTAGGCGCTTTCTCTGGCGTCATTGTGGAGGGGAAAGCGCCTACTTGGGCGTGCGTAAGCGTGATTACAAAATGATAAAAGGAGCACTCTCACATGGGTGCGGGGTTGGGAGTAGGTACGCGATTGTGTGGGCGAGAATTTGGTGAAAGAGAGAGAGATTTGTTTGGAGAAAAAAACACGTGTTGAGTTAACACCGCTTTGTTTTTGGAAGTTTTGTTTATGATTATTATTTTGTGACAATTGGACGGATTCTTTTTTGGCTAAACGACTACGGATTGGACGACTACGACGACAAAGGATTTACCCCCGGAACGGACAACGACAATGGAATTGGATCACTGAAAGGACAACAACGAGAGCGAAAGTTTGTGGACATTGTTGAACTTTCAGTGACAAGTTGCAAGCCGAATATCCCTACACGGGAGCGGCATTTCCGTCCGCGGAATTATCCGCTGTAATCAATAAAACCTCTTTTGATTTTGAACTGTCTCCATTTGGTTGTTGTACATTGATTAAGTTATCGATTATTGGCGGAGTGGAAACCCCACGCCTTTGGTTGCGCTACAATATACAGTATGTGTGTATATTAGGGGGTGGCCCTTCATGCGAAAGAAAACCTCAATGTGCAGAACATTTCAAGAATAAGCCCTCTCAGTTCTTGTGAGAACATCTAGATTAGACTACTGGGGGAATATGAGAAGGGCCTTAATATAGGAGTATAGGCCAAAAGCTTTGAACAGCAACATAAATACCATGCTCTATGGAAACATAAAACAAGATTGTCAGGAAAGAGACAATTGTAATGGGTGACTTCAATTACCCCTCTATTAATTGAGAAGTAGTGTCAGGACAGGGTAAGTGTGAAGAGGAGGTTTTAGATATTGTTAGACTGTGATCAGTGGAACCACAGCGCATGTGATCATAGTGCAGTCACTTTTTATATTTTAAGTTAACGATAAGTTAACACCACCTCCTCTAGCTCTAGAATGTTTTACTTCAGAAGAGCTAACTTTGATACAATTATAAATAATTGATGCAATATAGACTGGGTAAAACTCAAATCTAGGCTTGATGCAGTACAGGATATTCTTTACAATAGGAAATGATGGGCCGAATGTCCTGTTCTCGTCATCTTTATGTTCTTATATACATCTATATATAGTACTGTATATATATATATATATATATGATTTATATCATATATATATAAGATTGAACTCTATTGGAGGTATGCAACACCATTCTTCCACAAGAAATTCCATCATTTGGTGTTTTGTTGATGGTGTTGGAAAATGCTGTCTCAGGTGCCACTCCATAATCTGCCGTAAATGTATGGGTTGAGATCTGGTGACTTAGATAGCCATGCCATATGATCAGAAAGCCTATGTGGGAGTTTGCTAAAGCAACAGGATGCATTTGCTTAGATCATAAGATTGCAACTTAGTGGAATTGTTTTCTAACATAATCAGAAATGTATATTGCTAGTTAGCCAGCCAGCTTCTATAACTTCTGCCTTTTCCAGCAAACTTGGCTACAGTGACTCCCACACCAACTTGCTAACTTGAAACCGTAACGTAGAGGTAGAACAAATTTGGTGTACTTTGTTCTAACTAGCTAGCTACTCTAACACTTGTCTGTCACACAAGTTATCCAATAAATTAACTGTTAGGTTGTTAACGGAACTGGCTAGTACACACAATATCTGGCAAACTAGATAGCTAGCTAACTAACTTACTAACCATTAAGAACATTTGCAAGAAATATTTTGATGCATATTTAATTATATAGGTTACTAGCCAGACATGTTAACAAACTATATCGTACATACATGAAAAGTTTGCTAATGTTAGCTAATGGGCTAGCACCACAATTAACTTGTTCTAGCTCCTTGGCTACGGTACGAGTTCCACAAACTCATGGTTCCCACCCTAGAAGTCAGGGGACTGTGATGACCATTGCAAAAGCCTGATTCTGTGGGCAGTGAAGCATTTTTGTGTGGATTTGGAGGTATGCTTTGGATCATTGTCCTGCTAGAATATCCAGCCACAACCCAGTTTTAGCCTTTTGACAGAGGCAGCCAGATTTTGATCTAAAATCTCCTGGTACTTAATGGAGTCCATGATGCCATGTATCCTAACAAGGTTCCCAGGGCATTTGAAAGTAAAACAGCCCCACAACATCACAGATCCACCACCATACTTCAAAGTGGGGATTAGGTTATTTTCTGCATGACCATCCCACTTCTGGTGTTTGTTGCCAAAATGCTCTATTTTTGTCTCATCTGACCATAGAACCTGGTTTCACTCAAAGTTCCAGTGATGTTTAGCAAACTCCAGGCACTTATGTTTGTGATTTGATGACACAGAGGCTTTCTTCTTGCAAGCCTTCCAAATAGCTTGTTAGCATGGAGGTGGTGTCTAATTGTAGTTTTGGAGACTTGGTGACTCCCAAGATACGACTAACTTCTACAATTCACCAACTGTGATCCTTGCAGATTTTTTGGGCTCTCAAACCATCCTACTCACTGTGCGTGGGGGCAAAATACCCTTGTGTCTACTTCCAGGCAGGCTCTATTTTTTTTACCGCCATTGCCTGATTTATGAAGGTCAACAACCTTTTGTCTCATTTCATTTGTGTATTCTCTCATTTCTCCATGTTGATGCATGACTAAGGGAGTTTAGCCTGTGTGTCACTTCATATTTAACCCCAGTGAAACAGGAAGTCATGGATGACCACTTAAGAGTTCCTAAAGACTCAAAAATATCAAATATAAATGGTAATATACTTCATTTAGATTCTGTTCATAAGAATTCCTAAGGGTGCCAATAATTGTGACACGTTTTTGAGAAAAATGTTTTTTTTTTTTATAAGGTTTCTTTTTTCTTTGAATAATTTTAGTTCAATAAAATGTTCGATTTCTCTCCATATTTTGAGTGTAAGATCAACCTGATGAACAACAAAAACATTTTTTACATAGCCTTTTGTGCTTGGTCTTTACCAAGGGTGCCAATAATTCTGGAGGGCACTCTATATATATATATTTATATTATATTCATCTGTACTTTCTCTCACATGCATAAACACACACACAGAGTTTGTAGTTCTATGAACTGTGCTTTCTCTTCTCCCAGTGTGTTTAACCTCATTGTTTATCACAGTTCTTCTGCCTGGGTACAGATGAGAACAGCCTGAGCTGATTTGTATTCTCCTCTTCACCTCCCTTTTCCTCATCTCACATTTGTACAGGCAAGCGAGGCAGTAGGGAGACTTCTGGACAAAAGCTGATTGATACCGCTCCCTCTCTTTGGAGAATATAAATGGGAAACTTAAATCATAGAATGATTATATTTCCATTCATCTGCCATTATGTTTACACTGTTTGAGGCGTCAGGTGAGTGCTCCATGAGGGGAGCATGAGAAGACATGAGCCGTACAGAATGTAAGTAGAATTTGAGCTTTACATGGAGGGGGCAAGAGAATTACATGAGAGTTATGTGAGTGCTGAGGTAGACATGAAAGGCCCATGAGTGGTATGTGAGTTTTACATGAGAGGGACATAAGTGTTCAATGAGAGGTGAGTGAGTAAAACAGTAAAACAGCATAAAACGAGGAGTAGGTGAATTTTACATGAGGACAACGTTAGTGTTGTATGGTCCATGCGTCCATGACGGGTCAACAGGGATGGACAGACGTCACATTCACGCAACGCTAAGCGCCAAATTCAAGACTGTTAGCCAATAGGTGACCTAGTACAGTAGAATTTCACCTCCCCAACTGTAACACTACATAAAACTAGCAAGCACCTATTGTTGTCTATCTCTTTCTTTCCCTCACGCTCATTGCCCTACCTCCTTACTCCCTGTAAGGTCACAGAGCTAAAAGATGGACTAGGTCCACTACTACCTCTTGGTAACTAGGTAGTATTTTCAGCTAAAGCTGAAAAGAGCTTTAATTCCTACGTAGGAAGTAATTCCTGCATAGACAAATCTGTTTAAAAAAGAGAGTACTACCATCTCGTCATGGCACTTTTGCTAGCAAATAAAGCTCAACTAACTACCAACTCAAAGAGAAAGGCCTTTTCTCTCTTCCACAACGAACAGTCACGCTTCACCAAAACATACAACTGCGCGCAGTCAGCGCAACCACAAAGCCACAACGAGTACCACGGATGGCCTGCACACTCGTGAAAGACAAGGCAAACAAGGAAGAAGTTTACCCCACGCTGGAACAAAAGGGACCCATGCACCATGTGTATAACTGTTAGGAGGTGGACTGAGTGAACCCAAGTGCAGAGAACGAGACGGAGGCAAAGATGGTTTGGTAACAATGATAGATATTTACTAGATGATGAGAACAAAAACAACAACAAAACACTGAAGTACAAAAGTAACACACTGAAAATAACTGGGAGACGAGGCTCCAAAAAACGAACTAATGAAACGAATTACACAGGAAACAAACTAGAAAACAAACTAGAAAATGTAGAACAAGGAAAACAAACAAAACTAGGAACGAGGAGACTAGGGAATATACGAGCATAAAACATCCGAGGAAATAGCTAGGCTAGTGATTATATAATGAATGCATCGACACTGTGTTATATCATATTACTGTTTAGCGAGTGTGTTAGAATTAAGAATTGTACAGAATAACAGATTAACTAGTTAGCTGTTTAATTTGTTGCCTCCAAATTGACTCTAGCTACCCTAACAGAGTAGCCTGTTTGTTCCTTTTAATCCTTTCTAACTTCTCCAGTAACTAACCATCTTTTTCACGTATGATCTCTGTATTTCGCAGGATACATAATATCGGTTTGCAACTTGCGAGTTTAAGCTATGCTTCTCTTACACGCAGTGCTACTCCTTATGAAACTAACATAACGTTGTTCACCAAAACACTGCAAATCCATTGTGCAAACCCGCTATTCATGTGTACACACATATAGTACCATTTGCCCTTTTTGGAGTGTTACTACAATAGATGGTGTGTCTTTCCGTGCCACGTCTATATCCCTTTGTTAAGAGACTAAGCATTGTCAGCGCCATGCTCTACCTACTGAGCCACAGAGAACCAGATATAATAATATATATATGTATATATATAATATACCAACTACAGCCAAAATAGCCAAGAACTCCAAAATTCCTTCACACTTGTGTATTGTCAATAGTTGTAGCTTTGATATAAAAATTGAAGCATCCCTATATTTATCATCCATAAGTGAATAATCAAATGAGACTGATTATAATTATTTAATTTTATGAGACTGATTAAATATAACATGGTGTGATTTACATTGGACATTTTAGGCATTTAGTATTTAGTAGACGTTCTTATCCAGAGCGACTTACAAAAAGTGAATTTATACACAGTAAGATTAATCATGATTAGTGCAAGAGATCAGTGCAACACTAGTAGTAACACTGCAATAGACAATAGGCAACTGCACATCGTACCTGTAACACAGGGAAAGAATAGTTAGTGTGTGTTTAAAAAAAAATTGTATTACTACATTATTAAACATGTAAACGGTGGTGATTAATGTTTATAATTAATGTATAGAATCAGTGTGGAGTCTGAAGAGTTGGATTTTTAGCCTCTTGCGGAAGATGGCCATTGATTCTGCAGTCCCGACTGAGTGCGGAAGATCATTCCACCACCAGGGGGTCGGGACAAAGAAGAGGCGAGACCGTGAGGAATGGCTGCCGGGTGCCCGAAGGGAAGGAAACAGTCAGTTTTCCAGAGTAGGCAGAGCGGAGCAGTCTGGCTGGGGGTGTAGGGTGTGATGAGTGTCTGGAGATAGAAGGGAGCGGTTCTCTTTGCGGGCTGATATGCCAGCACTAGTAATTTAAATTTGATGCGTGCTGCAATAAAGAGCCAGTGCAGTGTGACGAGTATTGGAGTGACATGAGTGCACTTTGGTTGGTTTAAAACTAGACATGCGACGGCATTCTGCACTAGTTGCAGCGGCTTGATGGCACAGGCTGGTAAGCCTGCCAGCAAGGAATTATAGTAGTCCAGACATGAGATTACCAAAGCCTGGAACAGGAGTTGTGTGACCTCTTGGGTGAGGTGAGGAATGGGCGAATTCTCTAGATGTTGTGGAGGGAGAATCGGCAGGTCTGGGTGATCGCTATGGAGCCTTCCATGGTGATTGAGGCATCAATCATTGGGGACCTGGCAGGAAGACCTCGGTCTTCCCCAGGTTGAGCTTCAGGTGGTGGGTGGACATCCAAGCAGAGATGTCTGCCAGGTATGCAGAGATATGCGCTGGGACCTGGGTTTTTGAAGGAGAGAAAGAGCTGAGTGTCATCAGCATAACAGTGATATGAAAAACCATGAGCAGAGATAACAGAATCAAGTGACTTGGGAGAGGGAGAATAGGAGGGAGTCTTTCACCGAGCCCTGCAGGACACTGGTAGAAAGGGTGTGGGGAGAGGATAGGGATCCTCTCCAGGCCATCTGGTAGGACCAGTCAGCCAGGTATGATTCAAACCATGCCAGTGCAGATCCTGAGATTCCCATCTCGGCAAAAGCTGAGAGCAAGATCTGATGGTCAATGCTGTCAAATGCAGCCGATAGGTCAAGCAGGAGGAGGATGGAGCTGAGTGGAGAGCCTCAGTGACCGCTGAGAAATGTACTTATGCAAATGCATATGCATGTCATACATTGGCCCATATTTTATTCTTGCCAAAAAGGTTTTGAAAGCAAGAGATATTACCAGTTGTGGTTTTCTTCCCTCTGTGGAATTGTTTCTAATCTGATAGTTAATTTATGTATTACTTAATAATTGCACATACCAGTCATATCTGAGATCCAGGGAACCAGCTGTAAATCACACCTGATGCCTAATTAACCAGCCTTGATCTGATTCCTGATTTGATTCTCCAGCAAATACAGCAGTAGTAGAGAGTTGTGGCATGGTCTTTACTTGCTTTTTAATGTTGTTGTAGTTCATTTAATTAATGAGGCAGGATCATAATTTTCTGTCTGTTTTCCAGGAAAAATTTACTATTTTGGCTAGGGCCCCTGACCTTGTTTGATGGGTGTGATCTACTCAATCAAAGGGTGGATGTGCACATCCACAAAGTATTACCCCCATTTGATTTGATTTGATTTGATTTGATTTGATTATTGTATGGTTGTGTTTCTGAACCATAGCCCTCCCCCTTTCCTGAACTTAACTGTACATTGTACATTGTATACAGGCAGTGTAAGCCTGAGTGGATGCCATGAAGTTGTCTCCCTTTCCATCTGTACAATACAGATTCGGCCATCACTCCAAAGGTACTCCAAATGATATAATATAAATATATTATATTATATGATATAAATCATGATGCTATAATAAAATCATGATGTAATAAAAAATATTTGGGAAAAATGTGTGTATGTGCTTTTGACATGTACAAGCATGAGACAGATTTGATGATCGATGATACAGATTGGGTGTGATCACATTTTAGCAGGGGGAAAATCTATTTCTTCACACTGTTCTCATAACACCCATACATAAAAAAGCCTTGCACCTTGTGTCTTACATTATTGAAATCATATTCCCTCACACTGAAGTGATGTCCTTGTCTGTATGCTAGTATGACAGTGAATTATCACACCTGTTCTCCATGAGCACCTGGGCACACACAAAGCCCTGCCCCTGACTACATGGGCCACCCAACCCACATTGTTAACATCTGTGTGAGGAGAAAGAGAAGCCATATGATATAGGGATAGGTTTACAGAGTGGAGCAGTTTCAAAACATTTCTGTGATGCTGAAGCAATATTGTGAGAATTGTTTGCTGGCTTCCATCTTTGTCATTTTTATTGCTTTAGATTCATACACGCTAGTCTCAACCCTCAGCACTACCTTTAGAACATCTAGGAATGGAAGTTACAGTTTGTGAGATTGCTCAGAATGGTTCTAGCTGGTTGGTTTTAACCAGCATTGAGTTATTACTGACACGACACCAGAGAACTTAAGTTTCTAGTTTTAATCGCTGCCTTCAACTGAAGCCCCACCTACACAAGACCATGATTTGTCAGAAGAAAGAACTGACCTTTTGTTGTTTATTACCAAAGCACATTCCTGAAAGTGTGGTGAACTTATCTCACATCAGAGTGTCAGCCCGGTCAGGCTCATGGTACTTCAAGATTATGAGACTGACAAGTGAATCTACCTACAGTACACGCATGCATCTTTAATTTAAAAAAGCAGGGATTAAAAAAATCATATCAACATGAAAACCATAGCCATGAGAGTCAATACACACATCCTCATCTTGAGCAAAAGAGCTTAGCTTTGCTGTAATATTGTTCAGAGAGGATATATAATTTTGTTCTTTTTCAGCGTGTTGACTCTGGTTTCATAAGAATAAGTTATTTGAGGTGAAGTACAAAACAATTATTTCAGGGCCATGTGAGACAGCGGGCTACTGGATATCTCAGAGGGATATGTCAAGGTCTGACGCAGACCACTGAATATTTCAGAAGCAGTGCGTTTTCCTGGGTAACTAAAGACTCTATTTTTCAAAATAGTATAGCGAATGAGAGTGACATCTTCATCAGCTTTGTCGATGAAGATGCACATTCTGATTAGAAGCCCGTACCATAAGTCTCAGTGAAAGTGATGCTTGTGTTGGGTAGGGTTTCAGTGATGTGCATTTTCCCATAGTCACAAAAGCTTTCTGCACATTCTGGGTTGTTGTCCCACTAGCTGAAGAGTACATATGCACATAGAGCTACATCATATGAAGTCGCAGAATTTGCAGGTTAAACAAATCAGTAATTGAATATTATTTTTGGTACTTTTACCCCCTTTTGCTCCCAATTTGGAATACCCAATTGTGTTCTGTTTTTTTTCCAGTTTTCCTCACAGTTTGATGGCCAATTATACCCATGTCTATGTCAATGATCCCTTTCCATCGTAATACGAGTTTGCTGCTACAACTCCAGGATGAACCCATTCGTCTCCTCCAAGATGGAACTTGAGATGGAACATCTCCAACTGAGATGGATGCTCAGCCGCCGACTGTTACTCTGACACACAGAGTCACTTGCATGGGGCTTCACTTTCCCTTCCCTCCGGGGCAGAGAGCCACCCCCTAACGGGACTCCCAGTCAGAGCCGGGATGGTGCAGGCTTGTCTTGAAAACCTTGGTGTTCTTTTAATGTTGAAAAATTTCCCAAATCTTGCACAAAAAAAAGTAGTTTGTCTTATTCCATTACAGATAGTGATAGTTCACCCAAAATTGATTTAAATCAACGGCTTACAAGATGTGTTCGTGCAAGAGATCAGTGCAGTAATACAGCGATAGACATCATTGTTGGCAGCTGCATACCATACCTGTAACACATATACAAACAGTATTGAACAAGTAGGCAGTGGTGATGGTAATTGGCTAGATGTACAGAATTCAGTGGTAGTGGAGTCTGAAAAGGTGGGTTTTGAGTCTCTTGCGAGTAGAGGGCTGACATGGGTGAACTTAGGTTGATTGAACACCAGACGTGAGTGAGGAAGCATTCTGGACTAGTTGCAGTGGCTTGATGGCACAGGCCGGTAGGCCTGCCAGCAAGGAATTGCAGTAGTCCAGATGTGAGATCACCAGGGCCTGGACCAGGAGTTGTGTGGCCTCTTGGGTGAGAAATGATCGGTCCTCCGGATGTTATGGAGGGAGAATCGGTAGGTCAGAGTGATTGCTTCAATGTGGCCCGAGAAGCAAAACTGGTCGTCCAGGGTCACTCCAAGACTCCTGGCAGACTGGGACGGAGACACTATGGAGCCTTCCACGGTAATTGAAGCATCAATCATCGGGGAGCCCTTCGCTGGGAGGAAGAGCAGCTCTGTCTTCCCCAGGTTCAGCTTCAGGTGGTGGTCCATGGACATCCAGGCAGAGATGTCAGCCAGGCATTCAGAGATCCACGCCGGGACCTGGGTCTCAGAAGGAGAGAAGGAGAGAAAGAGTTGAGGGTCGTCGGCATAACAGTAATAAGAAAAACCATGAGCAGAGATGACAGAAGCAAGTGACTTGGTGTACAGGGAGAATAGGACGGGGCATTACCTCCACATGGTTCATTTGGAAGTTGAACATGGATATACGTAGTGTCATATAATACTTTAAAAGTAGCTTAGAAAAGTATGCTGAAATTAGACTACAGCACTTTCAATTTAGGCCACACTACCACAACTCTATTCTTATGAGTTTTAAACTACTATGTGCTTCTATCTGCAAAAAGAATATCAGCTAATATCTCAATACATCAAGTTCATCTTCCAAATTAACAACATGGCTCAGTGACTTGAAGTTACTGGGGTAAGCAATTTTGGCATGCAATTTTTGGCATGCTCCTTGCAGGTACATAAACTCCCATTGTTTTCAGGCATCAATCCTAAAAAACTCCATTGGTGAATTCACAACAATCTGTAGACAAACAAATTTACTAGAAAGTATATTTTGGCTGTATAGTACATCGTATTGAAAGTAAATACAATAATATTTGCATCAAATTTAGTTGAACTATGACTTTAATGACACAAAAATACAAAAAAGGGAAAAGTTGAGATGGATATGGACGGGGGGGAAACAGGTGTGAAAAAAATAGCAGGAGAGCAAATGTGATGTAATTTAATTTAACTACTTGTTACAAACGTTGTTGATGCCGAAGGAAGTGTATCTTGTGGGCAGGTTTTCACACATCAGGAAATAAGTTTAATAACATCATCATTTATGAAAACTAATTATAATGACATTTAACTTCAAATTTTAGAGCATTGGACAGGTTACAAATTTTACATCAACATTTCCCACTTCTTCAAAGAAAAACTATTTCAAATGTTCAAAATGACTTTTTAATTTATTGCAGCATTTTCTAATACACTACACATCTGACACGTGATAAGTATCAACAGACATAAACATTGTGCTGTCATTCTTCTCAACACTTGATTAAGTGGTGGTTGAATGATTAACAGAGATATTTGGGCATACTGTATAGCTGAATAATACCTATGATGTGTTACTTCACAAAGCGAGCATTGCTTATGTTATGAAGCTATTTTCAGCTAAACTGAGGTTTGTTCACTACCCATCTTACTTAAGTTACTCAATGCTTTTTTAAATCAAGCTTGAAATTGAAATGACTGTCCAGTGCCTCAACTACTTATCGTGTATATTATCCTTCACCCCACATCCCCTACCCGAGAAATAACACTTTAGGACCTTCCTTATTTTTAGAATTAACATATGTTTTTGTCTCTCAGGAGCTTCAGCCCAAGCAATAACCGTGAAGATATATTTTCCTGGCTCCTCAGCCTGTATTTTGGTGTTGAGAACTGAGGTAAATGAGCATGACACTACTGGTACAAAGTTCATAATCAGTAATAATGAGTCCCCATCTGTGTCTGGCATTTTCTCAGATTATTCCTTGCATTTCCAATGCCCCCAACCCCGACTATGCATGAATCTTGGAAGAGCAGTAACACTGAATATAAGATAGAAACACTGTATATAAGATATGAGTCCTGACAGAGCATTATCACTCTGCATGTGAGTCCTAACAGAGCAGTATCACTCTGAATGTGAGTCATGACAGAGTGGTATCACTCTACATCACTCTGATAAGGCTGAAATGCTTGGCTGTTTTAATGAGCACTTAATTGCCTCTGGCTCCTTGTTCGAGTCTCTCAACACTGATCATGGAATTTCTTCTGCTGGTTGTTCCAATGGTCATGTTACGGTGGGTCAAGCCTTTAGTTTTAATCCGATTATAGTCTCAGAGGTGCATATAGCCCTCAAACTTTTAGATACTAGAAAATCGGCAGGTCCTGATAACCTGGAGTCTTACTTTTTAAAGCTAGCAGCTGACTTTATTGCACCACCTCTGACACATCTTTTTAATCTTTCCTGGACTCAAACAAAATTCCTCACATATGGAAATCTGCTTTTGTTCTTCCCCTGCTAAAAGGGGGTGACCCTACTGTCCTGAACAACTATAGGCCAATCTCTAAATTGTCTGTCCTGGCAAAGGTTCTGGAATCCCTTGTGAGTGAACAACTGAAGGAGTTCTTATCTACTAACAATATTTTATCAGATTTTCAATCAGGTTTTAGAAAATAACATAGTACAGCGACAGCGGCCTTAAAAGTAGCAAATGATATTATTGAATCCCTAGATAACAAGCAACATTGTGCAGCCCTTTTCATTGACCTATCTAAGGCTTTTGATACTGTGGATCATGCAATATTGATGCAAAGACTTATCAGTGTAGGATTGTCGGAACAGGCTGTCGGTTGGTTTGAAAGTTGTCTATCAGGCAGATCATAGTGCGTGCAGGCAGAAGGTATCACCTCTAGCTCCCTTGTTATATCCAAGGGCGTGCCACAGGGCTCGGTCCTGGGACCGTTATTATTCATTTTATATATTAACAGTCTTAATAAAAATGTCTCAAATGCAAAATTCCATTTGTATGCCGATGATAGTGTGAAATATCTGCGTCTACATTACATCAGGCTCTTTGTCAACTACAACTTGCTTTTAATATTGTACAAAGTACGCTGTGTGACTTAAAACTTGTTTTGAACGCTGACAAAACTAAACTTATGGTGTTTTCAAATGTTAAATCCAAGCCACTGAACCCTCCTTCTATCGACACTTTTCAGGGTTCCGAGATTGAGTCTGTATCTCAATACAAGTACCTAGGATTTATAATTGATGATTCTCTTTCTTTTAAGCCTCACACTCAGCAACTAGCTAAAAAACTGAAGTTGAAACTGGTTTTTATTATTTTTATTTTAGGAACAAGGCTTGTTTTTCCTTTGAGGCTAAAAAGAGGCTGGTTGCTGCCACTTTTATGTTTGTGCTGGACTATGGCGATGTTATATGCATGCATGCATCCTCGCAATGCCTACACTCGCTGGATACTGTCTACCATGGAGCGCTGAGATTTATCACAAATTTTAAAGCCCTTACTCACCACTGTACTTTGTATGCTCGGGTTGGATGGTCTGCCCTGTCCACCCGTAGACTCAACCATTGGCATATCCTTATTTATAAGGCTATCCTTGGACTACTGCTAACTTACCTATGGATGTACATCCGCCAAAAAAGTATGGGCAGTTATGGTCTTCGTTCCCAGGACTTATTCATACTAACTGTTCCTCGGGTCCGTACTGAACTGGGAAAAAGGGCATTCAGGTATGCAGCTCCTTCCGCCTGGAATCAGCTACAAAACCACCTGAACCTGCAGGAGCTAGTCTCACTGGTTGCTTTTAAAACACTTCTAAGTGATATGGAATCCAGCACATCTGGCTGCAGATGTTTTGAATGATTATGAATGGTTCTGTGATTTGCCCTTGTTTTTTGTTTTAATTGTCATGTTTGTTTTTTAATTTACTTTTGTCTGTAAACTTGTAATTGTAATTGCGCTGCTGCCTATCTTGGCCAGAACGCTCTTGTAAAATAGATGTTTAATCTCAATGAGACTATTCTGGTTAAATAAAGGTAAAAAAAAAAAACATGTGAGTCATGACTGAGCAGTATCATTCTGCATGTGAGTCCTGACAGAGCAGGGTCACTGTATATGAGCCATATAATGATTACATCCATTTGTAGTGTAAGGGCATTGCTGACATTTCTACTTAATAGATTTTTGATAAATTTGTCAGGCTTTTAGTGTTCCCTAGACCTAACTGTTGGTAAAAAGTGGGATCCTGAAGTGCTATACAATGCTGGAAGGTAATGTTATGATTTCATACATTTTTGTATGTCACTAATTATTTATTATGTTGTTAATTTATATTTAATCAATCAGTGACCCTGTGGTTATCATTTTCATAAGTGTTCAATTGTGTTGAGATTTGGTGACTGAGATGGCCATGGCATATGGTTAACATCATTTTTCTGCTCATCAAACCATTCAGTCATCACTCATGCCCTGTGGATGGGGGCACTGTCATGCTGATAGAGACCACTCCCATCAGCATAGAAATGCTTCACCATAGGATGAAGGTGATCACAACATGTTGGCAGGTAACTGTACTAGAATGGCCCACTGACCCTCTGATCTCTGTCCAGTGGAGGTAGTATTGTGGTCATACTAAAGTATGTGCTTTATGGCGACAGTGGTCACCTGAAGTATGTGGTGGTTTGAAGTGGTCACATAGACACACAACATGCATGCAGAGAAACAAATTATTTCAGAGAAACATACTCTTTCATCTGAATATTTCCTAATGGCATTCAGAGGTGGTGGCAATGTTAACTTTAAGAGGTTACACATAAGCAAAGGTAAAAAAATAAAAAAACAATAGTAACAATACAAACAAAGCAAGTGCTCCTGAGAAGTCTTACAACAGATCATTTTATTTCTGATCTTCAGGAAACGTGTGTCCTCTCATTCATCATCCACACTGCACTGATTTAATAGTGTTCCACAAGATGGATGACTCCACTTTAACTCCCCCCCCATCACCCCACCCCCCCATCAGAGCTGAGGGGATGGATGACTATACTTTAACTGGCCTATCCCACACCCCTCAGAGTGGAGTGAACTCTTAACTTAAATGCAAACCCACAGACCATGGATTTACTATAAAGCATCTGTTAACTACCTTCAGATAGCTTTATACTGTGTGTGTGTGTGTTTGTGTGTGTGTGTGTGTGTGATGCAGGATGTCAAATAAGAGTGGAGTGGACTCTTCACTTAAATGCAAACCCACAGACCATGGGTTTACTATAAAGCCTCTGAAAACGAACTTCAGATAGCTTTAGACTGTGTGTGTGTGTGTTTGCGCGCGTGCGTGTGTGTGCATGTGTGTGTGATGCAGGATGTCAAATACGAAATACATACAGTACTGTGCAGAAGTATTAGGCCACTCTGAAAAATTCAAATTAAAGCCATTTATCTGAGCAGTAAGTGTTTATTTGGTCAAAAAAACATGATATAACATTGAAGTAAACACAAAGAAACATCAATACAATGAAAAGTGACAAAAACGTCTTGTGTTTTTTAAAAGTCAGTATTTTGTGTGGCCTCCCTTAGAATGCAAAACTGAAGCAATTCGCTTTTGTAGACTGTCACGTAATAGTTCTGTGGTAAATTCTCTTCTTTTGACTTTGGTTGTTTTTTGTTATTTTCCCTGTCCAAGTGATCCCACACAGCTTCAATTATGTTGAGTTCGGGGCTCTGAGGTGGCCAATCTAATACTGTCAGTGTTCCATCTCCACACTTCCACTCCAAGTAGGCCTTAATCGTGTTTGCAGTGTGTTTGGGGTCATTATCGTGCTGAAAGATAGTCGTTTTTTTCCAATCAGTTGTTTTTCAGAAGGTACAGAATGATGAATCAGGATCTGTTTATATCAGCATTCATAATTCCATCGATTTTGACCAGATGAGCAAGCACTTACATTTTTACATTTTACATTTTAAGCATTTAGCAGACGCTCTTATCCAGAGCGACTTACAAGATGTGCATCAATACATGGTAGGAACAATCACAGTTAGCGCACGAGATCAGTGCAGGAATACAGCAATAGACATCATTGCAGGCATCTGCGTACCATACCTGTAACACCGGGAAGGAAAAGGTAATTTACATTTTAATTTTTTTTTTTTTTTTTTTAAATAAAGAGTATAGTGTTGAACAAGTAGACAGTGGTGAAGACAATTTAGCTAGATGGACAGAGATCAGGGGTAGTGGAGTCTGAAGAGGTGGGTTTTGAGTCTCTTGCGGAAGATTGAAGTGATTCCGCAGTCCTGACCAATTGCGGGAGGTCGTTCCACCAACGAGGGACCAGGACAGAGAAGAGGCGAGACCGCGAGGAGCGGCTGCCAGGCGCCCGGAGGGATGGGGCAGTCAGTCTGCCAGCGGAGGCAGAGCGGAGAGGTCTGGACGGGGTGTAGGGCGTGATGAGTGGCTGGAGGTATGGGGGAGCAGTACCTCTGGCCGCTTGAAAAGCAAGCAAAGCAAGCAAGCAAAAATCCACTTCACTGGATTTCCTTCTGTCCCTCAATGCAGACAGCTTTTTGACTGTTCCACTGCGTTTTCTGTCTTCAACCTCCCCAGTTTCTTCAAATTTCTTTATGACAGCTTGAACACCGCATCTTGAAAATCCGGTTAGGTGGGCTATTGCTTGTTGAGAATTGCCTTGTTGATGCAAAACTATGTCTGTCAAACTGTGCTAGCTTAGCCATTTCCAAACCACCCCAGCCATTCCATGTATTTGTTAAATTCCACCACCAGCACATCTGGTTCAGCTAATCAATGCCTCATTAAGTTGAATCAGGTGTGCTAGTGGTGAAATTGAACAAATACATGGAATGGCTGAAGTGCCTCAAGGAGAGGTTTGGGAACCAAACCTGTGTTCTTCTAGCCATCTCACAAGATATTAATAACTTTTTGGAAAACACAAGGAATTCTTGTTACTTTTTGTATTAATGTTTATTTGTATTTATTCTAATTTTATATCGTGTTTTTTCAAGCAAATAAACACTTACTGCCCAGATAAATAGCTTTAAACAATTTTCTCGGGTGGCCTAAGACCTTTGCACAATACTGAATATGCATACAGTATATGTACAATGGGGGAAATAAGTATGGAACAAATCAACATTTTTCCCAGTAAATGTATTTCCAATGAGGCCATTCAAGTGAAATTTGCACCAGACTTTGGTATTAACTCAAGAAATCCAGACAAAAAATCTAAACATTAAAGTCCATATGTAAATAAAGTTATGTGTAATAAAGTGGAATGACATAGGAAAATATATAATATACTATTATATCCACAAAAAAATAACAAATAAAATACAGAAGAAAAAACAAAATACAATTAACACCAGCCAAAAAAGGGCACTTTTTGACTCTGAGGGCAAAAGGGCAGGGGCTCAAGCCCCCCTTGGGCCCTATCTGTGCACGTGCCTGAGTGGGAGAGCAGGTTAAAGGGGGGGAATCCCCTTCCGGGGAACACACAACAAACACAGACAGTCAGCGGCTTTTCACACCACTTCCATGCATCCATATCCACAGGACACCGCGCCTCTTCAGTCCAGCGTTCCACTATAACCTCACCAGGCACACACATATTCGGTGACTTTTCAAGTGCTTCCCAAACCTATGCCCACAGAGACACTCAAACCTTTCAGTCCGAGTTCTCTTTCAACATGCACGCACGCATGCATGCACGCATGCACACACACACACACACACACACACACGCCACTCTTCCAGTGAGAGTTCTCTGGCAATCAGCCCGAGACACTCTCCTCTGATTTAGTGCAAGTTCTCTTACCCAAACACAGAGAGAGAGAGAGAGAGAGACTCCCCACTCTCCGGTGTGAGCCCTCTCTCTCTATTCATAATCCCACCGAGGGAGAGAGGCGGACACTCAGTTTGACCTCTCTTTCCCACACACACAGGAAGCACTCTACTCAGTCACCTTAAACACACGCACACAGACAGACTCCACGTCCGCCGACATGGAAATCCCCTTGCAGGGAGCACAACACACAGAGTATGTGACTCACATTAAAGTAACACTCCCCGATATGTGTGCGCGCACACACCTAGGGATGGTAATTTCGACACCGAAGCTTGAAACTGTATCAATCGTTTCGGCACTTGCAGATTCTATACAATGTTCTGAGCAGCGTTTCAAAACGGTAGAGACACGTGATCGATGTGTCGAACGTCACAATCGAGATGTCAAATGTCACGGTCGATGTGTTGAACATCAAAGGGTTTTAAAAATGGAGTGAAAGCTCAAAATCTTTGAATGCGTGGTGTGCGTTTGTGGAGTTGTCATTTGTGAGATTGCTGAGAGAGAGATACTGTTTGTAAGGATTCCTGAGAGAGACAGAAAGCAATATTTGCAAGGATTACTGAGATATTTGAGTTTATTTGAGAGTATTTGATAATGAATTAGCTGTAGAGGAGAAATTGTGAGATAGATATATTAGTTAGTTAGATAGATAGATTAAATATATTTGATAGACAAATATAGCCTAGATTATGGAGGGTAGAGGCATCAAGAGACCAAATAAAAAATCTTTAAAAATATATTGTTTCTGAATATAATGAATTAATGAATGACAAGGACAACAACTCAATACGCACACATGAATGACAAGAACAACAACTGATTCCACACTTGCCCCACCTCTTAAATAGGTTTACTTTCTGCCTGGCTCTGGTGGGATTCGTGAGGCAATCCCGTCCATCGTTCACATGCCGAATCACAAAACACCAAACAATTGACAAACCACACCCACTCACATTCTCACACACAAACACAATTAGTCAAGTGAATTATCACTTGGCATCCACACCAATTAACTGATTGAATCATTATAAATCATGGCCTTTGGAAGAACTTTCCGGGCAACAGTTCACACTCTCGCAGTCTCACACCCTGCGAGAGTGCCAAACCTGCCCCCGGAAAGTTCAACTATTCCAAAGGCCTCCACAGCCATGCTGTAGCAAAATAAAGGCAATCCTGCCACTCCCCTGTTGTCGAGACCGACACCCTCCACAACATCATTAACACATTCCGACTATAAGTTTGTGTAAGTTGTTTCAACCAGTCATCTGGCAATAATACATGGAAATAGAAATACATCGAAGAAAATCGAATGTTTTTCTAAATATAGCACAAGCAAATCAACGTAATAAACATACATTGCAGATCTATACATTAATATGCACTCTGAACGCTATGAAAATATTTGATGCCAGCAAAGGATAGCCAAAGTTGGTACTTAATTAAGGAGGACTAGCTCTTTACACAATCTCAGCGGTGGAGGTTCACAGGAGACCATGGCGTGAGGGAACTTGAATCCGATGGTTAGCCTTTAAGCGGGCATGCAGTTGTAACTTCTCGGAACACCTGAGTAAGTCACCCTTCCGTGGGCTGGTTGCAGGACTCGGGAGTGCTGATCTGCTGTTGAGTGGCTGGTGCAGCAGGGCTCTCTCGGAACATGTAAGTCCTTTCCACGTCTATGGCTGTGGGACTCAAGGCTCTGGATCAGGTCATGGAGTAGCTGGCACAGCTGAACCTTCTCAGAACACGCGAGAAGTATTTCCATGGGACTGTATGCAGGCATTCATAAGGCACAGTATTCAGGAACTTCCTCCGCTGGACTTGCGATGCTTCTTGTCAGAAAGCAGTTACAACCTGCTCAGGATCAGATGTGAGTCCTGTCAGGAAAGCTCTCCCCTCAGCCCTGTGTGTGTTGTTCTTATACTCTAAAATCAAAGGGAACTAACACCCACACCAACAGTTGGGCCCTTACGTAAGCAAATGGTAATCTCCAGCATTGTCCCAGAGCAGAACATTACACCTACGTGTGAGCCTGGAAATTGTGGTGAGGGTTTACTACCCCCTCCTTTGATGTTCATCTTAAGGCAGTTTGAGGCGCCAGAGTGATGACTGAAGTACTGTTATTATTATTCTGGGGTCGTTAGGTCTCTGTCCCCAAGAGATAACAGTCTCTTGGGGACAGTCACAAAAGCTCTGTTTGTGCTACAGGCAGCCATCTTGTGGGAGTCATTGGTTCTGATTATTTCTCTGCATAGTAGAATTATGGCCAAGGAATATGAAGCCATTTTAGATGCACCCTATGGTGCAAACATTGTTTGCTCAAGATGTTCCCATATTCCAAGATGATAGAACCCCCATACACACTACTAAATGGATTCAAGAATCGGTTTTATGAACACTATGATGAAATCAAACACTTTCCACCTCCCTAATCACCAGATCGAAGCATAATTGAACCTTTATGGGAAGTTTTAGAGTGTAGAGTGCAGAATAGGTTTCCATCGCCTCCATTTCTCAAAGAGCTTCTATAACAGCATTCCAAAAGGATTGAAGCTGTTCTGAAGGCAAAGGGTGCCATACAAATTCATATATTGTTTCCATTATTTTGTCTACCCCCTGTACATATGTTGAAAATGTGCTTGTAATGGCCTATACAAACAATGCTTTGTTTGTCCTTAGGTGACGTCCATTTATATTTTTGCCTAAATAAATAATTTGTCATAAAGGAATTGTAGTATGTGAACTTCATGGCAAGTTTTTGTCAGACTGACAGTGTGTGAGCATGTGTGAGTGAGTGAGAGCGTGTGAGTGAATGAGCAAGTGAGCAAGATAATTCAGTCAACAACATAAGGGTTAGCATGCACTAGGTGGTAAATGTAAATTGGATCTAAAATTGATTGATTGGAAGTGCTTGTTGCTTGCAGGTTGTCACTAAGAATTCAGGTTCTGTTTCATTTTATTGTCAGCACTTGCTGTGAAACAGTAGAGGGAATCCTGTCTTGCAAAGTTGCATTTTGTTAAATAAGTTTGATGTGCATTTCCATAGCTGATATTATTCCACGTACATCCCTGTGTTCCCTGCCTCTCTCACTTTGTTACATCGATGCAGTTTGTGAGCATGCTGACATGTCCAATTAACGTGCCTGCAGATGTGCGATTGATATTAATGCAAACTCATTTATTCATAAGCTGAGTGTTCTTTTCCTCAAGGGCAGGTTCTGCAGATGCCTCTCTCCATTACCAGCAAGGAGAGGGAGCCACACACTTCACCTCCAATTGCATCTTGTCCCACAGAATCCACGCATTAACATTTTAGGGGCCAGCTGATGGTTGATGTGCAGGCAAGGAAAAGGGTGGAATCCCCCTGGCTGGAGAAATACACGGTCAGCATCGTCTGGGGGGGGGTAGGATCTGAGGAAACCTGCAGGGTTGATATGCTTCTTTTGTCTGGGCACACGCTCCTTGATATTGGAAATCAAGCTGTGTCAGCACTATTTTGAAAAAAAAAAATAACTGCTTCACCTGTCCAAAATGCATAACCCACGCCAGCTTCAGTATCTGCAGTATTCTCCTCACCAGATACAATATGTGCCATATACCTCTCTTCCAGACCAGCAACAATATGTACAGTACACCCATATAACAGCATATATACATCAAATATACCCCTATATTATACCATGTCCAATAAGCACTGTATACCCCTATCCTACATCAGATATGGGTATACAACAATATGTACAGTACACTGCACTCAGTGGCCACTTTGTTAGGTACACCTGTACACCTGCTCGTTAATGCAATTATCTAATCAGCTAATCATGTGGCAGCAACTCAATGCATAAAGCATGCAGACATGGTCAAGAGGTTCAGTTGTTGTTCAGACCAAAAATGGGGAAGAAATGTGATCTAAGTTGATCGTTGGTGCCAGACAGGGTGGTGTGACTATCTCAGAAACAATCATGGGATTGTCACGCACAACGGTCTCTAGAGTTTACAGAGAATGGTGCGAAAAACAAAAAACTGACAGTGAACGGCAGTTCTGTGGGCGAAAATGCCTTGTTAATGAGACAGGTCAGAGGAGAATGGCCAGACTGGTTCCAGCTGACAGGAAGGCGACAGTAACTCAAATAACCACGCATTACAACAGTGGTATGCAGAAGAGCATCTTTGAATGCACAACACGTCAAACCTTGAAGTGGATGGGCTACAGCAGCAGAAGACCACACTGGGTTCCACTCCTGTCAGCTAAGAACAGGAAAGTGAGGCTACAGTGGGCACAGGTTCACCAAAACTGGACAGTTGAAGATTGGAAAAACGTTGCCTGGTCTGACGAATCTCGATATCTGCTGCGACATGCAGATGGTAGGGTCAGAATTTGGCATAAACAACATGAATCCATGCATCCATCCTGCCTTGTATCAACGGTTCAGACTGGTGGTGGTGGTGTAATGGTGTGGGGAATGTTTTATTGGCACACATTAGGCCCCTTAATACCAATTGAGCATTCTTTAAATGCCACAGCCTACCTGAGTCTTGTTGCTGACCATGTGCATCCCTTCATGGCCACAGTCTACCCATCCTCTAATGGCTACTTGCAGCAGGATAGTGCGTCATGTCACAAAGCACACGTCATCTCAAGCTGGTTCCATGAACATGACAATGAGTTCAATGTACTCCAATGGCCTCCACAGTCACAAGATCTCACCTTGGAGGAATGGGAGATTTGCAAAATTAATGTGCAGCCAACAATGTTTCCAGCACCTTGTTGAATCCATGCCACAAATAATTCAGGCTGTTCTCGGGGCAAAGGATGGGTCCTACCCAGACTACATTTACATTTTACATTTTAGGCATTTAGTAGACGCTCTTATCCAGAGCAACTTACAGTTTACATTTCTTTACAATCCATTTATACAGCTGGATATTAACTGAAGCAATTCAGGTTAAGTACCTTGCTCAAGGGTACAACGGCCAGTTCCCTAACCATTATACCACACTGTCGCCTAGAAAGGTGTACCTAATACAGTGGCCACTGAGTGTATGTTACACACTAAATACAAAAATGATTAGCTTTATTAGTATTAGCTTAGATACAATATTTTATGTATAAACACAAACATATATAAAAAATCACATTTTGTATACCTTGATAACATCTACTTTCTGTGACAGAAAACAAAGGCAAGTACACCTTGCAAACCATACAGACCATGTCAGAAAGCAGATCTGCCCATCTAGATTTTGGGCATAAGTCATTAATGCAGCAGAATCATCTTTTTTCACCAGAAAAGATAAGATACAGTATATGGCCTTCAGGCCTAAGTGTGGTTAACATTGCGATGAGCAGTACACTCTTTTTTCTTTCACACTGATGGGATTTGGAAGGAATGTGAAGCTTAACCCTTCAGGTGAAGCCTCTGTTGTGTTGCATGAAGGTGAACCTAAGCCCATACAAACACATTGCATCAGGCTGTCAAAATTGTATTCATTTCACACTGTCATGAATAACATTCTTGAAAATGAATGTTATTCAGGGATATATGATGATGGGCTTTTTAAATATGTATTTTCTTGCCCTGGGACATGTGTGGGATGCAATGCTTGCCTGCCCGTAGAGTCATATTCCCACAGACCCACGTGTACGTCCTGTTATAAACCTCCAGATGAATGAGAGCAATGCTGTGGAAATTATTTAGTATTGTCCTTGGGTCTGCATGCTGGGCAGGCAATGTGTGAATACAATGGTGGATGTCTGTGTGCATGCTTCTATATACAGTACCCTTCAAAATGATTCACAGCCTTGATAAATATGAGCAAAGAACGCTGAATAAAATACACAATATAGGTAATTAACTTTATTGTATGCTGAAAAAATGGTAAAATTATATTATTTTACACATTATTTTCAACATAAGTGGCCTTCTTCTGATGCCAAGTCCATCGCTGGTGTGCGATTGGAGTTTCAATTCCATTTAGCAAACTACAGATGCTTATTTACATTTCACATTTACATTTTAGGCACCTAGCAGATGATCTTATGCAGAGAAAGTTACACAGTTTCAATTCCTTTACATACAATCCATTTATACAGCTGGATATTGTACTGAGGAAATTCAGGTACCTCCTTGCTCATAGGTACAACATCAGTGTCCCACCTGGCAATCAAGCCTGCAACCTCTGAGTTACAAGCCCAGTACCCTAACCATCATACTACATTTTTGTTGATTGCCCTCAAAAGGCTTTTTTTCTGGCAACCTTTCCAAAAAGCCTATTGGCATGGAAGTGGTGTCTGATGGTAGATTTGAAGACTTTGTGTCCCTAAGATGCAAGAAGTTTTTTAGATCTCCAACTGTGGCCCTTGACTTTTTCTTTGCCCCCCAAACCGCCTGCATCATTGTACATGGGGGCAACATGCATTTATATCCTTTACCATGTTTACCACTGATTTTAAGCTCCTTGACTATTGACTATGAATGGTGGAATTGTTATCTTTAGTTTTTCTTGATTCATTTGTCAGCATCTCCTGACTTGTGAAGGTCAGCAACCATTTGTCTTGTTTCTTTTTTTTAAATGATGCTTTTTCCCTTTTTTCTCCCAATTTGCAATGCCCAATAGTTTCTTAAGCTGTGCCCGCTGCAACCTCCACTGTCAATTCAGGAGAGCGTGTTCAAGTTAAGCTTACACAGACATGAGTCAGTGGAAGACACATATTTATACGCAGACGCAGCTTTATACAGGCAGACTGTGGGCATCGCTGGTGTGTGATGAGTCGTAGACCACCTGGCCAACTGAATCCCTCCCTCCCTGAGCGATGCTACTGCTAATTATGCATCACCCCGTGGGGCTGCTTACCACAGTCGGTACCGACACTGTCTGGATTCGATACCAGACTGTGGGGCTCATCCACTCACTAGAACAGTGCCTTAGGATGAGCCAACCAGCAGCTTTATAGCATTTTTCCACCACACAGTACGGTACGGCACAGCACAGTAACCAATCCATGCTCCCACGTTTTGTTGCTTTTTTGTTCCTTTTTTCCCCGTGGGGAAACTTGCCAATATATATATATATATATGGATGATTATATAATTGCAGGTACATTTCATGTCCGTGGGATATATCTCTGATGCCTTGTCATATAAATGTATTATTATTGTTTTAATACATAATAGTGTTTTATTAAATAACATCACTAAGTATTGAAGGAATTGTCATGTCTGTACAAAAATAAGCTCAAAACCATTGAAAATCTAGTTTTTCTGCCATCCTAATTTTTAAACAGCAACCTTTAAACTTAACAAAAAACACTAAAAACTGCTTATATATGAAATATTTTTATAATTATACTTTAATGGACATAGGATAATCATTATAGAAAAAAATATATAGTAGTTATACTAAACTTTAGGTATGAACTATCTCATTTAATGCGTGTCTGAGAAATCATCGTCAACTATGTTACCCATTGAAAAAACTCCTCCCAATAAAAAATGGTTTGTCCCATAATTATGTGACCTGCATAATGTGATGTCATTTCCTCAGGAAGAACACAATTGGAAGACCTTGAGGTATTTCCCTTCTCATATTTCATAATATTTGTTAAAAAGTAGTGTCTGGACCAAGAGTAGATTCATTAAACGTCAACTAAGTTACTCCACTATTATCGGGAAAAGTGTTATTAAATGCCATAAAGTGTTTTTTATGTAAAGATCATAAAATCTAGATTTGAAAAATACCATGAGATAACTGGCTCAAGGCCTGCATGTGGAGTGTAGGCCCGAAATATGAAAAATGTCAACTATGTTACCCGTCAACTAAGTTACCCAGTTAAGTTAACATAGTTGACGCAGGGTAACATAGTTGACAATGATCACATGTTCATGTACATTTCAGGAGTTAATTAAGATATGATGTTATATACATATATTGGCAGTTAACTGATTACAGTTTTTGTCCACTAGTAGAAAAGTGAGGCTAGTGAGCCAAAAGGGTCTCGTAATAGACAAAAATATTGGCAATAAATTACCTGATTGGACAGAAAGGGCAAACCTCCCCATGAAAGGGCTCACTAGCCCCACTTTTCCACTAGTGAACAAAAACTCTGTAGTGCAGCTTTAATGAAGGTGTATTTATTTATTTATTTTTAATACATTGTATCCCCTTTCTTTACACCAAAATCAATCTACGGAATTTCTGAATTGACTGCAGGAAGGAGGGAGCCGTGGGACATGATTGCTCCAAATCATGTGACAACAAGCTCTCGCTTTTTTACACCTACACCATCACTGAGATAGCAAGTCCCTTAGCAGTCAGGAGGAAGGCCTAGCTCCTGACAAGCTGTTTACTCACGTCCAGGCACCGACTGATTCAGAAGGATTGAGAATGATTTGAAAAGCACATTGTCCATCTAGAAGTCCTACTCTTTCAGAATATTGGACTATGTAACCATAATTGTTACTCAAAAAAGTTGCATATTGCACCTTTAAGTCAAAATGTGAAAGTTTATAATTTACATGTAATCACTTCTATTGTATCAACTCATCTTATAAGTGTTAATGTTGTCATTTTATTAATTTAAATATAAGTAAGGGATTAACTTGTATTTCAGAGAGATGAGGTTGTCAGTGGCAGAAAGACAAAAAGGGAGTAAGAGGAAATTCTGGAAGTCACAGGAACAGAGCAGGTGTAGGGAAAAAAACTACCCCAGAGTCCTGAGCCCAGTCTACAGCCAGAGACGTTAGATGGTTAGAGGTTAGATGAGAGGCAAAACAATGATCTATAGGAAAGGATATACAGAAAATAGCACGTGACAGAAAATAGCATGTGACACAAAATTGCTGTTTTGTGTCACTGCGTGTACCACACTGAGCATGGAGAAAATAAAGAAAAGCAGAGAATTGTCTGAGGAGCTTAGACAGAAGATAGTAGCCAAGCATGGACAATCTCAAGGCTACAAGTCCATCTCCAGAGACTTCATGTCCCTGTGTCCACCGTGCGCATTGTTATCAACTCTATGTTCACAGAAAACAAAATGAAGCATTCAAAGAAAAAAACTGTCTAACATGGAGCAGGTTCACTGATATTTTGGGGTTGCTTTGCTGCCTCTGGCATTTGGTGCCTTGAATCTGTGCATTGAATCATGAAATCAGGAGATTACCAAGTTATTTTGGAGCACAATGTTCAACCCAGTATCAGAAGGTTGTGTCTCTGTCGAAGGTCATGGGTGTTCCAGCAGGACAATGACCTGAAACACACTTCAAACAGCACCCAGGAATGGTTCAAGACAAAATGCTGGACTGTTTTGAGTCAATGAGTCCAGCGCTGGTATGTATGAAGCATCTCAGATCAAGAGTGCTGATCAGGTTTCCCCCTGTCCATATCCTAACCTAATCCATTATGAGCTAAAAGGCTAAACTGATCCTAGATCAGCACTCCTACTCTGAAATGCTTTATACATACCGGCCCTGATATAAATCACATTGGACACCTGTGGAGAGATCTAAGAACAACAGTTGGGAGAAGGCACCCTTCAAATCTGAGAGAACTGGAGCAGTTTGTAAAAGAAGAGCGGACCAAACTGCCAGTAGAAAGGTGTAGGAATCTCATTAATGGCTATAGGAAGGGCTTGATTGCAGTTATTTTCTCCAAAGGCTGTGCTACCAAATATTAAATCTAGGGTGTCAATAATTTTGTTTATTTCATGATTTCTGTTTAATTTATGATTTCAAATGATATGTTCTGAATCAAAAACAAAGGTTCTGTACTATTAACAGTGAAATAAAGAATTGTGGAGACCAAATACTTTTGTCAATTTCAACTTATTGTAGAGAAAATTGTGAGCTTTTTTAAAAAACGTGCAAGGGTGTCAATATTTTTGGCCAAGACTGTAAAGTTCTTAACAATTGCAAACTATTATTTTTATGAGTTATTTTTTACTGCACAGCTACATACTGCAGCTTTAAACATTTCTGTGGGTAATTGTTTCTACATCTACAAGTGTAATCCTGAATGAGATTTACAGAGAAATAATTGTGTCCAATTATTTATGCATTTATGCAATATGACATACATTAGCTTCATGTAAAATATATTATGGTAAATTAGATTAAACTAATGAATTAGTTCAATACGTTGTTCTTCTTTTTGATGTCCAGTCAACTCTGCTACCCATGTCAACTACGTTACCATTAAGTATTTTTATACAAGGCAGTGAATGTGTGTATGTGTGCATGTGGGTGTATGTGTGAGTGTGCGTATGTGTGTGTGGACTGGAATGAGATACATTGTCTGATGATGCGATCCACAGAGAAATTGACTTCCAGGAGTATTGTTAATTCTGCAGAGAAATCACTGTGATGATTAGAGAAGGAAGACAATTTTATCAAAAAACATGTAAGGTTAAAGTGGTGCTGTAGCTTGTTCAGATATATATCAAATAGTATTTATTTCCCATTATGATGCAGCAATATCTCATTTTATCACACATCATATTTTATCATTTTAAAAATGGCCTGTCGAAGGCTTTTTTAAAAGTGGAAAGAAAAGAAAAGAAGAAAAACACAGAGCTGGAGCTTTTGTGTTGTGAGCAATGTGAAGCTGTCTTCATCCCTGAATGAGGTGAAATTCCTTTGGTATGGTGATGTCACACAGGCTATTGTAGATGGAGATGCGTTAAAAGGTTGACATATTGAATTATTTCCTGACAGCTGGCTGACCTTTGATCATCCTGGGGTTTGTGGGAAAGTGACAGAGACGAATTCAGCCATTCAGCTACGGTCCTGTCTGAGCCCCAGGTTGGATTAAAGAGAAAAACACCCCATCAACCTGCTGGAGAGAAATGAGTCTCTCTGAACTGACCAGCATTACACTGTGCCAAATACCATTTTGACCGGCTATTACCAACAAAACAAGCTCAAGGACACTTTTCAATCACAGAGCAGCAGCCTTGAAAGATTGCTTTTTATTTTGCTCAGAAATCTTTTTTTTATTGCATAAGGCCCTCTTATAAATTAAACATACATCCCAGATGTGCAGTTGGCAAGAAACCAAATCGCAATTTACGGTGTATACACATATGCACACATGCATGCAGGCACGCACACACACACACACACACATATACAGTATATATACGATATATACACATTACCCTCCAAAATTAGCAAAGAAGGCTACATAAAATAATTAACACAGGTAATGAGCTATGTTGTATTCTCAAAACAATTTATATTATTTCAAAATTATATTATTTCATACAAATACAATTGCTCAGAGGAAAATATTTTGTTTAGCAAATAATATATTTTTCCCAAACAGATATGTTTCACAATTACTCACACGCCTAAAAATAATTTTTAATAGAATCCAACAAAAATAAATGCTACAAGTTCAATCTTAGTGAACTGTATTATGGCCTGCTATGGCTTCCGGTTTCATTGGGGTACAAAAATTAGATAACACAAATGTAAGATCCATTTGTCGTCCATCACTAGGAAAGACAAGGAACTCTCAGAAGAAACAGGACAAAGGGTTGTTGACCTTCAAGGGACAGGAGATGGTAAAAAAAAAATAAAAATAAATAAAGATACCACTTTCCACTATTGAGTTAATAAAGTCTCCAAATCTACCATCAGATGCCAAATCCATGCCAATAGACGTTTTGGAAGGGTTGCCAGAAAAAAATATAGTTTGAGAGACAAAGAAAAAGCCAAGGGCCACATTTGGAGATTCGGCCATGCTCACCAGCTATGTTGAAAAGAACATCATACCTACAGTGAAATATGGAGGTGGACCTCCAGCAAGTTCCAAGATATGTTGGCCAAAAACCTGGTTCCCTCTACAAGGTGGCTGAAACCGGCCCAAAAATTTATCTTTCAGCAAGACAATGATCCCAAGGATGCCTGAAATCAACCAATAAATGGTTAACTGACCACAAATGGCCATCTCAGTCTCCAGATTTTGGAAATGTTTGGTTTGAATTGAAGAGGACAATCCACAAGCTCAGACCAAAGGATCAGAAGAATCTTGAACGATTATGTATTGAGGAATGGTCAAAGATCCCCCAAATATGTTCACCAATCTCATAGAACACCATATAAGACAACTAAGTAGAGTTATCCTTGTGAGTGGAGGGTGCACAATGTACTGAAAACAGGAATGTGAATAATTGTAACATATACCGTGTATACATACAGTCCTGATACTTCATATATTTAAACTTACTTTAATACATTAGGAAGCAGGGATTGTGTCAGTAATGTATCTATATAACAAACTACATAACAGTCATATTTATCCAACCACCAGGGGCCATATTTTTAAGTGTTGCCACACAAAATTACCACTATGAACCACTAGGATGTGAGAGTGAGTACAAGCAGTAGCCTACATGGTATTTTTTTGCAGATAAAAGAAGAACATAGAAACTACAAAGAACATGAAGCCAGGGGGTGGGTTACATTCATTTCACAAAAAACTTTTAAAGACATACATATTAAAAGATTTGAGCTTGCTTTCATATTACTGGAGGGCAGAATTGTCCTAATATACTCTTCAGTCTCTTTTGTAAAAAAAAAAAAATAGAATGCTGCTTTTAGTTTGAAATATGTGCATTTATAAATATGATATTTTGCAGGGAGGATGATAAGATTAATGAAATAATCATGATTTCTTTCATTTCTTGGGTAGTAAAACTAATTTCTAAGTGAAAGAGAGAAGTTGCGGCAGATATTGTTAATCTACTGAAATCTGAGTCTGTACAATCCAGAAGAGTTGTTTCTGTATTGATCCCACAAAACACACAGTTAATATTAATATTTTAAACCTTAAGTTGTTTTTGTAGGTTAATAGCTTTTAATTCTTTAAAAATAAGACTTTGATTTTATTAGGAAGCCTAAATATATTGTGCAAGGCCCAGACCATTTTCCAACAAATATTCTCCACATGGTCATCCCTACAAATAAAGATGTGGCGCAACCGGTAAAGGCACTTCCGCAGAGTCAAACCCCAGCTGCGCCAGCCCAGCCCTGGCCGGGAGTCCCGTTCAGGGGTGGCGATTAGCTGTCCGCCCAATGAGGAGGGGACAGGGAAGCCAGTATGAGGGAGGGATAGGATGAATTAGAAGTAGGGTACAATTGGCTACCAAATTGGGAGAAAATGTGAAAAAATCTGATATGATATGTTGTAAGAATAGAGATTGCATCAGTCGCTTATTTTGCTTTATAGGTTGAAAAGCGAATATGTCCAACAGCAGAATCAGATGGTTTATCAACAACGGAAGTTTTGATATTTTAGTTTAACATTACGGGACAGATAAAGCTGCATTTGTTAATCCATAAATAGCCTCTGCTTTGAAGTATACCATTCTGTTTTTCAAGGACAAATCTATCTTTAACCATCTTTTTAAAAAGATAATAAGTACTTCTTGTAAAATCCAGCAACATTGAAAGCCATTTCATTCATTCATTCATTATCTAACCGGATTATTCCTGATCAGGGTTGCGGGGGGGCTGGAGCCAGGAGGCAGGAATACACCCTGGACAGGTCGCCAATCAATCGCACAATCGCAGGGCTGAAAGCCATTTATGATGGCTCATTTCAGGATATGGAGGTATATTTCCTCTAGCAGTCTCACCCATGCATCACGAATACCACAATAAGCTTCACTACACCTACTTTCATTTTTTGCAGGACTCTGACAACCCTTGTCACCGTACTGTGCAGGGCATGAATAGGTAAAGATTGACCAATCGCATAGTTTGCCACAATGTAACACCACAGTATAAGAAGAGAGGCTACCACAATCACTCTTTTTCTCCCATACACACAACAGAGAGAGCCCACACACACACACACACACACACATACACTTTTCATGCACCACTGATTACATGACAGCTGCTTGTCAGGGTACAGTGAAAGTGAATCGGATATCCACTTGTCTTATCTGTGAATTTATCCGTTTATTTTCCGTCAATTTCAGAAATATCCAAGGTCTGTCATAATCGTATTACCCATCATCATAAAACATTAGCTGGCTAGCTGACTAGCTAACCTAACTGGCGAGCTGGCTTATTAAAACTAAACACAATTAGGTCCTGTTTGCTGCTAATAAGAATTCTGATAATGCTGTATATTAATAATAATTGTAAAAGGGTACTTTCTTCTAAACTCAACAGAGACAAAAAAACTGCTGCTTGACCCTACAAGCATTCTGATCAGAAAGCTAGTTAGTTTTATTTGACAATTAAAAAAATAAATAGATGTACATAATATGAACACACATACCCTTGATACATGACATCACATTAATGCTAGGGGTGTGATGGTATACCGGTATGACGGTATACCACGATATTAAAATGACGGTATACCACGATATTAAAATATTAAATAGTACTATCGTAAACTTAACGTAATACCGTGATAGCTATTTTCATGCGGGAAAAAAAAAAATCAACCGTTACCCTACTAAAATGTCTAAATAACCCATATTAAATACAGTGCCTAAATACAATAATTAATAAAAAATGAAAAACTAGAATAACAGGGTTGGAAAAGTGATCAGTCCCCTTAGAATAACCATTATAAACTTGCTCAGGTATAACCAATCACTTTCCAGATCACACACCAAGCTAATTGGCCTCCACCTGACATCAATTGTTGTCACGTCTCGTGTTCGTGTTCCCCATAATTAGGTGTTTGTAGTTTATTCCATGTTTTCCTGGTTGTCTGGTCTGTGTTTTTACTTTCGCTTACCTGTTTCCAGTCTTGTCATTGTATTATCGGTTGTACCTGTTCCTCATGTGTCTGATTGCAGTTAGCTGCATTCGTGTTAATTCCTGATTGTTTCTCGTTATGTCTGATGTAGTTAAGCTGTTCGTTTCCCATGTTCATTGCCAGACTGTCTTGTGCTTTGCTTATGCCTACACAACTTTCCAGCGGTTTCTTTGTTTCCTCGTGTTTGTGCTTCCTCGTGTTTGTGCTTCCTCGTGTTTGTGCTTCCGTGTTTATTCCTGTCTCAGTCTGGTTCCCGATCCATCTGTTCGTGCTCCTCGTGGTTCCTGCCCTGCTCCTCTCTGTGTTCCCCGGACTGATTCCCTGTTATCAACCTCCGCCTGCCCATTGACCAAGTCTTGCCTGCCTCTGACACACCTGAAGCCTGGAACGAACTTTGCCTGTCCCCGACCACTCTTTGGATTCCTGTATTGCCCTTATTGCTCCCGTTTGACCATTGCCTATTGTTTTTGCAATAAAGAACATTATTGCATTCCTGGGTCCGTGCCTGGTTTTCCGACACCGTTCCTGACAAATTGTAGTGGTTTTGATTATTTCACAATAAAATCTGCTGTTCCTTGAGGATTCCACTCCTAGTAGTGCATGGTAACACAAATAATTCACCATGGCTGGAAAGGTGCTTTCAAAAGGGCTCCGGGATAAAGTTGTGGATAGGCAGAAGTTAGGAGAAGGATATAAAAAGATTTCAAAGGTGTTAACTATCCCTCTGAGTACCATTCAGAGTATTATTAAGAAGTGGAAGGCATATGGCACCACCCACACCTTGCCAAGATCGGGCTGTCCCTCCAAACTGGATGACCGAGCCAGGAAAAGATTGATCAGGGAAGCTACCAAGAGGCCAATGGCAACCTTGAAGGAGTTACAAGTCTTCATGGCAGAGATTGGGCGATCTGTGCATGTGACAACAATCTCACAAGCTTTACACAAAGCTGGCCTGTATGGCAGGGTGGCAAGAAAGAAGCCTCTTCTGAAAAAGTGTCACACTGAGTCTCGTTTACGTTATCCGAAGAAACACATAGAAGATTCTGATGCCATGTGGCAAAAAGGTTATATGGTCAGATGAGACCAAGATTTAACTTTTTGGACTGAACTCCAAGCGCTATGTTTGGCAGAAACCAAACACAGCACACCACCCAAAACACACCATACCTACAGTGAAGCATGGTGGTGGCAGCATTATGTTGTGGGGGTGTTTCTCTTCAGCGGGGACTGGGCAATTGGTCAGGATTGAAGGGAAAATGGAGCTGCCAAGTACACCCAAATTCTTGAGGAAAACCTGCAGCCCTCTGCTAGACAGCTGAAGATGGACACCTTCCAGCATGACAACGACCCAAGACACACCACCAAAAAAACAACGCAGTGGCTAAAGGACAGGAAGGTGAATGTCCTTGAGTGGCCTAGTCAGAGCCCTGACCTAAATCCATCTGTGGATGGACTTGAAGAGTGCAGTCCATCGCCGCTCACCACAGAATTTGACTGAACTGGAACAGTTCTGCAAGGAAGAATGGGCAAATATTGCCCAATCTAGGTGCGCAAAGCTGGTAGAGACATATCCAAACAGACTGATGGCTGTAATTAAAGCAAAAGGTGCCTCTACAAAGTATTAACCCAGTTTCCAACCCTTTTATTCTAGTTTTTCATTTTTAATTAATTATCAGAAATGTTACCCTTTTTTTCACTTGAATGTTATAAGGCAAAATGTGTAAATAAAGCTGGAAAAAGATGGATTTTATGTACTTTCATTTCAGGCTGTAAGACCAAAAAAGTGACTATTTCAAAAGGGTATGATGACTTTCTATGATGACTTTCACTGTAATATAATACTGGACCTGGGGTGTCTGCTAATGTCATTTAATCCCACCACCTCTTTGGCTGTTCTTGCATTTTGTTTTGTTCACAACATGATTGCGCACGTGCAGACAGCTCCCTCATATTTCCCAACCCTGGTAGGTAGGTAGCTAGCTACATGGCATAAATCTCAGTTTGCAGTCCCTTATAAAACTTGCAGGCCTTTATGGTAGTGGCTAGACGGAAGCCACTCCTGAGTAAAAGGCATATGACAGCCCACCTGGAGTTTGCCAAACAGCACTTAAAGGACTCTAAGAGCATCAGGAAAAAGATTCTCTGGTCTGATGAGACACAAATTGAACTTTTTGGCCTGAATGCCAAGCGCTACCATAAAGGCCTGATTGATGGAGTGCTGCAAAGATGTTTGTCCTTCTGCCAGGTTCTCCCATCACTGCAGAGGAACTCTGAAGCTCTCTTAGAGTGGTCATTGGGTTCTTGGTCACCTCCTTGACCAAGGCCCTTCATGCCCGGTTACTGAGTTTGGCTGCATGGCCAACTCTAAGAAAGGTCGTGGTGGTTCCAAACATGGTTCCATTTCACAATGATGGAGCCCACTGTGCTCCTAGGGACTTTTAACGCTTTAGTAATGTTTTTATACCCTTCCCCAGATCTGTGCCTCAACACAGTTCTATCTCGGATGTCTATGGAGAGTTCCTAATACTTCATGGCTTGTTTTTTGCTCTGACATGCACTATGAACTGTGGGACCTTATATAGACAGATGTGTGCCTTTCTAAAGCATGTACAATCAATTGAATTTGCCACAGGTGGACTACAATCAAGTTCTAGAGACATCTCAAGGATGATCAAAGGGAGCAGGATGCATCTGAGCTCAATTTCCAGTGTGATAGCAAAGGGTGTGAATACTTATGTAAATGTGATTTTTCCGTTTAAAAAAAAAAAAAAAAAAATTTGCAGGAATTTATAAAAACCTGTTGTTGCTTTGCCATTATGGGGTATTGTGTGTAGAATTTTTTGAAGAAAATATAATTTAATCCATTTTGGAATAAGGCTGTAACATAACAAAATGTGGAAAAAGTGAAGAGATATGAATACTTTCCGGATGCACTGTATCTCCCCAAAAAGCGAACTCGTTCATCTGTATGGGCTCACATTGGATTCAGGAAAAAAGATGGTGTTGTCGTTGAGAATGAATCTCTCATCTGTAGAGAATGTGGGAAGGAACATGGCGAAGGGAACACGTCACACCTTAAATTCCACCTGCGTGAGCATGATCCTTCAAGTTACGCCACAATGGAAAAAGTGAGTGGCTAAAAATAGTACTAGATCCAATATGCTGATAACGTGATAAAGCAAAATGTTGCTTAATTCGCACAGTGAATGATTTAAATTGATTTAAACATACAATTACAAGGAGTGAACTATATTCAGTTGCATTTTATGTTTTATTTTTCATTTAATATGTTATATAAATCTGCAAAGATTTACACAAACCCCTCAACTGTGGAACAGTGAACAGCAAATGTAAATATTTGTGGGTTATCGATTAGGTACTCTGTGACAGCAGAGAAAATGTGTATTTAATACAATTCAATATGCCTCTCCCTCACTTTTATGTTCAAGCAATTTATCTCTGTCCAGTGCTTTTTATGCTATTTTATACCCAGATGTTTTGATGTGTGTTTTCTCTATACGTATATGCGTGCCCTTTTTGATAAACCCCACTTCCCCACGAAGTATCCTCCCAATAGGTTATGATAGTACAAAGGTGGATCACCTCATACAGCTTCATTTGGCATAGCCTACACACCTCTGTTTTAGGTTGAACAGGGCGACAGTTCATTTCAAAGTAGGGGCTCTGTCCTACACAGGCTCCATGGGCATGGCATGAAGCATTCCCATCCCCCACTTTGGCTGCATATGCATGGCATCCATCCACCACCTCTCCATACAAAAAGACTTCAATAGGCTAGACAAGATGGGAGATCTGGACAAGCATATCCTTGGAACCTGCTCTGAATAAGTAGACTGCAACTCGCTGTCATTGTATAAATTCTGGTATAATTTTCCCCTTTCTAAATATGGTAGCTCGGATTTCCATTCTGTTTTTCCATTAGTCTTCCGAGTTATGAGGCTGCTAAAAGCTCCTGTAAGAAAGAGTAGAGATTTCTTTCTACGCATTCCATTAGTTTTATTTTACAGGGAAGCTAATGCAGATAAAATCCTGGGGACAAAAGCATTTGTGGACTGTTTATCGTACTTACACATCAAACAGTCATATACTGTATCTCTGTCCTAAGAATGGCTGTGCTGAAGAAAGCCCTGGGTTTTTCATATCACAATCTGATAGAAGATGAGTGCATTATTTTCTGTGTATTGTCCTTCTACAGGCAAGAAGAAAGGGCTTTTTACTCACTTGCAACTTTTCCCGAAAGCGATAAACATACATGTCAATGTATAGCCAGACATGACACACTCTTTTCTCCTCTCAGCAATCCTAATCACATACCAGGCAGTGAAATCACATCCAATGTTACAGATCAATTGTGGTTTCATTAACAACCCAGATGCGTCCCAGAGTTTGCAACTACTTTGGTAACCCATTAATTTAATCTCTAATCACCAAAACATAAAATTGCTATTTTTAACTAATGCCATGGTAAGTAATTTAATTAATGGTGCAATCATCTATTACCCCTTCCTGGTAATTATAAAAGTTACAGGGTGATTTAATGATTTTTTAAAAATGAAACTTCCTTTTATTTGGCTGTCACAGCTCATAGGAAAATTAACATTCATGGTGTAGAGTAATCACGAGTAGACACCAACTGAGAGCCTTCATTGCATTGGGTTATAATTGAATGGTTGTTTGCAATGTTGGAGAACGTAACTCTTAAACAAGTGAAATGTCACTATTAGAACAGACAGCATTTTTTACCCTTAACAAATTCAGCATCAATACCAGGAATTATGAGAAATAATGATTTTTTTGAGGTGTGAGGTCTGTAACTGGCATGGCAATCAATAATCTTGAATGCCACTGAGTCCCTATGCAGTGGAAGCAGGAAATATTTCTTGCTGTTATGATACTATTGCTTATTCTCTCTCATGCTCTAATTGAACCCATGAAAATCTATCACGGGTCTTTGTAATCAACTGCTTTAAAAAAATGCATCAGAAGCTGTACTTAGTTTTTGTTGTTGCTGTTGTAGTTGTTGTTTTGCAGTTTGTTTTTGAGTCTCCTGTGGATTGACAATCTTATGATAGCAGAACAATGATGCAGTAACTAAAGTGCACTAACTTGATGATGTCACTTCTTCAGCCACAAAGATTGTGTCCTCAAGGGCATTTTCTCTGACAAAAATAGAGCCTCGATGGATGGAGTGTTTTATTCAAGTTTTTTTGTTTGTTTTAATCCCATGATGAATCTCACTGCAGAAGCTTTCCTCCGTATCTGGTAGTTCTCTCTGTCTTTTAATTTTGATATGGTGGGTACATCCCGTTAGTTCCATTTGTTGTTTATTAAGTTTAAATATATCAAATATTATCCCTTTAGGTCACTCACTTCAGATAAATCATTTTTAATGAGGTCCAGAGGTACTTCATTCAAGTCATTTGTTTTTATTACTTTGTGTGAGTTCATATTTTACAAAATGCCCCACGGACGGTTTTAAATATTAACATCATGTGCATTTCCCCCTTGCATTTTGCATAAAAATTTCTTTGTTACCTGGTTGTAGTATCCAAAAGATTTGATCAAAGATCCTAATAGTTAAACAAATACAGATAAATCTGGAGTTAATAATAATATAATATACGCCATTTAGCAGACGCTTTTATCCAAAGCGACTTACAGTAGTGAATGCATACATTTTCAGTGGCCCCAGTGGGGATTGAACCCACAACCTAAGCGTTGCCAACGCTGTGCTCTACCAACTGAGCCACAGAGAACCAGTTACTGTCAAAGAAGAAAATAAATATTCTAGCAATTAAAGATAGATAAATTCATGCACTGAGTACATATACATTTGACTGATTATGCCAGTATTTGTTCCAGTATATGTAAGGAATATGTGAACACTGTGTGCCCAGGGGTGTCACAGTACACATCCCTAGGTTGTTCACTGCTTTTTTCAAGCAATGGCTGCTCACACTCCACAGTGTTGAATCCTCATGTTGTGGCAGGTTGTCGCTTGTAACCACCTGTCACTCTTCAAGATCTGTACGTTAAGCCATTACACAATTTTAGCATGGGTGTGCCGAATTTCAACAACGTTCATGCCAAGCTTGGAACAAATCTTTGTCATGTGTATGATCAGGACAAAAATCCTGTGTGTCCATGGTGTGTCCATGGTGTTAGTTTGCACACCATGTAAGGCACAGTAAGGCACTCGGTAGGTCTCTTTTAAGTTGATATTTATATTCCGCAGTACTGACCTGTGCCCTGTTCCTGTTAGCAGGTTTAGCTAATCCAGGCTATTCAGTTCTCCGTTTCTCGACGGCGCATACAGGCTAAAATGATCTTGCTAACTCCCCCACTTCTTGCCTGTTCTAGTAAGGGAAGTAGTACCTCTCCTTTTCAATTGGTCCCTTTTCAGTTAATTTGTTTTTGTGCCTGCCAATTTATGGTGTCTTTGTATCCCAACGCTCTGTCCCCAGTGAGCCTCTAAAAAAATATGACAACCAAGCCAAGAGACAAATAAAGATATTTTGTATTTTTGTATTACAGCCTCTGTCTAAGTTCATTTAATTTAATCTCCTTGTGCGGGGAAGTACTTACCAGGTTCTCTCACCTGTTAGTGGTGTGGTGTAGTCACTAATTACCATCGGTTAACTGCCAGGCTCTATGGCCTCGGTGGGTTACATTCTTATCATACTTTTATCGTATTTTCTACAGTATTGTATTGTATGCTATGTTGTACCCATACATTGCCAACTGAGTACAGAAATGTGCCAATAGTGGAAACTCAACCCTATGCACAGGGTGTGTGTGTCACTGTCAAAGCTTGGCTACACCGACTGGCATGGGCAATGTACGGATACAGTAGGTTTGATACCTTACCAGCCAAATGACTTAAAATATCTTGACAATCTCTCAAAACTTTCCAATGGAAAGCTGCAAAATATCAATCATAGCAAAATGCCAATCATATATAAATTCAAACAGATAATACAAACAGGACAAACATCTTTACATTTAAGCCAGGGAAGTTTCAGCCAAGCCAAGTTTCAGAATTTCCTTGAAGATATTGAAAGGGGCGGCACGGTGGTGCAGTGGGTAGCGCTGTCGCCTCACAGCAAGAAGGTCTCGGGTTCGAATCCAGGCCGGGGGCCTTTCTGTGTGGAGTTTGCATGTTCTCCCCGTGTCCGCGTGGGTTTCCTCCGGGTACTCCGGTTTCCTCCCACAGTCCAAAGACATGCACGTTAGGCTAATTGGAGAGTCTAAATTGCTCGTAGGTATGAGTGTGTGAGTGAATGGTGTGTGTGCCCTGCGATGGATTGGCGACCTGTCCAGGGTGTATTCCTGCCTCTCGCCCGGAACGCATGCTGGGATAGGCTCCAGCGCGACCCTGACCAGGAATAAGCGGCTTAGATAATGGATGGATGGATATTGAAAGCAGTACATGGCTTAAGAGTTTTCTATAGTTTTTTGGTCATGGGAGGATCTAATTGTATTCATAATAAATACTGTACTTTATAATAAAAAATCAGAAAAAAGGCTTTGTGATTTGTGAATATGATATTTAGCAATTATTATTAAGATTGATAATACAGTCTTAAGATTGCTCCTCGAAGGGGTGTCTCAAGAAGGGTGTCGTCATTGTAGAGGAATGTGCCAAATGCTTTTATTGGGTAGGAGTATGAGGCTTATACACAGATCCAGATAACATCAAGTTAACCCACAATGGAGCAGGTTTAAGATGAAGGATCTGTGCCAGACTTTAAAGTTATCCTGAGAGTTATCTGGTAAACTGAGTTAGCTAGCTATGAGGAACCTGGTCCCGATGTTTAACTATTTCTGCCCGCCCAATCCATGAACAACATGGACAGACAGGCAGCTTGTTCAGTTTCATCCACAGGATAGACTAATCTCTTGAGGGGTTGTTAAACTGTTCCCTCTGTGATCTTGGAGATGTGTAGGAGTGGCAAGCTGTGACTCAGTCTGTTTATCACCATTTCCTCAATCTCTTCTCAGAGTGGTCTGGAAACAACTCACTTTACCCAGAATGCTTCTGTTTCCCCAGTTGCATATTTAAGCACATCTGCTCCCTCATCTCCCACTCTCCAATGCACCCTCCTGACAACAGCCCCCGGCCCCCTTCACCATCATCTCTTTGGTCTAGCCAGGTTTTCCTCCTCACCACTCTCTCTCGTTGAAGCAAGTCAAAAATAAAAACGTCTTCCCTCCCAGATGAGTAGGCTCATCAGCAGAAGGCCAGCTTTCTGCTGGAAAGCAAGGCCAAGTGTCCAATTCCATATACAGCAGGACTGGGGGGATTGATTTAGTCCATGATTCCTGTCACGATTGATCAAGCTCTAGCAGGCTGAAACATGCACAACTTTGGCCAGGAAACTGAGGCATCTGTCCTTTGCCTATGCAGTAATGAAAAGGGAAATATACTGTGTACACTCAGAGAATATCCCCTAGATTCAGTTTGACATTTATCCTCAACTCTGACTCACAATTCAATGCAAATATTTCATTTCCTTCTTCATAAATCATCAGTGATCACCTAAATCAGTGAAAAAATGTGTTTCTTTTTGGGAAAATACTTTATTAATGTTTAAGTCAAAATAAAGTACATGCAGTGATTGAACCCAAGGCTATGTGTTTTATCAAGTTTGTGTCAATTAAGCTCCCCCAAAAAAAAAAAAAAACATACATGTCAAACTGAAATAGGAAATCAGTCAGTAGTGACATTACATTTTGCTAGTTATTAATATGCCATATATTTTGAGATTTGCCGTAAAAATATCAGTAAACATAATCAAAATGAACGAATAACTGTGGAATATTAATGCTGTATTCATTATTGTTCTTGATCCATTTGATGCTTTCTATTCTGAAATATTATGAATAATCTTAATAGTGTCAGATAAGCTAAGAAGTTGTCAGAAGCTAATTGGTTAACTGCTGTAACTTTCAATCACCATGGAGCATGTTTGGCCAAGGAGGCTGTTCTTCTCTGGCTGCCTCTCTTTTTGGAGGACTAATCTTGCCAAAAAAGAAAAGAAAAAAAACATTTTGTGAGAACCAGAAGAATCATCACATCTTTCAGATGTCTCAAAGCCTTATGTTCTGAATTTTGATGAACATAAGGTGAATATTGAACATTGAATGTAATTTAGTCCCTGTAGGGTAACAATTAAAATACAAAATCATCTCAATTTCACTTATCCTGGCTGTCATCTTTATGATGGACGATGTTCTCTGGTTTCTTTGTACCAACCTTTGTAGTGAGAATTTTCTTTGTCCTAAAATGTCAGTAATTACATTTCTATCGGCTGTTTTCTTCAGATGCCCTACAACCTCCACCCCCCACCACATTTATCATCATCACCACAATTATATTAATTTCTATCCTGTTAAAACTGATGCATTTATAATTGGACACTGAAAAATAATAGGATCGGAAACTGTCGACCAATTTTGACATGGTTAATTACTCAAACCCATATTATTTTGACAGGGTTGAAAAAAGCAAGCTCAAAGACAGTGGACTGCAGAGGATGACCACATGAGGTTTATTGCTCAACAAGGCACAGCAGTATGTTGCTCTTCTCTTTGAGCCCTTGGTATTTATATACCTCTCCCATCACAACAGGGGTAACTTTGAAGTAGCCATCAGAAGGGATGTAATTACTGAGCACTTTGAGAAGGGTAGGGTTCGGCCATTTACATCACTCAAGGCCCCAAAAATATGTTTTTTTGTTGCTATTCATGTAAATGCATGCACTTAAAGTAGGAGCTGTGATGTAAAGGGGAAGGACAGTAGCCAATGCAATGGACCAGAGGATGTTGTGAAAGAGCTGATGTATCTGCAAGGCTGCTTGGAACAATTTGTAAAACTATCATGCTGTGAAAACATGATCCTCTGGGATCCTTTAGTGGTAAACAGCTTTGATGTGCACAGCGGCGTCCTGCAGGCTGCAGCAAAAGCAAAGGATAGGTTTCCATCGGCACAATGTTGCCTTTCATCCTGTTCACTTTTACCTGCCTACACCAAATTTACCTCATGGCAAGGTGTACCAGTTGCCCCGTGCAATTGCTTTAAATGGTATCTAAGTGCTTGCAAATTTAATTATATTAATAACAAGGCATGTTTGCGTCTTCTTAAAGGAACATAGTCTTGTTGGAGTGAAGACTGTTGTTTGTCGGCTTTAAAAAGCTGGTGACTTCAAGAGAATAAATCGTATTCTGAAAATGTAAGAAGGACACTTGGGTCCGTATCCAAGGTAATGGAGATCATATGGGCCAAGGTTAGACACGTGTCAATAAATCCCATCAGAGACAGCAGGACCCATTTCTCGGTCAGTTTCCAGAAAACCTGTCAGATGTTCCTGGGACTAATTTCTGGCTACAGGCCAAAATATAATAAAGGTGAAGTTTTAGACCTTAGCAAATAGCAAATCGGTTGTCTTTCTTGGACACCTTGTAATGTGCCGACACAGCCAACATTTTCTTCAATTGACAGTGTCAACAAAAACGGCAACATGAACTGCGTGCATTAGAGCTGGCCGATAACCAAATTTTACACCGTTATCGTAATTTCAATGATCAACCGCGGCAAATTTACAAATGTCGATGATTGCGGTTAGGCTATAACATTGTTGCGTGGAGAATAATTCCTGCATTCGTCTTGGCCTTTTTCCATCCACAACACACAACACAGCAAAACAGCCAATCACAGCCAGCCTTGATATGAAGCGCAACTTCACTGTAGTGAAGCCAGAGGGAAGAATCATCAAAACACCAAACTTGGAGCTAGCGAAGAATGGAGTGAATTTGTTCAGTCAGTAAACCCACTAACTAAAATAGGCCCAGACTAAGCGTGACAACGAGATTGAAGACGAACCGAGTTTAATCCCTAAGAAAGGCTGCACGTCAGTTGCCTGGGGTTACTTTGGTTACAAACGAACTGACAAAGACCAGAAAGGAAACGTGTTCTGCAAGTACTGTAACAAAGCGGTCCCCGCGGCAGACGGGAATATATCTAATCTGTTCCATCATTTGAGGAGTTATCACGAAAAATAATATGAAGAATGTATGGCAAAAAAAAGAGAGGCAGAGGCAAGCAAAAAATCATATGCAGACGCGTAAAGGCAGCCATATATATATATACATATACATTTGTGTATTTGTTTACGCAAAGTGCAAACTTTATACTTGAAATTAGGCTTGAAAACTTACAAGCCTTCAATGATAAATAAAGTTGTGTTTGAATATCTGTATATACTCAGCTTTGTTCCGCATACAAATCGTTATCAAAGTATTTGGTCAACATATCATGCTAATTATTTTTGCCCATATCGCCCAGCTCCAGCGCACATCTTGTGCAAGACTGTGCGGAGTTCCAGAATGCTCGTGATAGCTAGTCAATAGCAGCATCAGAGTGTGGAAGTATAATTGAGAATGGTCTGCTTTGCTCACCTTAGGGTTAGGGTTTTTCCACGACAAGAGGAGTAAATTAGGCCTGGTTTCAGTCAGTTTAGCCTGTAAATAAAACGTGCTGCCGTTCCATTCAAGCTTGGACATTTAGACCACATTGACGCAACACAACTTGATGGATAATTATTGCCCACTGCCATTGTTACATTCGATCTTATCGGCCGATAAGCCTATTGCAGTCAACAAGGCAAATATCGTCTGATACCGATAGTCCACCGATATATCGGTGCACCCCTAATAAATATTAAAGGAAAGCAGCACTTACCTTATATTAGACTGTTCCCTTGGTGGAACTTTAGGGATTAGATTTGCCCCGGCACAACCTGATTGTCTGATCAGTGTGATTTCACTGGCCTGCACTGTATTTCCATCTGGTGACATGGTGACTGTTTCTGGTACAGATTAAAACATAACATGCGGTTAGGTACAAGCTACCCGCCTGTAATTTGGAAGTGAATAAATTGTCTTGAGGAAGGATTGATAAATGGGAATGGGAACACTGAAAAAAAAGATTTAAGACCTGGTGAACGGCGATTCGACCACACCTCCATGCCCACCTCAGTGTGTGTGACTGACAAATGCACAAACTTTGAAAAGCAGCACGTTCAAATTTAAAAAGCAATACAGAAGACATAATGCAATATACAGTCATCAAAAAGCAATATGCTCAAAGTAAAAAGCAATACCCAAAATGAAGGCAATACAGATGACCTGCAGCAAGAAGCAAATCATGTTAGCACTGTATTAATCTTCCCATGTGCATTATATTTCTTGTGTGGGTAGGCCACTATTTCATTCTGGCATGAATACGTTTCCATAATATTGTTAGTATATGTGCAAACTCATTCATATTAGCATGTCTTACAATGAAATGCTCATCCTGTGTTACTGAGGGAGTGACATTGCACTTCTGTATATAGCCAGAGGCTCTCTTTTAACTTAGAGAGCAAGGTTAAATAGCTGGCCTTCCTTAATATATTACAGAGCCACACAAATATGCAATAAAATAAGATAAGGAAATCAATTAAAAGGTTCAAAACAAGCTTTTCTTCTTGGCCCCGAATTCAGAAAGGAATGAGCGGACTCTGTTTTTTAATTCTGAATTTAAAAGTGAAAGAGCCATATAGCTGTAGCTTTATGTATTGATTTTGAGGTCTAGACTGATTTCCGTCCTTCCTTCAGAGGTGTCTGTGCTCTCAGATGTAGTGAAACTGGGTCACAGGCCACTTGGGGAAATGTTTCCAAACATCCACACGTGGTTCAATGACCTGTGGATCTGTGAAAACCCCCCATTCTACCTCCTGCCAAGGCTGCTGTCAAACACTTCCTGGTTGTCCGTGGCCCTCCTCCCATTCCGACAACTGCTCCAGTCTCATCCAGTCCTTGCCCTGCCCTGCCCTGCCCTGGCCTCAGTCCAGCACACAGATACAGAAGGACACTGTTTTTTGTTGGAAAAAAGCCCTTTTTCTGCCTCAAAGCATCAAGGTCACATCCTTTGCTTACATAAAAAGTCTGTGCATTTCAAAGTACTCTTAAAAGCAGGTAAGAAAAAGGGTTCCAAACAACAACAGATTACCTTCTAACAGGTAAACCTTTTGTTGTAGTCTGTTGTAGCCTGTTGTAGTCTGAGTAGTTAACATAAATATGACCTCTTTGCGTCAAACCATAGCAATTTTCAGGAAAGTAAATGAAACTAGTGCTTAGGTTTCTAAACAGACAGCAGTTATGCATAAAGCATTACTTATTGTATCCTTAATGGTTACACAAGGGAGTTGTCCATATTTAATTCAAAAGACAATCCAATCAGAGCAAATTAGTTGGAAAATTATACTCTATGCTATTGATCTTTGAGTGAAACTACATCTGATCTACTTCATGTCTCTGGATGTCCTTGTGTTTGTAATCAATGTTCCATTCTCCAAATGTACACGTCAGCATTAATCAATGACTTTCTGTCTTAACAATGATCTTACATGACCTCTGTTTCAACTGTATACATGGAATCAGCACGTGTTTGATGCAAGGACATGGAAATCAATGTAAGCTAAACAGTATAGGCAGCGGTTAAATAAACCTTTTTTAATACATGGTTTAGCCAGGGTATTACACTTCACCATTCCAAATTCTTGCAGTCAAAAAATAAAATCAGATGTAATTCGTTTATTAATCTACCCCCTTTGGGCTAAAGTTCCACAGAGGAATTTGCAGTCACGTAAAGGTCTAGCTATATTTTCATTAACATTAAAGATGCAGTACAGTGTAATGTAGTTACCAGGTAATTCCTACAACAGATTTTTTTTTTTTAATGTAACATTGCCTCATTTCACCCATTTTAACTAAATGCAATTCTACAGGCCTTGATCAATCTTCCTCATTGTCTAGTAGGCTGGGAACAAGGCACAACTTTCTTCAACTTTCTATTGAGGTCAATATGTTGGTTTCGGTGAGAATATCTAACCAGTAGGCCTTTGCAGGGGAGAAGTCCTGAAACGAGAAGCAACCTGCAAGTTCACTCAGCGTCACTGCACAGCCGATTAATAGTATTGCTTATGTATAATTTCTACAGCCAAAAAATTGTTTCATGACTCAGATAGCTACATTAACTACAAGGTATGCCCTAAATCCTCGGACAAAATGTATACTTTTAAACCAATAAAATGTAGGTGTAGCCAGCTACAAATCCCTGTTTCATTAAGACTGTTGGCTACCTAGCTACACAGCTACAACAGCCGTTCATTAAAACTAGCTAGCTAGATATCTTGCTAGCTTGTGGCAGTTCACTTACTACTGAAGTGTAGTTAGTTAGCCAGTGATATGCCATCATTAAACTTAGCAGCATGGTTACCTACATTAGCTGCCGAGCTAGCTATGCCTTAGGTGGTTTATTAACGACAGCTTTGCAGTGATAACTATTCTGTTAAATGGCTCTTCACTGCTCCCTGTATTCCCTCCCCCAGGGAGGATTGTGACATGCCTTGGTAATTCATGAGTTGTGGACCTGGAAAGTGAGGAAGGAAGGCTTCCCACCTCTACAGTTTAAAAGAATGTTCACTTCAAAACTGCATGTTCATTTGAATTCATGTCATACAGGATACAACTACTGTACAACACACAGTGACACAGTGATAGAAACGCTAGCTACATTCTCCATAAGTAAAGATAACTTTCTGTAAATTACCACAATCAATCCATTACTTTTAGATTATCTGTGCACACAACCAACATACACTGTGTCCTTGTCCGGACTAACACTGAATGCTATTTTTTTTAATTTTAGCCGCAGTACCATATACAGTGTTATACACATTTGTTAATTTCACAGCAATATTGTCAATACCTGCTAAAACAACTGGTTAGCTAGGTAACTTCAGCTGCATGTTTATTTCAATTAATGAATTGACGCTAAACGAAATACAATTACAACACATACTAGCATCGATAGAATCGCCAGCTACATTCTCCATAAGTAAAGATCACCTTATGTAACATTACCACAACCAATGCATTAAAGTTAGATGATTATGGCAATAAATAACTGTATACCATCTCTGACACATCTTGAGACTAACATTAGCAGCACACAACAAATGCTATGTTTCCTCACTTTAGACTGCCACACAGTGAATGCACGTTTAATGATTACATGACTGGATCAATATATAGTACTATTCACATTTCTTAATATGCCAGCATAGTCGCTGTCAATTCTTCTGCTCACCAATTAATGTGACAATTTACATGGCATCAAACACGCTATTATAAACACATTACTGCTGACAGACTGCTTTTAAATAACCATGTGGAATTTATTTGTCTATGGTGCTGTCTGGCCAGTTTAAACTTTTACGCTTTTACAGTTTTAGCTCACAATTCACATAAAAACCTATGTTGAAAAAACAGTTGTTGCAGGTGGGTTTAAAATCAGAACTCATGCTTTAGATTCTCAAAGTTGTTCGTAAATGCAATGCTGCTGATGTCTGGCATGTATTCAGCAATTCTTTGATTCATTCTGTGCAATAATTGTACAAATAAATATATTAAAAACATAATGCCATGACTCAATTGTCTTTACACTTATACAAATGTATTAGACACATTAATTCACATATTAATGTCCTCACCCCAAATGCATGGTACAATTCAAAAATATGTGATCTCACTAAAACATTTTCAATGTAAAAAAAAAGCCAAGTTACTCACATATACAAAGCATATACTCTCTGTACATCTGTGAAATACAATTCCTAAATTAGGTCTGTGTACCAAATTATTTATATCAAAATTATGCCGAGTTGACAACTAATCTTTCATCAGTATATTCACAGAAACTAAACAAGCACTGTTCCAAATAAATGCTTATCATAATTTTGTACATTCAATCAAGTACTGTGGCCTTGTGTTTCTTAATCTTGTCGTCTAATCTCTCATCTCTCATATGTATGAGTTTAATGTCCTGTGTTTGAAAATAGCACACTCCATAAAGCATATGTAAATTCTCCCTATGATGTTGATTGATATGACATTACAACCTGATTGATATTTGTACCATTACGACATGACATACAATACTGACACTTACATTATATATCATGAGCGCCATCACACATGAACACATACTTCATATACCCTAAAGGCCAAGAATTACACTTGGGCCTCTGGATGGCACTAACGGTAAAGGAACTTGCCCAGAGTGCAGGCTGCGGCCGGAGGTCCGATCCCCTGCTACTCGGGGGAATTGAAACAATAGTCCACTAAAATGGCAGGGGGGAAATAATAAAGAAGAATTACCCATATCTTTCAGTTTCAAAACGTACTATGCAAAGAACCAACCATCCAACATGTGTGACTTAATTTGGCTGGAAGCACAGCGTTTGCAGTGTACACACTGCACATATTACATTTTTTGTTCCTTCAGTGGCGTCAGCTTCAATTTTTACAATTGCATAGCAATTGACTTTGAGACGCACTAATGTATGGTTACTTTCATATCAAATGGAGGACATATACTAGTGTGTTTTTCTGATAATTTGACCTGAACAGGAAGGGAATAGAATAAAACATATCTCATTTGAGTATCTCCTCCAGCACCAGAAAAACCCACCACACCCTTCAGGGAATGAGTGGAAATGGACACATTACCCATGAGCCTTTACAGCCTCTTGGCAGGTATTATCCTTGTCTGCACTGTAAGCTACGTTATCTGGTCCATGGTCTGTTTTTTCCCAGTAAACATGTCAAGTCTTCAATTCAGCAATAAAACTGCTATTTGTTTTGCATCTGGTGTCAGTATAGTGAGCAGAATGAATGGGCTGCTGGTTGTATTTTACAAAGATAACAGGAAGAGTGCATGTAGCTGCATAAACAGGAAAAGGGAATCATAAATAAATGCACAAATAAATACAAAGGTTTCTTTGTGGCATGAGAGCAAGCTGTAAGATGGGTCCCTCTCTTTTATTATATATACATTCAAGGTCATTACTCAGAGTCTCATGTTTCATATAGAATTTTGTTTTTGATGCCCCCTCTAAATAATTGGCTGCGCGACACCCCTGGTCATGTCTCCCATCTTCAATTTTGAGTTCATATTGACTGATGTTTTTATGCCTTTGTTGTCGTTAACAATCTGGACCCTAGGTTTTCTTTTGACCCCTCTGTACTGAACTGTTCAGAAGGTTGGCTGTCAACCTGTCTCATAGTCTATATACTAGCCAAAAAGATTAAATGTGATTCAAATCATTCTCCATTTCAGATCTTAACACTTTGATGTAGCACTATGTTGTTGCCGTTAAATTATTACTTTCTTCCATTATTATTTGGAATGGTGATAAGGCCATTATACTGTTTCTCCTTGCAGATTATAGGAAAATAATCAACACCCTCTCAACCAATCCAAATTTAGTATTTAAACAAATTGTGGTAAAATAGTATATTGTGGTGTCCCTAGGGGTTGGGTGACACTCACGGACATTGCAGAGTGCATAGGCAAGTTAAATAACCCGGAGGAGGCAGAATTACAAACAAAACAATAATTTATTACACAAATCGTGACAAACAAAATAAAGGGTGGGGTATTCGGGGGAATCCAAAACTCAAAGTCCACAATCCTACTCATTGTCGTTATCCGTAATCCAATATCCAAGTCCAGTTCAGTTCCTCAATCCAGTCCATTAGTCGGTACACAAAGGGGGGTCCTCAAACAATCCAAGTCAAACACAATAAACAATCCAAAATACTAAAACTCTCTATCGCACTCTCCGCTATCACCACCCTACTCCTTCCCAGTGTGACATGAACGAGTACTTTAAATAGGCCTCCAAATGGCCTTCAGCTGTCCGTAGTCCCAATCGATTGATGTCGTTCAGGTGCGGGACTGCAGGCTGATGGGAAATGCAGTTCTTTCCTCTCCGGTGGCTCCCAAGAATTAAAGAGGCAGGCCGCCATTCCCTCATCCTGCCCCTTGGGATGCCACAATATATACACTCAGTGGCCACTTTATTAGGTACACCTGTACACCTGCTCCTTAATGCAATTATCTAATCAGCCAATCATGTGGCAGCAACTCAATGCATAAAAGCATGCAGATATGGTCAAGAGGTTCAGTTGTTGTTCAGACCAGAATGGGGAGGAAATGTAATCTAAGTGACTTTGACCATAGAATGATTGTTGGTGCCAGACAGGATGGTGTGAGTATCTCAGAAACTGCTGATCTCATGGGATTTTCACGCACAACAGTCTCTAGAGTTTACACAGAATGGTGCGAAAAACGAAAAACAGCCAGTGAGCGGCAGTTCTGTGGGCGAAAACGCCTTGTTAACCCCCTGAGGTCGGCTGGATCGGCGCCGATCCAAGCAGCAATACAAGTATATTACTATTTCTAACTTCGCGATATTTTATCATACACACGCGGCAAAAACATTGACAGAAACCTTAGAATCGCGACTTTCCGATTTGAGCACTGGCAAATCAAATGGGATTTTTAAAATTAGCTTAATTAGACCAAAAGTAAACCTTGCTTTTTACTCAGTTTTTTACCTTTTAGTAACGTCCCCCTTCTATTGACATGTTAACGAGGTGCTAATTTCGGGAGGTGCGTCGGGCCATGTGTGAAAACGCGGCATAAACAACACAAACTGAAGAGGACAGTCTATGCTGATATTTATTTTATTTCGCTTGTTTTCAAATACTCGTGAAAATATATATAAATTCCGCGTCTTGTGACTACATATTCCGCATGTCGCAATGTAACAAATTGCAATAGGCACAGAAAATACTTTTCAAACAGCCTAAAATGTTATAAAATATATCGTATGTCTGTGTTTACGCTTGCAATCTGCCAGCAACAGTATATTCACGAGTATATTTTCAAATACTCGTGAAAATATATGAATTCCGCGTCTTGTGACTACATATTCCGCATGTCGCAATGTAACAAATTGCAATAGGCACACAAAATACTTTTCAAACAGCGTAAAATTTTATAAAATATATCGTATGTCTGTGTTTACGCTTGCAATCTGCCAGCAACAGTCTATGCTATTGATTTTATTTCGCTTGTTTTTTTTTTTTTTACATCTTGTCTGTGTTTACGCTTGCAATCTGCCAGCAACAGTCTATGCTGATATTAATTTTATTTCGCTTGTTTTCAAATACTCGTGAAAATATAGCCTATGAATATCGCGTGTTGTGACGCCAAACATTCCGCGTGTTGCAACGTAACAAAGAGCCAAAATGAATATTCAGGTATTTAGCATTTAGCCCTCCCACAGCCTGAAATAAATGTGACCAGTTCTGATAAAAACAGGTTTTTAGCTATTTAGATCTCAGATGTGCTAAACTATTTTCACACCCTTACATAACCAAGACCTTGGTGAACAAACGCACATTGGCAAAACAATTCGTCACTATAGTTTAGTGTGTGCTTTCACATCTTTTGTGACAGCAGAAAAATTTACTATTTTTAACTTGTGTGTTTGTAGATCTATTTACAAGCTGCATATGATACTGACCAAACTATTGATGACATACAAATGTAGCTGTGATTGTCCTTCAAATAAAAATATCAAACACTTTGGAGTAAGTGTGTGTTAAATTGATGAAATTGAGATAAATATCAGACCATGCCAAAATCTAAAAACATTTAAAAGCTTAGCACGGACCTCAGGGGGTTAATAAGAGAGGTCAGAGGAGAATGGCCAGACTGGTTCAATCTGACAGGAAGGCGACAGTAACTCAACAGTGGTATGCAGAAGAGCATCTCTGAATGCACAACACGTCTAACCTTGAAGTGGATGGGCTACAGCAGCAGAGGACCACACTGGGTTCCACTCCTGTCGGCTAAGAACAGGAAAGTGAGGCTACAGTGGGCACAGGTTCACCAAAACTGGACAGTTGAAGATTGGAAAAACGCCTAGTTTAATGAATCTCGATTTCTGCTGCGACATGCAGATGGTAGGGTCAGAATTTGGCGTAAACAACATGAATCCATGCATCCATCCTCCCTTGTATCAAAGGTTCAAGCTGGTAGTGGTGGTGTAATGGTGTGGGGAATGTTTTCTTCTCACACAATAGGCCCCTTAATACCAATTGAGCATTGTTTAAATGCCACAGCCTACCTGAGTCTTGTTGCTGACCATGTGCATCCCTTTACGGCTATAGTCTACCCATCTAATGGCTACTTCCAGCAGGATAATGCGCCATGTCACAAAGCACACGTCATCTCAAGCTGGTTCCACGAACATGACAATGAGTTCAGTGTACTCCAATGGCCTCCACAGTCACCAGATCTCAGTCCAATACAGAACCTTTGGGATGTGGTGGAACGGGAGATTCGCAACATGAATGTGCGGCTGACAAATCTGCAGCAACTGCATGATACTATCATGTCAACATGGACCAGAATCTCTGAGGAATGTTTCCAGCACCTTGTTGAATCCATGCCACGGAGAATTCAGGCTGTTCTGGGGGCAAAGGGGGGTCATACCCAGTACTAGAAAGGTGTACCTAATAAAGTGGTCACTGAGTGTGTGTACATGTATATACTGTATATATATATATATATATATATATATATATATATATATATATAGTAGCAGGAACCGGGGTGTTGGGTTTCCACGCCGCCAAATAACAATAACAAAAATCAGCATACAACGGTAAATAAGGAAATAGGAGTTTATTTGGGGAGGGGTAAATAGGGAAGCAAACACGTACAGTCCATAATCCGTTCTCGTTGTCCTTGTCCATAATAAAAAAGTAGCAAATCCAAATCCAGGTCCTCAAACAAACAATAGGTCGATACACAAATGGAGTTTTCAGGCAATCCAATTAAAATCCTGTTAATCAGTCAAAACAATACTCTCGCCTCTCAGTCTCCAACGCGTTTCCCTCTCTGTACTTTGCACCTGACTGGAGTAAAGGCGTTTCTTTTATATCCTGTAGCATTACTTATAAAATGCGAGTCAGGTGTGCCTGGTCAACCCTGGACTTCCCATTATGGTGCAGGGGTGGAGCCAGTGGGCCATTATGTACCGCCCCTTCACTACCACCCCTCAGTATGCCTGTGGCGGCTGCCACAATATATTAGGGGTTTTACCAACTAGTCCCCTACTAGAACTAGTAGTCGGTGCTGTTGGCAGCAGACTGGTTGTGGACAACATGATTTTAGCCAGCATCATCAGATTTACAATAATTATCGTATTTGTAAAATAATTTTGCCTGCATACAGTATATTTATTTACATGTATATATTTGTTCAGCTATGTAGTACTACAATATTCTCCTAATTAATTTAAAATTTAAAATATGATAACTTTAATATTTCCTATTTGGCAACGCTGGTTATCGAGCACTGGTTATCGATTATTGATTGATCGTGTGCTGTTGTAAATTATTTTTATTTTATTTATTTTATTATTTATTTTTTAATTTATTTCACCATTGGTAGTGTATAATTTCAACTAATACATACAATTCATGGTTAAACACATTCATTTGGAACTGAATCAAACTACAGTTGTTCCAATTATTTCAGAAGATATTGAACATCTACATGAAATGCAAGGGTGCCAATAATTTGGGCCACAACTGTATATATATATTAATTTGATATATAATTAAATGTTAGACATAGGACTGCACTTAATTGTATTGTTGAACAGTGCAGCAAAGTGACAGAAATGCAGACTTGTTTGTCTGAGCTGTTAAACAGACAGGCCCTGCGTAAAGCTCAATCCATCCTTTTGGACTGTGACCATCCCTTGTACTTGGAATTCCAAATCTTTCCCTCTGGTTGCCAGTTCAGGCTACCAAAAATCAAGACAAACAGATACAAGCACTCATTCATTCCCTCAACTTACTCAACAGACGGATACATTTGACTCATTTATAAATTGTATATTTGCACATGAAAATTGGGATTTATCAAAGTTTCCGGGAGTCCAACTTGTTCGGACGTGCAAAGGAAAACCCGAGACCACGCACAGAGTGTGTGTACACTTTTATCAGCAAGAGCGCATTTTCAGGGACCGGTCGGGCTTTTTTTCCGAGGATGACGAGTGGCTCATGAGCCAGTTCCAATTCCCTAGAACCCTTCTATTAAGGCTGTGCAACATCTTAGAGCCAGACTTAACGAGGCAAACAAGATGATGTCTTATACCATTCCAACACAGGTCCAGTGTTTGGCTTTTTGGCCACTAGCACTTTCCAAAGGGAGATTGGCGACCGGTCTGGAATATCCCAACCCTTCATGAGCCACATATTGCCCAGTGTGCTTCATTCTATTGTTAAACTAGCCTCAGAGTTTACGCTATTTCCCTATAGTGCGCAGAGCCAAATTGGTGTCAAACAGGCCTTTTTCAACCTGGCCGGCCTTCCAAATATGATTGGTGCCATAGATTGTACCCATGTGCGCATTAAAGCTCCATCCAGCGACACCTTTGCCTATTTGAATAGGAAGGAATATCATTCCATCAACGTCCAATTGGTATCTGACGTAGCTTACTATCTCCTCAATGCTATTATTTATTTTCCCAAGCCACGCGGAGCCGCAACATAAGGCTGAAAGAGCCGCATGCGGCTCCGGAGCCGCAGGTTGCCGACCCCTGGCCTGGAGGAACACATGATTCATTTGTTTTGCAAAACTACTCTGTGGGGAACCGCTTGGCACATGGAGATGTTGAGGGTTGCTGGCTCATTGGTAAGCATGATGTTTTACATTTGGTAACTCCAAACCTGCATTGTCAACGTTTTATCGAACACTCCACGTCCCTTCTGTCCTTAGGGGATAAGGGGTTACCCGCTGAAGCTGTGGTTGATGACCCCACTGGCCAACCCCCTGTCACCGCTATGAGGTGCGCTACAATGAGACGCGTGAGCGGACGCACTCTGTCATAGAGCGCACCAACGGTGTGTTGAAGGCAAGGTGGATGTGTTTGGACACAGCGGGAGGCACCCTTCTCTATAAACCCAAGAAAGTCTGCAAAATTGTAATGGCTTGCTGTGTATTGCACAATATGGCATTTACACATGGACTCCCCTTGCCAGTGAGGGAGAACCACATGGCAATTCACCCAACAAATATCGAAGGAATTCGTGTGCGTCAGCAACTAATCATGCATTTCTAATGGTGTCATTTCCGGTGTACATCACTAGGCAAATGGTCCATAAAGGTCTCAATGAAAAGAAAACCTTTTATTTCTTATCAGCAATTATTTTCAATGATGTACTTATGTCAGCCAAATTATTGTTAATTTGTTTAAGCGTACAGGCTATCTCCTCCACAACCTCCTGGATAGCCTTCCGACTCTTTGGAGAAGGGTACGTTTGGACCGGTGATTTAGGGGCTCTCTTGCTGGTTACCTGGCTTTTAGCTGCAATAAACAATAAAAATGTTTTAATTTGCCTACCTTCCAACACCAAATCGGAAGATGATTGTTCTTTGGTGTACAACGGGAGGTCAGTCCTTTCAGTAGCTGGGATCAGGGTTAGGTTTACGTCACTGTCCTCTTCTGGAATAATGCCGGACAGGGACACCTCACCGATGATGTCACCGATGCGCTCCTCCGTTTGGGAGAGCTTATCTTGTGTTCCTTAGCCTCCTCCAGTGGTTTAAATTTTTTGCCTGCATGCGGTTATTCGTTTTTTTTGTTTCTAGTTTCATATCAAACCATTTTTGTTTGACTTCTTGTACACTTTGTTGAACAGATGAAACGCTATTCACTTGTCTTGTGACTTCTTGACAAATTTGGCCCTTTTGTGGAGCAGAAACCCCACTGCTTCTGCTACTGAATAAAACATTTTTGTTATTTTGGACAGTATCGAGTATTACCTCCACCTCTGTATCTGCGTCTACGTCTGTGTTCTTCTTATTCTGCCTCTTTGACGCAATTTCTCATCTGAGGATCATCTTTGTGGGTTTCCTGCTTTGCCATATATAGTATTTCGGAGGCAGTTCCATTATGTTAATTAAGGGACCGTGAACGCGATTCTGATTGGGATTTATCAACATACGCATGGGATACGATTAAAACGAAGTGCCTCCGAACGTTTGGTAAATACGGCGGCAGTTGTTAGTTCGTATAATTCTACGGGGAAACTCACGTGCATATTTACAAAATTATTGATAAATTAGGCCTATTGTGTTTTAGAACTACTGTGTGCGTACTCAGAATGAGTAAGCAGTTAAATTGAAGGCTCAGTGTGAAAGGCGTCAGTCTAATCGGGAATCGGGATGATTAATGGCCACTCCTACTGACAAGGCAGCTTTTTGTAGCTGTGTGCTTAAAACTGCTCTGCTCTCTTAGTAGGTGGCTGGAACATGAGAGATGAAGAGTGGGCAGTCAGACTGAAAACAGTGTAGTGTTTTGCTGAAAGGTGTTTTTTATCTAGTTTATTATTTTAGTTTATTGTTTTTGGCTGGAACCCATGAGAGGGATGGCTGAAGATCTGTTTGTTTATTTTTATGTCCTGTGCCTTCTCTCTCCTTGTAGGAGAGTTAAATAAATCTGTGGTCCGCAGACCAATAACTTCATTCCCTGTGTCCAATCCGGGTTGTGTCGCATGGTGTGTGACACTCAGATTTTCTGCCCTACATGAAGAATGATATTCCTTTGGTTGTCATCAACATGACATACAGCATGAAATAGTTTTAAATGGCCTTTTATCAGAAGAAAGAATTAGAGAAGAAAATTATATATTTTTTCTAGCAAGGCAGTTCTTGCTTTATGTAGTAATGAACATGTGCCAAAACAAGCAATTCTGAAAGGGAATTTTACTTTATGTGCATGATGGAATTGCTGCTCTCTGTAAATAATGGCATTCCTTTTCATCAACCTGACATACTCTGTCAAATTATATTAAATGGCACCTTTATCAGATATAAGTATGATTAAAGAAAAATAAATCCTCTTTTCTACCATGGCAGTTTGTTTTCTGTTGACTTGAAGTTGAGCCAAGGCATATAATTTAAAATAAATTTTACTGCACAAGTACTATGGCATATGATGAATGCATGCAGTAGAATAAGGAATGGAGAAAAATGGAGCTAAAATCAAAGTGTTTGTAAGGTTATCGAATTATGATTATGAACTGCTGTGCAATATTTCACTCAAGAAATACTATAGGAGGAGTAAGAATCTGTCATTGTACGGAATGCTGTGACGAAGAATATTTTTAATTTACAAATTAAAATAAATTATTTGTACAAGCTTTTCGGCAAGAGCATCTATCCTGACACAATCTGGCCATGAGGCCAGTCTTCAGTTGAATCTTACCAAATGCTTTAGTCATGGTGACCACAGCCTCTCTGGAGTTTAATACTGGGTAATAACCTTGTTATGGGTGCGAGTCCTGCCCAGCGGATATATTTGTACATCAAACAGCTTCACGCCACAAATATCAGAAACTTGGATCCTATTACCTTAGTATATATGGTTACCCAAAATCAGAACAGTTATGTTAACAGAGTTTGATAGATCACTGCCCTTTTTGTTTTGATGAAGTGAAATATGTATGTTATTGGGTTCCTTGAAAGAGAGTACATCCCTAATTTTCATTGTCAGCTGCCAGTGGCACATTGTGTTTTTGAGTGAGAATTTGAAATGCTTAAAATGCTTTTCAAATGTTTGGACAGTTTTGGTGCATGTGCCTGTGAAAAGAAATGTAATTTTTTCACCTTAAGTTATTTACAAAGGATTCCCATTATTATTATTTTTATAGTAAATTAGCAGACATATCATTGTATAACACCATCAATTAAATTAATTTTCAGTTTGAGTAAAGCATAAACAAACATTTGTATGTACAGTACCAGTCAAAAGTTTAACCCCCTGAGGTCGGCTGGATCGGCGCCGATCCAAGCAGCAATACAAGTATATTACTATTTCTAACTTCGCGATATTTTATCATACACACGCGGCAAAAACATTGACAGAAACCTTAGAATCGCGACTTTCCGATTTGAGCACTGGCAAATCAAATGGGATTTTTAAAATTAGCTTAATTAGACCAAAAGTAAACCTTGCTTTTACTCTGTTTTTTACCTTTTAGTAACGTCCCCTTCTATTGACATGTTAACGAGGTGCTAATTTCGGGAGGTGCGTCGGGCCATGTGTGAAAACGCCGGCATAAACAACACAAACTGAAGAGGACAGTCTATGCTGATATTTATTTTATTTCGCTTGTTTTCAAATACTCGTGAAAATATATATAAATTCCGCGTCTTGTGACTACATATTCCGCATGTCGCAATGTAACAAATTGCAATAGGCACAGAAAATACTTTTCAAACAGCCTAAAATGTTATAAAATATATCGTATGTCTGTGTTTACGCTTGCAATCTGCCAGCAACAGTATATTCACGAGTATATTTTCAAATACTCGTGAAAATATATGAATTCGCGTCTTGTGACTACATATTCCATGTCGCAATGTAACAAATTGCAATAGGCACACAAAATACTTTTCAAACAGCGTAAAATGTTATAAAATATATCGTATGTCTGTGTTTACGCTTGCAATCTGCCAGCAACAGTCTATGCTATTGATTTTATTTCGCTTGTTTTTTTATTTTTTTTTTTTTTTTTTTGTGTTTACGCTTGCAATCTGCCAGCAACAGTCTATGCTGATATTAATTTTATTTCGCTTGTTTTCAAATACTCGTGAAAATATAGCCTATGAATATCGCGTGTGACGCCAAACATTCCGCGTGTTGCAACGTAACAAAGAGCCAAAATGAATATTCAGGTATTTAGCATTTAGCCTCCCACAGCCTGAAATAAATGTGACCAGTTCTGATAAAAACAGGTTTTTAGCTATTTAGATCTCAGATGTGCTAAACTATTTTCACACCCTTACATAACCAAGACCTTGGTGAACAAACGCACATTGGCAAAACAATTCGTCACTATAGTTTAGTGTGTGCTTTCACATCTTTTGTGACAGCAGAAAAATTTACTATTTTTAACTTGTGTGTTTGTAGATCTATTTACAAGCTGCATATGATACTGACCAAACTATTGATGGCATACAAATGTAGCTGTGATTGTCCTTCAAATAAAAATATCAAACACTTTGGAGTAAGTGTGTGTTAAATTGATGAAATTGAGATAAATATCAGACCATGCCAAAATCTAAAAACATTAAAAGCTTAGCACGGACCTCAGGGGGTTAAGTACACCTGCTGGAAACTAGGTTTATCTGTAAATGTTTCTGTAAATACTTTAAAATGACAAAAAACACATGTAACAATGAACTAAATGAACATCAAAGAAATGTTCAAGAAAATTATTTTGAAAATTGAATCTTGGATTCTTCAAAATAGCCACCCTTTGCCGTGATAACAGCCTCACAAACACGGGCCATTCGGTTAATACGTTTCAGCAGGAAATCACCCGATATGTCTTCCCAGCTCTCCTGCAGCAATACCCAGAGAAACTTGTCGGTTGCTTTGCTTTGACTCTTCTGCCCAGTTCGTCCCATACAATTTCTATGGGATTGAGGTCTGGACACTGGGCAGGCCAGGTCATCAGTTTGAGTTGGCCTTCACGTTCCTCCTTCACCAGGTAGTTCTTGCACAACTTCAAGGTGTGTTTTGGGTCGTTATCTTGCTGAAGAATGAAGGAGTGCCCGATTAGCCTTAAGATTGACAATGCGCTAGTTATGTCTCTGGGCTGGTAAGGGATTTGTATTCTCTGCCCAAAACAAAGCCCCTCCATTCATCGCTTGTGGATGACAATATACAGTATATAAATAAAATTCAATATTACAAGTTCAAGTTAGATTCCTGAAACATTTTTTTTGTCTTTCATCTATATTTACAGCTTTAGAAACAATGATAGAGCTATCTTGCCATAACCCAGGCCCTATCCTCAAGCACTTCTATATGTGGTTTAATTTTCTGTGGCCATCCAGAGAAGAACAACTATGTGGTCTTCATTTAGTGCAATTCTATATTGTCTGTTGGTTAAAAACACAAATCAGCCCCAACTGAGGGAACAAACACATCTGTGAAAGATGAGAGAAATTATTTATATCCTTCTGGGGCTTTAACCTAATTAAAAGTGTGACCCCATTTCAAAGAAAATTACATGCTAACTCTTTTTTTTAAACCAAGACATCTCACGATGGAAACACTGAAACAGAAACAGATTCCCATTTCAGGAAAAGGGGATTAAAGTCATGGCTCTACAATCAGCAGTGAACATGCAAGTGACTGAGTCAAGCTCTCAGAAGCTGAAATAATCATGTTTCAGTCAGGAGAACCAATGGTAATAACTGTGTTTTTTGTACATTCAATCATAAATCATGTAAACTGTTGGTCTCTTCTTTTAGCCACTCCCTTCAGGGTTTCCGCTAAACCAGATGTAGACGTACCAATACCCAGTCCAGAGGAGCCAACCGCCCTTGTTGCGTGTAAACATAAAGAATGTTTGTATTGCTGCAGGGGCGAGAGATTGCAGTGCAAATTGCAGCCTTATTGACAGGGTATGAAAAATGACTCCCCTTTGGAACCATTTAATAGATATTCAATACGCAGGAAACAAAAACAGGTCTGCCTATATAACCAAGGGATTAAAAGAATACCTGGGATAAGGTAATTGAAGGCTCTGTTGATGGCAACGGTGGAAACCACCTGTGAGCTTTCACCTCGAGCACCACATTTTTCTCATAACTTTGAGCATGTCCACGTGGAGGTCCATGTGAATGCAGACTCCTCTTCCCCAAAGCAGGCATTGCTATGTCATTGTATCACTTCAAAAAAAAAATCTGCATGAGCTTGGCAGTTATATAATGTATAATATTATTTATAATAAGTCATGGCAGTTATATTTTAAACAGACTTGTAGTGGGCTGCTGTTAAGGCACTGCTATAGTAAGTGGATGGGCCCCATTGGTGCCCGGGGAGGGAGGGAGGGATCTCAGTTAGTGGGACCATGGCTGTATCTGCCATTGAGGACACCAAGGTCATGACCTCAGTATTTTTTCTGAGCCTGAGTTGTATTTTTTGTACATACTGATTCAGTGTAATACTGAATAAAAGTGATGAACTACTGTACATAAAATTACTTCGATATAGCAAAGATTTTGTACAAAGCCAAGATTACCGCTTGCTCGCCCAGTCAGCGTCATCGTCATTACTTCTGTGTGTGTGTGGTGGTGAAGTGGGCCCATGCCGTGCAGGTGGATCTCGTCGTTACTACAAAATCTTTGCTCAGCAAATCAGAATGCTGATCTGAAGCTAAGCGAAGCATGATGTATGTGTAGAGATCTCTCACGTTATAAAAAGTTGACTACTTGTATTATAACCAGATTAATGGATCTCCAGGGATCATCTATCGATAGCTACTTTCTGTGTAGTTCTGTGTAGTCGCTAGACTGTTACACAAACCACTTTTTAGTCAGACTACAGTGATGATAGGCTAATTTAGGTTAATTTAGCTACATTTTAGTGTACATTTTCAGTGGCCATTCATAAAATCATGACAGCCTACTACTCTTGTAGTGAATTAGCTACAAGGGTAGACTGACTACATAAAATATTTCTTAGTGACATTTCTCGTGAGGAACCCCCCTAGAAGGCCTAGGTCTCATGACCTCGGTAACTCTCAACTCCTGGATACGGACCTGAGTGGGACGTCCCTCATAGCACACTAATGACCTCCAATGGTCAATCGGGTGTGCACAGTCTGCCTGCACAAGCTACACATGAAGTACTCTTACTCAATGTCTGTGAGCTAACCTGGTGGACTGAGGAATGAAAATAAGCAGCAGCTTGACATCCAGCGCTTGGCATAAATGCTCCCATATTTACAGAGGTTTCAGCAATGAGCACAAAGACACACAAATTTGGCATTCCAAAAAATTATGTATTAATTAAATGATTTATTTGAGTTATATATTAATACATTTTTGTTCATAAATAAACAAATCATAGGCTGATATTGATCAGTAGCATATCCACTGCTCATTAGGACTATAAACTACTGGATGTTCAGAAGTTGGCACTTCCTGTATGTGAAAAACAAATTCCTATTTCTGGTCTATTTCCGGATCCAGTCCAAGCACAGTGCCCTTTATCCTAAACTTTAAATAAAAAAGTGAAGTAAATCGGGGCCCTTCATTAAATGGTCCTGTTTGATAATGTTAAATTAAATTTCTCTGAGCCCTTGGGGTGCTCCAGCTACCAGCACCGAGGAAAGGGGAGTACTTCATGCATGATATTTCAGTAACTTGTGCTATGAACAATTACTCTCTGCATGCACTAATGAAAATAGAGACAAGAGAACAAAACTATGGCAGGTTAATAACCAGTTACTGACCTTCTTCCAAAAGCAATTACTTTAAATCTATGTCTTACACAAAATTAGTCATTTTTCAATAAGGCCATGGGAGAGATAATATCGCCCCCCTCCACCCACATGTTTATATACCAGTACATCTCCATTCAAGGTGATCTGTAATATGTCACATAAAGGGCAGATGGCTGCTTTTGTTACCTGATGAAGGATGACATGTGGTGCAATTCTGCCCACGTTTCACAGTCCAGCTGAGCCAAACGCCTGCAGGCCTGACAGCTTTTTGGACTGAACACTGTTTCTGTCTCCGTTGGGTGTGGAAACTTTCTGAGACCGTATGCGTTTGAAACTTTGGTGGACGACACTGACAAAATCTTCCTGATCAGAAGGACGATGGCGTGATCCTATGAGGCCCAGCCTTCAGTGATTGTCTAGTGGAATGTATTAGTGTCTGTGCTGGAATATGACTGCACTGCATATGAGTGGCCTTCTTTGAAAAAAATATGTATATGGAACCTGTTTAGACCAGCCTGCAAGCAGAATCTGACATATTCTCTCTTGACGAATGTCTAAACCCACCACAGAGGTCAAATCCATGGGAACAGAGACGGGACTGGTGGAAATCCTCGCCAGGGCACCGCAAACCCAAGGATGATGGAGAGAAAGGCAAGGTTTCTGTCTCACGTATGCAGCGCTGTAGTCATTATTATTCCTTCTGCACGTCTGCCTGACACGATCATTGCTTTTAATAATGAAACTTCACAGAGGTTTTTTTACTATTACTTTGTAAATGTCAGCTGCTTAAAACAAACACTCACAGTTTTGCAATCCAATACAGAGCATCATTTAGAATGTCTTGATGCTTTGACTGTCAGCTTTACTTGTGATGCCAAAAAAAGTCTTGACAGGAACTGAGACAGTGTCCCATTCACATAAACAAAAACCTCTAAATGCAATTGTAGTCCTATACTGTAAGTCAGTGGCGGGCCGTGCATTTCACACCTAGGCCTTCAGTAGTGCTCCGTCTGAATCAATCCACCCCTCAATAACTATTTTATGGCTATAAAAACCATCTTATTATGCAGAAATGCAGTATAAAGAGCCGTTGCATCGCAGATAGATAACTTGTGTAGCCAGAATAAATGCCTTTACTGAAGAAACAAACCCGGGGTGCACAAGTCTCCTTCTACTGCAGCCACAGCTGCGACACACATAAAAAAGCATCAATAATAACCTCATAAAATTGCAATATTATTTAGGAAAATAGCAACATTTTACTCACCAAAAATCCTTATTATTTGTAGACAAAATCCATCCTCCTTTCTTTCCTCAAAAAGAGTTCAATTACTCTGTCGTACAGATTATCCGTGCGTTTCAGTTCCATCAAGAAGTCCTTTTCTATCGCCATCGAAGCTAATGCTGAAAGTCGAGCCTGCCCTGTCGTATTTCTGGCATAAGTTTTAATTCGCTTTAGGGCTGAAAATGTCCGCTCGCTAGCTCTGGCTAGTACACTCTCTGACTATCCAATCAAAGGGTGTGAATACGCTGATGTTACCGTACGCCTGCTAGAAGGCCTTGGTGTCGCCAACTCAAAATCTGATTGGTTGAAGCAACAGTTTGATTGACACTTATTTTATGCTACAGGGCCCGCAGAACTGATTGTGAAGGCCTCCAGGCAGATTTCTTTGACCCTGGTAACAAATGATGGCTGAAATGTGATTGGTTAAATGCTTTAATATGAAAATACACGTCTGGAAGCAGCACAACCAGGGGAAAAGCTATGAAAGGAAGTGGACAGACCATTTGGAATTATTTAATAAGTATTCATGGACAAAATATAATTAACATCAGTCTGTGATTCTGATATTTTTTAGGCCAGCAGAGAAGGCCTTGCAGGCCCTGACGGCCCACCACTGCTGTAAGTAAATCAGCCTGATCTCTAATCCATCAACCTGATGATTGCACATCTCATTCACACATAACTGTATAAGTGGTTACATTTTCCAATAACCTAGATTCCATTAACCTAATTCATTAAGAAACTGACATTAAGTGCAGCCATATCTCCAAGTGCCTTCACCACAATGGGTTTTGTTTAGCACTGTTCAAAGGAGATTCTAATGGTAGTGTGTGCTAGTCTCTGGAGCAAACACTCAGGATCCAAGACTGTCCCATGTCCCAATTCAGTCAGAAGTGATATACAGTGATGTTGGCATGGAAGTGTGATAATACAGTTATGAACTGCTATTGTTTTGGCTTACTTATGGTCACCATCCATATGCCATTATATTAGACTGCATGAAACAATTTGGTGTAAAGATTGACACAAGTCAGCCCAGGCTGCTCTATGCCTTCGACAGCCTGTCCTTATATCCGAAGCATTATACAGACAGGTAACTATCAAAATAAAGGAATCACTTGAGTAAATGAAGGGTTCTGGAGGCTCTGTTATGGTGTGCGAGAATGGTGATGCATCCATCCATCCAGCACAGTGTTCCAGTCACTTCTATAATTTATGCCAAGGCAAATTTAAATTGTTCTGGTGGCTCGTAATGGCCCAATGCCATATTAAGACACTTTATGTTGGTGTTTCCTTTATTTTGGCCATTTCCTTGTGGGCATGTGTGTTTAACTGGACCAGCGTGTGTACAGACACTAATAATATAATAATAATAATATAATAATATATGCCATTTAGCAGACGCTTTTATCCAAAGCGACTTACAGTAGTGAATGCATACATTTTCAGTATATGTGGCCCCAGTGGGGATTGAACCCACAACCTAAGCGTTGCCAACGCTGTGCTCTACCAACTGAGCCACAGAGAACCACTAGGCCCAGTTAGGCCCACTAAGTGTGGGCACCATAGATGTCACATCAGTGTTTGGATACTTATAAGGACCTGTTTGTGTCTGGATATTATTTATGATAATTATTCTGTTGGCGAACATTCTATTCATGTGGAAATGTTTATGTGGGTTTCTATGAACCTTGTGGTCTTTGTGTGGACCCTATTTATATGTACTGTTTATCAATGCTTAACCTAAATTAGGTGTGCTAGTTATGATTTATGGGTACCTTAATCTGTAGCGAGAGTATACTGAAACCCTCAAATTTGTGGCAACTAAGCTCTCACCTATTTTCACGTAAAATGTGGCTTTGAAACACCCTTCCCTGAGCATTGAATCATCTTCAATGATCTTTACAAAACAAATGCATCTTTATTTTGTATCAATTAAATGTTTTCCTGTCAGAACAGGATATACAGAAAAAACATTGAAAAACTGTGATCTGCATATTAATGATCATTAAATATAAAATGAAATGCTTCATTGGATACTTTTATCCAATAGCATATTACCCAGAATACATTCTGTTGATTTTTCAAAAAACACTGACAACGTTTTCTGCATTTACAGGAGTATAATCAAAATGCTGCTTACATACCAAGCAAAATAACAACTTAATTAAATAATGAGTGTGTTTGCATAACAGATACCATTATCAAGGCAAGTCTATATCGTTACATCTTACATATGATGGAATCTATTTATCCACCTGGATTTGTACCGAATGAGGTAAAGCACTATATGTTTGTAAAGGATAAGAAAGCTCTGTGCATCCAGGGATTAAAACCTACACCCCTTGGTGTCCAGTGCCAGTGGATGATAGTGACCCAATGGAGAATGGGGAGTCTGTATTCAATAAAATAACACCAGCTTATTATAAGTAGAGCAATTTTCTGTCATGTCCTTTGAGTGTGTCAATGGACATGACAAGAATCTAAACATTATGTAAAATCACTAGTCAACATAGCTATCCCAGTGAGACAGCAGGTACAGGGCTGGTGAATGTCCCCACTGAATATCATCACACGTTCTTCAACACGGACTAAAACCTGGACTGCAGAACACAGTAATGCACAGTGCATTATGGACCAGAACCAGGATCTCATGGAATCATTTGTAACTAATATATACAAATATATATTTTTTTATTCTCTTTATGAGCTCTCATCTCAGCGTATGTCGTTCTATGTGGCCCAGTAGGTAGAGCATAGCGTTGGCAACGCTTAGGTTGTGGGTTCAATTCCCGCTGGGACCACATACATGGAAAAAATGTATGCATTCACTACTGTAAGTAGCTTTGGATAAAAAGCGTCTGCTAAATGACATATATTATATTTGTAACTTATTCTCATTGGTCAGTACATTGTTTGTGTAACATTTATGTTCTCATTAGCTATTAAATCAGGTACATAACATACTGTATCTATTCTTCCTAAATAAATAATTGTATGTGTGACATTTCCAATTCCCAAATCTCCAATTGAATGATAAATCATTATTATTATAAATCATCTGTTCTTATTAGATGATAAATCACATGGGCAATGTGTCTGGATTGTAAACTCTCCTCCTCTACAATGATTTAACCTTTGCAACATGTGTTCAATTCACTGGGAAACAGAATAAATGGTGTTGTTTTGCCACTCACCAGTTCCATCCCTAACGACAGTCAATCCTGGGTTTTTAAAGTCAGCCCTGATAAATTGCATAGCAATTAGTTCAGATTTGGTGCTGGACTGACCCCACCCCCCCCACCCACCCATATACACTGGAGCCCGAAAGGGTAGACAATAAGCACCAAACAAAGACATCAGAAGAAACCTGCTATGAGAAATGGATCACTCACCACACATCATGTTTTACTAAAGAGGAAGAACTACAGCAGCAAGATAAATGGAGCAAATTTACTCCTTGAAATGCAGTTTGCTGCGATGGATTGGCGACCTGTCCAGGGTGTATTCCTGCCTCTCGCCCGGAACGCATGCTGGGATAGGCTCCAGCCCCCGCGACCCTGACCAGGAATAAGCGGCTTAGATAATGGATGGATGGATGGAAATGCAGTTTGTGAAAATATCCCTTTCTACATGTTGTTCAATTTATGTAGCACTCCAATGGTCTGCCCACATGTACAGTATTTCTGAGTCTTTCAATGATGATTACACACTCATCAATGTGTTTAAAATTCAACACACTTTTAAAACTTCACTGTTACACAGCCATGCACCTTACCATAGAATAGATATATTTGTTCTCACTCATGTAAATGTTAAATAAATTATATTGATTTGTGTTGAGTAAATGTTACATGACAGCTTTCCCATCAGTAAAAATTGCATAGTTTATATAACATGACTCATGACACATGGCATTAGTGAAGGTTGAGAAATTATTATTATTAATGATAATAATATGAATTATTATGAATGATTATTGTTGTTGTTGTTGTTATTATTATTATATATATATTGTTTTTATATTATTCTAAATGAGCACACATATCATTGTATAAAACCATAAATTAAATTCATTTTCAGTTTAGTAAAGCATAAACATTGTTATGTAATTAGCAATTCATTAGCAGAAATGTAATTTAATGTACATTTAAAGAGAGTACATGTCTAATTTTAATTGTCAGCTGCCAATGGCACATTGTGTTTTTGAGTGAGCATTTGAAATGCTTAAAATGCTTTTCAAATGTTTGGACAGTTTTGGTGCATGTGCCTGTGAAAAGAAATGTAATTTTTTCACCTTAAGTTATTTACAAAGGAGTCCCATTATTATTATTATTATTATTATTATTATTATTATTATTATTATTATCATTATTATTATTATTATTATTATTATTATTATTATTATTATTATTATTATTATTGTAGTAAATGAGCATACATATCATTGTGTAAAACCATAAATTAAATTCATTTTCAGTTTAAGTAAAGCATAAACAAACATTTGTATGTAATTAGCAATTCATTAGCAGAAATGTAATTTAATGTACTAAGGGCATAAGGGACACAGTCATACGCATGAGTAGAATGGTACAGAGAGTGGTCAGCAAGCATGCGCTACATGAACAAATGAGGAAAATAGGATACGTGATGCAACCGCTCATTTAAAGGTCACCCCTTTGCTGCACCTTCAACTCGTTTCACGCTTAAACGAGTGTGCGTTTGCATCGTTAAAACATCAAAACTGGCTCGGGCATGTTTCTTTTTGATAAGCACAATCTGCACACGCAAACAAAATCCAACAAAGGTAAATAAATAAACAAATAACTGTAACTTCACTGGGGACCATGACCCCTCCCAGAAACACACAAAAAAAGACTTGTAGACTCACACGCCTCCAATATGACAGAGCATCGATCACCTGAAATGATTCACACTAAAACAAGAACGATCCCGTTATAAACCGCAATTGATCCGACACGGTCAATTCTGCTATCACGCCGTTAAGGGTGGTGTAGGTGAATCAAGGTTGTAGAAAATACACTAAATGTCAGAGGCAGACGTCTAAATCGGCATGGAGGCCTGCGCCAGGGCAGGAAATGAAGCATAGAAAATGACATTTGAGCCAAATTGAAAGGCAGTCATCTGTGCTGACAGCCCTGCCATTAAGGATCATGAGCTGATGGCTTCCTAATGCAGGTGAAAAGACACAGCGAGGCCTCTCCCACCCATGATGCTCTATCCGTTCATTACCGTCATAAACGGACGTGCCCATCATCTCCTCATCACTGTACACATCCCAGCAGCTCATGCAAAAAACAAGAATAAGAGGTTCAATGTTTACCAGATTTTTAACGGTGCAGTGGAAACAGGGAGGTGTTCCTTCAGGTCATGGTATGGTCTGTAGCTACTGAATACAATGTGTAACGTGTTATTATTTAAAAGCTCACTGACAGTGTATTACATGGGCCTATATTAACTAAGAGGGATTAAATAGAGTGTTTTAAATGGGGATATTTTATATGATTTATTAAGTATGATTTGTTAAACATGGCTATTTTAATGAACATATTATACGTTTGTTGTGTGTGTGCATGGGTGTGTGTGTGCGTGTGTATGCATATGTGTGAGAGTGTGTGTGTGTGTGTGTGTGTACAAGGGAAAGGCAGTGTTACAAGCTGTCCCTCTCCCCATATTCGCTGACATTTTCTCTGTTATGTTAGGAAATGTCATGGGACATCAAGAGGAGTGGCAGTCCTTTCTCTGTGTGTCTCCACAGACTGAAGAGGCTGTGATGACGCAGCAGCAGATACTCTCCCAGTCCACTCTACCTCAATTTCTCTGCCTCCCCTTTGGACTCTCGACCTTTCTCTCATTTAGTCTATCTCTCTCTCTCTACATTACAATTTCTGCCTCCACCTCTCTTTCTGTACCTCAGAAAATCTGCTGGACTTCTGAAGAGGTCAATCTTGTTCTTTCCCACAAATTATTTTCACCCCTATATGAGGGGCTATGGTCAGACTGGGAGGATTCAGGCGCAATAAGTGCTCGAAGCTGTGGCCCTTCAGCAGTTTGTGAGTGAGCCAGAGCATGTACTCTCCACGGAAGCCATCAGACACATTGTGAACACAAAGCAATGTGGGAAACTTGGTGGGCACATCATATTATCCGTCTCTTGCGCATAGGACAGACAGAGACAGAAAAAATGAGTGACATGAGTATGACTGTTTCCCAAGTGTAACATCAGATCTTTGATGTTTTTAAATAATGCATGCTATTGTGCAGTCAGGAAACCCTGCCAACATAAACATTGCTTTTCTTATGTCGAAATAAAGGAAATACTTGATGATTCCTCGAGTGTGTCTTACACTCAATCTTAGCTGACCCATATGGAGGAAGTTACTTGCTGTCGAATTGACATGGATGCAACTCTTTATGTTTCCATGAATGGCAATGCTTGTCTTTTTTTACTGTGTGTATGTGAGGCAGCGACATACACAATGGCACAAACAACACCAAATGTATGGTCTGCCTGTTCCCCACACGTCCATGCATTATGTTATACAAATATTCTTCCATGTTCTGGTCTGGTGGTTCATGGTGCATGGATCTATACTTTGGTAAACACCAAGTGCTCAACACCCTTTTAGCATTACTCTCATTCTTCTCCTCCTGTCTCTTACTGACTCCTGCAATGAAAGCACAGCCTGCTTGGGTCACTGCATTACAGAGAACTCTTAATTTCTTTGTGTCCATTTAAAATAATATGACATTTGGGGTGAAGAGACTGTCTTATGGTTCACAATGGCAGCGACACAGAAGTATCCAGGAGAGATTCATAATGTTTCAATGCCTTATCACAGTATCTGGGGACATAAAATGGACTGGATGGTTAATGACGTACTGTTGGTGGACGTTTGTTTTATTTTTTATGTTTGCTGTTACTGTATGTTTGTTTGTTTTGTAACCTTCCTCTCCTATGTCTTTCCTGTTGTTCTGTAAATTGTTCCCTACTGTGCTAATGTTTTACATTTTCTTTTCCCAAAATGCATTTTTCCTGATGGTGTGAAGGATGAATCATCAACTGTGGCGCAATTAATCCTTCACAAGAGAGGGTATGTTGGGGAGGTGCCTTTTGGTCATCCTACACAGGCAGACAGAGTGGGGCCATCATTGGCGGGTTTACTGCTCTGTGAGTGAGGCCAGAGCACTTGGGTATGCAGCTTTAATAAGCCACACATCACAACTTCTACCTATGAGCTGGAAATTATGGGTCATGGAGAAAGTAATTATGGCCCGCCAGATTAAAGCGGAGGTGAACATGGTATGATTGGCCTTGTCACTTCGTAGCAATGCTCATGAGCATTTTATGCCTCTCCAAATATCAGCTCAACCAACATTTCTGTATAAACAAAGCTGGCTTCCCCAGGCCCTAGTGATGTTTGATATCGCCACGATTCTCAACATGAAAGGAACATATCAATGGCGACCTTGAAAATATATCTTGTGGTAGTAAGTGACCCAAAACAGAAATATAAAAAGGGGGTCTGAACCTGGCTTTCGCTGGACTCTGAATTCTGAATGTGCTCAATAAGGGTCTAGCTCTTCCCCTTTGAGTGATGAGGTGGGTATTAATTAAGTGTGGTGTGGAACTGTGTGCAGGGTGCCTCCTTGTGTGTGAAATCGAGTCTCTTCGGGTGTGTGATTGTCACAGTGTGTGGTGTGTACGGGCACGCTTACCTGGGGGGGGTTGTTCAGTGGGAGAGGGAGGAAAACATTTTTTTGAATTAGTCCTTTTGTGCAGTGTAATTGTAATAATGAATTGTTAAAATAAAGACATTGTATTCTATCCTTTTACTTACGTGTCGGTGTGCTGTTTGGAGAGTGATGGGTTACCTGCACAGAAAAAGGGGAAAAGGTAGATGGGTTAGTGTAAGGGAGGTCACAACCCCTGACATTGATACTTTTCTTTATGGCCACTGTAGCACCATTCAACTGAAAGACATCTGTCCAAGATGCAAATACTGTTCCAATTTGTAATATTTGAGGCACACTGACATTTTTAAAAGCATTGGAATGTAATCTAAACACTTAAGTCTAGTGCCAATTGTGAAATTCAGCCCCCTTGTCTGTACCTCAGTCCCTGGTTTATTTTAGGGCAACACAATGGATGCATGACAAGTGTGACAGAAGCATGGGCGGGGGAAATCTTCCCTCCTCACCCCCACCCCCTCTTCTCTGAAGGTGATGGGAGCATGGCGTTTCTCTGTTTTATTTGTCCTAACAGAGCCAAATGGGCCAAAAATGAATATTTAGTATACAGTACACTGTTAGAATACACAAAGGCACCCTCTCTGCACTGACTTTCTGTAGGGTATCAAACTAACTCAGTAAACATTGCGTTTCCCGTTATGAGGAGGCTGGCGGCGGCGTGGCTTTCCCTGGATTAAATCCACTGAGCACCCTTAAAACCGCACTAAGATACAAATTTGTATCAAGTGACTGACATGCTGCTGTAATTGTCTCCACTATAAAGTTCCCAATGAATATTCCCTGTAATAAATCCATTGCCTTCTTTTAAAAACATTGTGTAACATTAGCATTCAGACTTTGAAGCGATGTTCAATTCCATTTTGGTTAAAATGTAAATGTATTCATACTTGGCAGATAAATTCTTTTGAGACAGATATTTCAAAGCAAGGCAGAGGAGATAGCATTCAGTCGCACGAGTTGCTTTTCTGTTTTGATTTGGCTGCAAAATAACAAAAGAACATCACTGTAACAATTCCAACTCACTCTGTTTGCACAGGAGATGTCACACACTGATGACATACTCTGGTCATTCCCGCCCACAGAGCTACCAACTTTGAGAGGTGAGATAAAGAGTGAGATTTGACTCTTGGCACACTGTATTGGATGAGATTGTTGAGCCAGGGAGGGTCCTCTAGTGCATATTTTCTCCTCCAAGGCGTGTTTTTCCTATAACTTATGGTAATTTATATTATCCGTAGACACATTTCCAAACCCCCTGACATTTGCTTATCCAAGCAAATGGAAAAGGCATTTATTTTAAAACGTGTGAGAAACTACAGGTGTGGCGTGAGATTGTTGAATTATGTGAAACTCAAGCTGAAAGCGTGAGGGTTGGCAGCCCTGCATTCACCTGGTGCTCTGACAATAGGTGCTGACAGTTTGCAATGATAATAGACAGTCTGACAATGGGCACTAATAATGTACTTTGCTGATTGGCACTGATGATGTATACTGGTGATGGGCACTAGCCATGGGGACTGACAAATATTGAGACTTATAATAAAGCAATAAGGCCTGAGAGGCCATGGTGTATCATTAATATAGTCACAGCTAAAGGCTGGTGTTAGACACAAGGACGTTATTATAGAGAAGCTCAGGACACAATGTTAGCAGAATTTATTTTAGTTTTTTTCCCTCAAGCATTTGCAATATAGTGTCCTGAGCTAAATAAAGAATTAAGCTAAGGTTACTTATAACTTATATCTAAGGTTACTTATATACTTATATCTTTAACGTTCCTTTCAAAGTGTTGCTTTTCGTATAGTAGTCGAGCAATCCAGAATTATGTCTTTCATCAACTTGAATGAATTCATAGAAATGTAATTTTAGGGGCCTCGGGTAACGGTCAAAGCATTTGCCCGGAATGCAGGCTGCCCACTGAAGCCATGGTGTGAAACCCGGCTGCGCCAGCCCGGCTCTGGCCGGGAGCCCTGATCGGGGGCGGCGATTGGCTGTCTGCCTCAGGGGGAGGGTGAGCTGGCATGAGGTCGCCAAGGAGCACGGAGGACTTCCCTGTGGACAAAAATAAATAGGCGAGTTCCGTCTCGGAGGAAGCGGTTCATTGCCTGCCTCGGGGTCGTGGCTCGTCCCACGGAGGCAGGCGGCGGGCTGGTGGGTGAGGGTAAATCGAGAGAAATAGAGGGTATAATTGGCCACCAAATTGGGAGAAAAACGGGGAAAGAATGAGGTAAATGTATTAAAAAAAAGAAATGTAATTTTATCCCGAAATATTGTAGACTTAATTAAACTTTTGTGTCGTCACAGGACAGTTTGTTTTGTGTGAATTTTTTGCCACCCATGCTGCTCAGGAGGAGGGGGTGAACATTTCTGTCACCCAAATTTAGCTTTCTCAGTTATCAGACACACCAAGTATGTCATCATTCATAAATCTGTGGCTTAAAATGTATTTTCGCTCACACTGACTGTAAAATGAAGCAGACATTACAATATGCAATATTGCACATCTCCATGGATACATTTCCATTTTACCCTGATTTCCAATCCTTTTACCATTAGGACCCTATACAATGACAGCCTGAGAAATATTCAGAATTAAAACACAAATTGTTTTGTGACCTGGTTCAGAGAAACATAAATGGTAAATACGAAGACATCCTGAGGTAATACACTTACATTATTACACTCATTAAATAAACCACATAAACTCAGTACATAGAACACACACACTCATTAAATGAAGTACATTCATTTAACAAAGCGATTGTTTTTGATGGCATTCATATTAGGCTTGAAGGTCATACACAATCATTTTAACTGATACTGAAGTGTATTGCGAAATTAGTTTGAACTGGAAATGATGGTGTGCTTTCTTTCAGAGTGGACATTTTGTGCATCTTCACGAGATGAAATAACTCTCCTGGAGGCTTTGGATAATGGATTAGAATGATGCTTATTCTGCATTATCAGAGTGCACCTGGTCAGTTTAGGGTCAGATGGAGAATTCAATCTGGTCAGCCCTGGGTCAGTGTATGAATTCTCACTCCCATTTATTTTTTTGGTTAGTCTTCAACCAAATGATTGAAATATTTACATCGCTTTGCATATACATGATATCTAACCAGTGGAAGTCACAGAGAGGCAGCCTCTCTCTAAGACCTGGACCTTCATTCCCCAGCCCCTCTTTCACGCTTCAAGTCCTCATGAATGATGTGTCAATCAGCGGCCGATGCGGCTCTGCCAAAAGCTTGTTTAGCAGCAGAGTCTGAAATGTCAAATTTCCATTTAAAAACTCACCTGGAACCCAGCCAGCTCCTTGGATTAAAATTCCTGAATGACCGATACAGAGGAGATAGCAAGGAAAAGGCAGGGGTGGAGGATGTGTGGGATGGGTCCCAAGCTGAGACCAGGGGCCGTGAGTACAAAGATTCTAAGAGTAGGAGTGTTGATCTAGGATCAGGTTCCCCTGTCCATATCCTAACCATATCCATTATGGGGATCTAATTCTAGATCAGCACTCCTACTCATAGAATCTTTGTACACACAGCCCCAGGTTTGCAGGTTTCTGTCATGCAGATTTCAGTCAGTCCTTTATCAGTCACCTTGCTGGGGGTTTGACCACTGTCCCTCTGACCATGCTGACCATGATCCTCAGGTCCAGAGTGCGTTGATCACTGTTCCACACTGCTGTCCAGAGCTGGGTCAATCAAACTAGGGACAGGATATTGATGAGGAACAGCAGCCAGTGTGAGTCCCCTCCTATGGCATCACAATATTTCGATATAATACTTTAATAGTAATAGTAATAACTTTCATTTCATAACAAGATAATGGCCTGGATACAATCAGCATTTTCCTTGACGTTGACTGACAAGCAAATTAAAGTGTTCCTTTTTTTTGCCAAATGTATGTATTTGTGAACCAAAAAAAATAATTATTTTACTTATAGAGGTTAAGGACAAATGTTAATTGGATCCAGGCCAAAATCTTCAGCAGATTCAAGCAAACAGCACGCGTTTCAATAGTAATTAGGAAATAAACTGAAAACTATTACAGTACATTTATTGTGAGTGATCTCACCTTTGAGGCGGTGTTCTTTAATCCGACCTTTTCAAGGAAAGCTGATAACAGAGAGTTTACAAGGATTATGGATTTTTGTTCCCTGTTGTTCATAAGGACTGTACATCCAGTCTACTGGGGGTTTAGATTTGCTTACCTACATTTAAATAATGATGGTGCCATGAATTAAATGGACTGCGAATAAAGGACAGCTGTTCCAGGCTTCCACATACTCAGCTCCTTATTATTACTGACAGACTCAAATAAACAACTTTCGTTAAAGTAAAATAGCAGGTCATTAATAAACCTTATAGAAATTATTTGATCCATATGAAAACTTTCAAACAGACCGAAAGATATTTGTCTGCAAACAGACTGATTGATTATTCTATGACAGACTTATAGATTATTCTCTGACAAACAGACTGATAGGTTGGTTATTCTTGAGACAAACAAACTGATGGATCATTTATTTTGCACGTAGACTGACTGAAAGATAGATTATTCTCACACACAGGCTGAAGGTTGAATAACACAGACGGATTGTATTTTTAGCAAAATGTTCTGTCTCTCATCAGGCAAGGCCTCTTCTGTTGTAGTTCTTCTGTCTGAGGAAGAACTACATTCACAAAAGCATTCACAAAGGCAAGGGATTCTCTCTGCAGTACTGTCTGAATTCAATTGTTGAGGTACTGTCTGAATCGGGTCTCTGCGGCAAATCTGAATTCCATCTGTATAATACTGAATCCAATACTGTCTGAAGGCAGTCTCTGCAATACTGTCCAAATTCCATCTCTGTGCCATTGTCTAAACTCAGTGCTGACCAAAATATATCTAAATCGGTCGTGACTCCTGAGCTTGAAACAGAGGAGGCAGTAATCTTACCTTCAGACTGATCATTGGTTTAAGCCTGTTTTAATTCATTTCACTTGACTGACAAGTGTACCAATTATCTGAACAATGCACTGGCAAGTAATCGCAAGGTTTTCTCCTCATTATGTCTCATGCTTTAGCATTCTCTTTTTTCATGTCATTTTAGAGAATGGAAATGATACAACAGAGTTCAATTTTGCAAAGAACATACTTTAAACTTCGAGACATAAATGTTAATTGTATATCACACCAGCTTTGAGTCCAATGTGTAGTAGTCCAAAGTCCAACAAACCAAAAACGCAGAAAAATACTATTTCATGATCTTTTAAACTGCAGAATCTGCGCAGAACAAATCTTTACTTTAATTGTCCCACCAAGAGTACCAAGAGTAGGTTGTCCATGAGTTTAAACAGTCTGTGGATATGAGCAAATGCAGCACAATTTTTGTGAGAGAAAATTATTATGAAAAAATTATCCTACCACAAAATAAATTCATGAGATAAGAATTAGCTGTGCATATTGATATGGATAATTTCACTAATTAATTACATGTTTGTTAATGAAAATAAAAGAAAAACGGTTTAAAGGTAAGATTTCTATCTCCTCTACTTCAAGCTCACCAGTTACCACTGATCAGAATCTCTGCACAGTTTGCGGTACTACCCGAATTCCATCTCTGCAGTATTGTCTGAATTGTGTCTCTGCCATACTGTCTCTCTAGTACTGTCTTTACAGTAGTCAGAAATCTGTCTCTTTAGTACTATCTAAATCCTAACAGCCCACTTAATGTTAAATAAATAGCCTACTCACCCCAGAATCTAAATAAACACACACGTACACACAAACACATGGATATTTTGTGTGGACAATGTGTACATTTCACTTAATATTCACCATAAGGTTTGTATGAATACTCTGCAAACAGAATACCCCCAGTAGCTAATCAACAGGAAAGGGGATTTGTTTATCAAGGCATTCTGTGATGTTATAGTGCCATCTAGTGGCTGACTGAAGCACACCTTACAGATAACACCTTACGGATCAGGGTAAAATACCAGCATTATTAAAAAGCACCGTCAATGCCCCCATCCACAGGGCACCAGTGGACACTGAATGATTTGATGAGCATGACAATGATGTAAACAATATGCCATGGCCATCTCACTAATCAGCTTTCAACCCAATTGAACACTTATGGGAGATTCTGGACGCGGCACCTGAGACAGCGTTTTCCACCACCATCAACAAAACACAAAATGATGGAACTTCTTGTGGAAGAATGGTGTTGAGATGTTAGTTCCAATAGAGTTCCATACACTTGTAGAATCTATACGCATGCAACTGAAACCGTTCTGGCGGCTCATAGTGGCCCACCAGGAAATCAGCAAGGTGCATGAACAGTAATGCTACATTTACAGTTAGCGCAGTTAGTGTAGAAAGAGAATATCATAAAAAATCAAGTGAGGGGCCTCTGATAGCATAGCGGTCTAACGCACTTGTATTGGCTGGTTCTTTACGAGTGTGAGCTGCCGCGCGGTCACGGTTCGAACCCCGACTGTACCAGACCAGCCCAGATGGGGAGCCCCGATCGGAGGCGGCGTTTGGCTCTCTTCCCCCGGGGGAGGGGGGAGGGAGAGCTGGTACGAGCTCGCCGAGAAGTGGGGGCGACCTCGTCAACAGGGTTGGGGCGAATTACGTCTCGGAGGAGACGAACATTACCTCAGGGAATTATCGTGTCCCGTGGAGGCGGGCGGCAAGTTCATGGGGGAGGGTAAATCGAAAAGAAATAGAAGGTATAATTGGCTATCAATTAAAACAAATATTTATAAAATACAAAAATCAAGTGACACCAGTGCATGCTAGTTTACAAATATGAGCCTCTAGCCTAGATTTAATTTAATTTGCTCTGTAATTTGGATCAAATCAGTATATGCAATATGTCCCTCAGCCATAACAGCAGTGGATTCTGTCTGTATGTCCTGGTAATCACAACAAACTTGCATCAGATATCCTCAGTCAGTGGTTTAAACTGCATACTTGGCAGGAACACACAGTGTACTGTGGCTGGCAACTGTTCAGTATCAAAGTCCCTATTTGCAGTAACTTGTCTCCTACGTACAATGCAAGCCTATGCAACATTATCAATACATCTATTAAAGCCATCTGTCACAGTAACACAAAGCTAAGCTACAGAAAGGGACATGAGTCACATGTGGACAAGCCCGAGCCTGGAAAAAAAAACACTCTGTTCATACAAAACATTTCATAATCTAAGCAGTGTCAAATCAAATGTCAGCGCAAGTGATAAATCCCCTAATCCCCTATGGCAATGGTGCAAAATATGCAAAGGTTTCTTTCATCACATGTTGGGAAACTAGACACATGATTAAAGCTGACGCCATTCTTCTTTTCGAACGTCAGGAATTAAAAATATAGGCAAATATAAAAGCAAGATTGGGATCTAACTGTCAAGATGTCTGAGATGTTAACCTTCAAGTTGTTGCTTGCCAGGCTACTAGTTTTTCCTTTAGTGACTATCAGATCTGAATCTAGACTTTTATCAGATGTCAGCTATTGCATTGGGTTTCTGAATAAGGGAGGCAGGCCTTTGTGTCTATCCTCTAACCTTTAAGGGTCTAGTACAGGGGGTCTTAATTTCTGACCCATTTAAATATTGAGCTTGGTGCTCCTACTGAATTTTTTTTATTTTTTTATCAATCAGTTGATAATTGGGTGGACCTGATTGAAGCTCCTTTATGAAATCCCAGTTTTAAAACATGTTATTTGAGCAGAATTTCAGTGGACAGCCGAATTGTTGTTGGGGTTTAAGAATGTCTTAAAATGGTCAGTTGTCAAATGTTTCTTGGTTTACAATTAAAAAGGGAGCAACGAATAAGTCATTTTATAAATCTGTGTTCTTCTGTAAAGCCAATGGGAGAACCTGTTGGAACTTTGTCGATAGATATAATATATTCATCCCAAATCATACTGTAATGATACTTTGTCCCAACAAACTTGCAGTCCATTGAGTTTCAATTAGTCAGCTCGATGCACTACAGCCATTGAAATAATCACCCAGCATTTTGGTTTTTGAATGAGCAAAGGCTGTGCAAATTGCCATCCATATGGCAAGATAGTGTACACACCCCATAAGCTCTAGTTTACTTTCATTCTTTTTCTTGAACCACAAAACAATGCAGGCAGAGTTGACGAAAATGCTGCTTACAAAGTCTACGCTCTGATTACATGGCCGATATGCTGCTCTGCATTCCAAAGCATAATTTGATTATTCAATGCAGGAGGGAAATATATCTTTTACCATTAACATTCTCGATGTTACACAACTTCTTTTATGTAGCCACATGTAAGATGATACACAAGGAAATTGCTGGTCTATGACTCATTACCATATACCACACTTTTCCTGAAATCTGATCTCAGAATTCTCAACCACATCAGAATTCCCTACGGTTGTAAAATTATCTCCTTACTGATGAAGAAATGGACCCAATGTGGCATTGGGACGTCATGCATGCAGTCTCTAATACACAAACACAAACACAAGCCTCATATATGAGTTCTCAGACCAAATGTCATTTATCTGGGCCCTGGATGTCGCAACCGGTGAAGGTACTTGCCCAAAGTGCAGATTGCCCACTTGCCAGCCTGGCTAAGTCATGAGCTTGTCGCGTGCAAGAGTGGCTCTGCGTACATTGGAGTTACAGTCAATGGCTTGGCAAGTTCGGAGGAAGAGGCGCTACGGCATCTTTGTCACTGCCGGTCTCAGAGATGCGGCGGCAAGCTCGTAGTACGAGGGAAGGATAGTTGACTTAGAAAGAGGGTAGAATTGCCTCCCAATATTGGGAGGAAAAATGGGTAAAATCAGAAGAAAAAAAAATAATGTTTTTTAATATATATATATATATATATGCTAAAAATTATATTCTTACATTATGAACAGACTTTCCCACACTTTGGCCATAACAGAGAGAGGGGTGCATTTTACATTTAATGGACAGTATTTTTCTTTTTTGTTTTGCTTCTTGCTGTGTGTTCACAGGTTTTTTCACAGTTGGTTCTATCCACTTTGGGTCCGAAGGGTTTGTCATGGCTTGGATGGCTCTGTAGTTACTGTTATGGCAGTAATTTAAAAGACTGATTTCAAGTTGAGTTGTCAGCAGAGAAAAATGGTTTAATGAAAGTAGAACTTACTTAATTTTGCTAGGAACTATTTGCTCACACAGAGAGGTATTAACGCCTGGAATAGCCCACTGGGGCTCAGAATGGAAGCAGAGAATAGATGTTTGAGCCTGGGCTATGTCATTAAGCGACTGTGCCCGGGTATCTGACACAACTATCCTCATTCTGTCAGGGTTTGCTTCCGTTTAGTCAGGCCAGAGTTCCTCAGGTCACTGCTTCATTATTTTCTCTCAACTTCATGCCAACTGGCACGCAGGCTACCAGTTGTCATCAGTAAGAGATAGGACTCTCTGTCCATCAGCACTAGATCTCTCCTGTAATACCGTGTGCCTGTAGGGTGTAAAATAGTATCTGGGGAGGAATTCATGTCATTCTGTTGCAGTACTCCTTGCACTGATGTGAGCGGCAAAGTGCTGAGTGGGGAGAGAAAAAGGGGCAAAAATTATTTCAGCAGTGAAGAAAGTGAAAAGTAAATGATTACCTTCAGGCTGAGCCATGGTCTACAGATCCTGACACAGTCCAAAAAAATATCACAACCATGACGAATGGTGGCAAAATGAAGCTGGGCTTTCAAATAGTCCCAAAAAAATCACAACCATGACGAATGGAGCCGACATTATGGGCTTTCACTTCCCTACCCATCATGGCCTGGTTTGTGGACTTGACATCTACTACAGAAACACTGGGAACAGCTCAATGTATACAATAACAGGAACACCTTACTTAATATATGATCCTCAGAGAAACAACTACAAAGTCTTGGCAAATACAACATGACCCAGACAAAAACAACAGAAAAACTACAAGAAATACAATGTGACCCTCACAGGAAACAAAAGGACCGCCTAATTATCTTCACCATACCCCACCACAGCTGGGTCTGAACCATCCTTCTCTGAAGCTGCACATACAGGCTCACACAGTTAGACAGAGCCCTGGGGCAGCCAGAGAAAGAAACCGCTTTGATGCACTTCATGAATCAATCCTTTTTTAACGTCCTGGTCCTCTCCTCTTCATTCCCTGTTAGATTTTCTAGAGACCCTGCTGCTCACGCCCCTGGGGTTTTTCTCTCCGTCCTTCTCAGCATCATTCAGGATGGATAATGGTGATCTTGTGGCTGTGTGCTTCATATGTTCCAACTTGACATGTGCTTCATATGTTTTATTTTAAGGAGATAGAGCGATGCCCAGGCCAAGGGAGTGTAGCCTTCTTTTATCTGTTGATCGAAAAGACTACAATCTCACTCATATATGGGGCATTCTACCGAATTAGTTCAAAGTGCGGTCCCACAACAAGAAAAACTATTTAACAAAACAATTAAGTATTCAGACATAGATATTTACTAAGAATATGTTATGATCTATTTAACCACAAGGAATTAAATTAGATAGTGATAAGCTAAAAAAAAAAAAAAACATCATTTATAGGGTACTTTCTATTGGGAAGTAGCTGTCCCAAACCCTGACCCCTACATTTAAATGTATGTAAATAACACTTAAAACATTTTTTAGATTTTGTTCAATGGTGTAATTTCAAAGATCTTTATGATTAAGTTTAAACAGAAGTTGAAAGATTTAGATTTATTGTGGGTTTAATTTTTAAATTAAAAAAATATACTAAAAAAATCTTGTCCCAAGTTTTCATGTCACTACCGAAACCCAAGAGTTTTAGTCGATTGGCTGAGCCTGGTTTTTAGCCACACCCCTGCATTTTTGACCAGGCAGTGACACTGCCTCCCTGTCCCTCATGGCTGCATGATGATAAATGTATGTTCAATTTAATCAATCATTAACTCTGAAATCAATATGATCAGTGTTATGCATTTTACAGGGAAAGATTGCATTTAGATTTTGATGAATTGTATAAATTGAATTTGGTAAAAATGACATTTTTATTGATTTAATTGTGTAAAAATACTCTTTAGGGAAGGGAAGGAAACACAATCTTAACAGGGCAATAATACTTTTTACTACAGTGTATTACTATGTTTCGGTAGTAACAATTTTTGGGAGAGGAAAAACATTCCAAAAGAGTCTGAAAATACAATATAAAAATTGACGGTACTTTTACTAGATATATGTACTTTAGATATGGTTCAATATATATACGGACAAAGTTTTGGGAATAAAACATACAAAATTTCTAAATATTTCCAACCTGACTTTGAACCAATTCGGTAGAATGGCCCATATACACTACAATGTATACAAACCACCCTGGATGGTAGCTATTATAATGATGAGAGGCAACCTCATCACAAAGCTCCATCCCTCATTCATGAAGGTTTATTTTGTGCTGATTACTCCTGGAGGCTTTGTGGGCTCAGATCTCAATGTCTCTGATGGGTTTCCTGAATATGAATATATTCTATATACTGTATATGAATATATTCTTTAGACTATTTGCATGTCCATCTGGGGACCACTGGAAAGACATTCAAATACTTAATTGGAACTGGGCACTTATATCTGACTAGATATTGACAAACTGACATGAGATAAAATAATGCACTTACTTTTTCTACATCATTCTGTAAGCTAGAGAACACAGCTTGTGAGACAAGAAACTCATGAGCTCAGTGGTGAAAATGTCATTGTGATGTTGGGCTCACTGTCTGACTCCCTTCCTACTATTTTCCATGGAGAGATCTCAAAGACACATACAAACATTCCATATCAGTGACTGCATCACTGTTTGAGCTTATGGTCCACCAACACCACTTCCAGCAGCAACAATTTTTTATGTCTGTTCAAAACAGATATACAATTATCCTTAAAAAACAGGAAAAGAAACCTGACTTGCTAATGTCCATTTGTCTATTTAGATAATGTGTGGCATTTATCTGCAGGTTGAAAAGAAACATCTCTCTTAGTGAATGTACACTACACTACCCATTTTCCAGTTTTTACTGAAATTTAAGCAGTTCAAGTCCAATGAATAACCTGAAATGGTACAAAGGTAAGCGGTAAACTGCCAGAGGTAAAAAAAAAAATGGTTTAGGTTACCAACAACTGAAAACTAATGTAATATTTCAGATTATAAAAAAGGCCCTTTTCAGAGAACAAGTGGGTTAACAGTCACTCTGTGCAAGTTGCCGACTCTGGATCCAAAGAATGTGACATACGCACTTTAAATACCGTACCAAGTTCCTACATGTTTACATGATGGCGATTAAAGAATCTGAATCTGAATCTGAATCTGAATCAAAAGACCATCACGCTTCCTCCTCCATGTTTGACAGTTGGTGTCACACACTGAGGAGCCATCCTTTCGCCTACTCGACGGCGTACAAAAGCCCTGCGTGATGAACCGAAGATATCACATTTTGATTCCTTGGTCCATAAGACCTTCTTCCAGTTTTCAGTAGTCCACTGGCGGTGCTTCATGGCCCAGGCAAGCCTCTTTTTTGCCATCTTAGCAATGGCTTTCTTACTGCCACTCAACCTGCAACCGGTAGTGACGAAGGCAAAGCATTGTCTCCTCCGAGACGGCACTTGCCAGGCCGTCGACCGTAACCCGGTACTACAGGGCCACTCCTGTGCGCAGCGAATGTCCTGTCGGCTTCCCTCCCCCTCCCTGGGCGATCGCCACCCCTGGTGGCACTCCCGGCCAGAGCCGACTCTGGTGCAACGGGGAATCAAACGTAGTAACCACTGGACCACACGGGACCAGTGTTAACCTGTGCTTGAAGCTGTTGTCCTGTGTGCCGCCTATCACGCAAGCTGTTGACTCTCAGAAACTTGTCTTCTGATTTTGTTGTGGCTTTGGGTCTGCCACACCTCTTCCTGTCAGTTTCCTCCAGTTTCCAAGTGCCTTTTGATGGTGTAGGAAACTACTCACTGCCACAAAATTTACATTATTTTTCATTTTTGGTAACCTAAACCTTTTTTTTTAACCCCTGGCAGTTTACCGCATACCTTTGTACCATTTCAGGTTATTCACTGGACTTGAACTGCTTCAATTTCAGTAAAAACTGGAAAATGGGGGTGTTCTAAAACTTTTGACCGGTAGTGTATGACCAACTGTTACGGTCCCAAAGTTTGTGTTTCAATAATCGGGGAACGTCACTGGACCCAACATACAATAACACCACCAGGCAAAACGGTTCAAAAGTACAACAATTTATTTAAAATAAATGGCTGTATCCACAGACTCGATTTGAAAGGGTTTTATCCTTTCCATTTGCACTACAGAAAATGCGATAGGCGATATGCGAAGGCGATACCGTGAGCGATACCCTGGGTTTGGTAGCCGGTGTTTGATGGTGTGATGCCCAGGTGACGGCTATCAGTTTGGCTGTACATGCAGTTTCTTCCAGTCTTGTCCAACATGCAAATTAGCTTATTACTTTTCTTACACCCAACAGCCAGCAGAAAACTAAACAGGATTTTTATACGCAATGTGGATTCCCTGAGGTCTTGGGTGCCATTGACACATGTGCAGTTGCGTGCGCCATCTGATCACGGTATCATTTATGTGAATCAGAAGGGGGTCCATTAATATCCAGGTGGTTTGTGATGCACACTCCAGGGTGACGCATGTAGGCCTACTGCATGACGAACATAAATGAAACACTTTCTTTTAGCAATGTAGGTCTCAAAATATAAACTCAAATCAGGAAAATTACAAGAACAGATTAATGTGCGCCTTGTTTTCCCCCTCGGATTGACACGCCAACTTTTCCCCTTCCTCCACTGCGTTGCACGCAGTTAGAGGTAGCGGCGGCACGGTGGGGAGGCCGTGATGGTCCCGAGCCACCTGGTTACCGCTGCTGGATGGGGAGGGCTCAGCAGGTGAGTGGCTGGGGGCACTTGGTGTTGGTGGAGGGTGTGCAGGTCCGGACTGCCGTTCTACTGTGTTGGCGAGTCTCTCCAGACTCCTGCTGATGGAGACTTGCAGCGGATGGGCCCGGCTTTCCATCCTGCGGGGGCGACTGTTGATGCTGTGTCGCAGCAACCCCAGATCCCTCTGCAACATGTCGAACCCGGCCTGCTGGAGCTCGAGGAACAGCTGGTCTCCTTGGCCCTGGGTTCGTCGCCGTCCACCGCCGGGTCTTCTGTTCGGCAAGCCTGGATTGCCATCCCCCTCCTCGTGACTTGCAGGACCACCCGTCTCCGGCTCTAACTCTGGCTCCTGTGTCTGGGGGCAACCTTCAGCCAGCGGACCTGCACATGGAGCGCAGTTGTCTTTTTTAAATGAATTATTATTATTATTATTTATGTCTGCAAATGGGGGTGTAGCGGGGAGGCTTAAAGCATTTCATTTCTGATGAATGTTTCATTTTATTTTTGAGAAAAACAATAGATTGTGACAAATAAAAATCTATTAAATCAATTAAAACATTTCCCCATTGCCTTTGTTTCAATATCACGAGTATAATGCTTTAAATGATACACATCTTTTCATGCAATGCATTACCTGGTAAGCCAACCTGTAGCCCTCCAAAACCCTGAACGCTCTCCGTGGGGAGTGTAGAGGCGGCTATCTCCTCCGTTGGTGTGAGGGAGGGTGGTGGAGGGTCCCCCTCCGGTTGACCGTGTGTCCCTTCAGCAAGAGGCAAGTTTTCTCTTGCCTCTTCGCTTCACATCATTGAACAGCTTCCTACATTGGACCGCGGTTCTCAGAGGACCACCAGAGGATGAGGCAGTGATTGTGGCTGCCACTTCCTCCCAAGCTGCCTTCACATCATTAGCCCTTGGGCTTCTTTGGGGTGCCATAGATTCGCTCTTGGCGACTCTGCACCTCTCACACAAGTAAATCGCTCTCCTCTTTGGAGAAGCACTCCTGGCGCAGCCGCTCCAAACTTACATCCATGTGAGGAAATTGCCAATTTGCTATAGCGTTAGTGCACTGGTTTTTAAAGGGATAGAAAATAGGTGTTCTGATTGGCCATTATGAAACCAAACCCACATGTATTTTAATCAATCCTCTTTTACAACTGTGCCAGAGTTGCGCTATTGTCCTAAGTCACAAAATTACTTAAATTGCCTTAGACACGCCCTAAAGCGCCACCGTCTTTGCTTTGCGTCTGCGTCCTAATTCACCAAAATAGGGCCCTATATCTCTCTCGAACATTGGCTTCTAAACTGTTTACATAAACCGAGTACTGCTCGTTGCCTCCTTCCATGATTTCACTTCTTGAACACCAACTGAGGGAGCGTGTCAGCACAGTCACGTGACTGTAAACTACCTATTGAGGCAATCATGCGCTCCCAGCATGGCTCCAATGCGGCAATCAAGCAGGCATGCCTGGAATGCTTTCCTGGGCATGGTTTGGAATGAGGAAATCCGGCAGGCAATCAGCTACGTGGCAACTGGGAATTTCCCTGCTCAACACAAATACTTAACACCAACTTTAAGAGCATCTCAGAAAACTGTAACCAATATTAAAGTCAATGACACTGGCTTTCCCTTGTCATAAAAATGATTTTAATGTGCTAGCAGTGATTGTTCTTGCCATATATAAATGTACTCATTTTAAGTCGCTCTGGATAAGAGCGTCTTCTAAATGCCAAAAATGTAAAACATGTAAATGTACCCATAGTTGGACTAATTATATATGAAAGCACCTATTTAGAAAATGTTATCTTTTGTTTCCTGTGACATGTGCTTCTTCAAACAGAAAACTGACAGGAAAGTCCTGGCGAAAAACTGATGCCCAAATGAACAATTTGTGAGGGGTTTTACCACAAAAACAAGGCTCATAATAATAATAACAATAATACAACTTAATTTATAAAGTGCTATTCATATATTGTGTTCAAAACACTTTATGCACACAAATGAGTATTAAGAATCCAAAATATGCCTGCTTCTTGTTTAATTAATACATCTCAGATGCTCTCAATTCAAGCAATGATAGATTTACACAAAAATTACATCCAGTGGTTTTCTCACGCTAGCGTGCGCCTATAAGTATTGCCCAACAAGAAATGTGGGTGGAAAATTATAGCTGCCAGCTTTTGACTGAATGGCATTAAGGTGTGGTGGCAGTGTGGTACAATGGTTAGGGAACTGGGTTTGTAATTCCGATGTTGTAGGTTTGATTCCCAGGTGGGGCACTGCTGTTGTACCCTTGAGCAAGGCATTTAACCTGAATTGCTTCTGTAAATGATCCAGCTGTATAAATGGATTGTATGTAAATAAAACGTAAAACTGTGTAAGTTGCTCCGGATAAGGGCATCTGCTAAATGCCTAAAATGTAAATGTAAGTTGAAGAATGCAGAGAAAGGTAGGATATGGTTACCTGGTTGCTTTCAAAATCCCACAGTGATACAATATGTCTACCAATGCAGCCAATGCCCTGGGGCCTGTCTCACGAAGCAGGATTAGTGGGTTAGCAAGCTAACTTTGGGTTTAAGTCTGGGTTTTCGGTCTCATGACTGTGGTTCACTTTTAACCGGGTTGAATTGCTACGAACTTATGCTACGAACCTAACCTGCTCTGGAGTAGGTTAAGTTCAGGCTAACGGATCAAATCCTATGAAAATCCTGCCTCCTCACCAATCAGCTCTCTGGAAAATGGCCTCACCAATCCTAGAGTATTGCATAATCGTTTTTTTTTTATATCAGAGATACAGATTCTCAGCGGAGGGAATATTGTATCTTTGCAAGCTTCTAGAGCCACATGTCACAAATGCCACCTGTCGAAGCCATGCAATCACTCTGCAGCAGTATATATGTATTGCCCTACGTTTTCTAGCAACTGTATGTATTGCCCTACGTTTTCTAGCCACCCGTAGATATATGTATTCCGTTGGCGTTAACGTCCAACTAGACCACCTCTTAGCTCAAATGCTGGCGTTCTGTGCAATTTGGTGACTTTATTGATGCGCACATTATCTGAAATCACATGACAATGTTTTGTGAATATTATTAATTTTCCCCCACGTTGAGGCAAATCGTCCCATCCATGGGTAACTTGCAAGCGTAATCAATTAAGCTAAAAACTATTTCACCACAGCTTGTGGTTATTCAATGCACGGACAGGAAACACTGAAGCCAGCAGGCCATCCATCGCTACCGTTCAGTAAGATACACCTGTTAAATAAATATATGTTTGTATGCACATTGTTTTTCTTATGTGAAAGAGTTTTATTCTTTCCATTTGCACTACAGAAAATGGAGTACCCGTGACCCTGACCAGGAATAAGCGGCTGAAGATGAGATGAGATGAGATGAAAATGGAGTACATAATTGGACGCCGAAGGCGATACTGTGAGCGATACCCTGGGTTTTGTAGCCGGTGTTGGCCAGACCGCTATCAGTTCGGCTGTACATGCAGTTTCTTCTGCATGACGAACATAAATGAAACAGGCCTAGTTGCAGTTGTGAGTTTGTTATTTATTGCTTTCCATTTAACAATTACATTAAGTTAGAAGAAAAGAAACATTGTTTTTTAAGTTGGAAAGCCTACAAATAAGGAAAAAAAGAGATGGTAAAATAAAACACTTTCTTTTAACAATGTAGGTCTCAAAATAGCCCTGCGATGGATTGGCGACCTGTCCAGGGTGTATTCCTGCCTCTCGCCCGGAACGCATGCTGGGATAGGCTCCAGCCCCCCCCCCCCGCGACCCTGACCAGGAATAAGCGGCTTAGATAATGGATGGATGGATGGATGGGTCTCAAAATATAAACTGAAATCATGAAAATAACAAATTAATGTGCGCCTTGTTTTCCCCCTCTGATTCGCGCGCCAACTTTTCCGCACCTCCCACACCTTCTTTTGAGAAGCGCTCCTGGCGCAGCGAGCAAAACTGTCATCCATGTGAGGAAATTGCCATAGCATTAGCACACTGGTATTTAAAGGGATAGAAAATAGGTGATAGGTGTTCTGATTGGCCATTATGAAACCAAACCACCACCACACTTTATTTTTTTAAAGTTAATCCAACCTCTTTTACAACTGCGCCGGAGGTCCGCTATCGTCCCAAATCACGAAATTACCTAAATTGCGTTAGACACGCCCCCAAAGCGCCACCGTCCTCGCTTTGCGTCTGCGTCACCGACACCATCCTAATTCACCAAAATAGGGCCCAAAGTGTTTAATTTAGTTTATAAGATCTTAGGAGAAAATCCAAAATAGGGCTAAATTCCAGTATGTTTTCAATCCCCACAAGTCATCATGATGATTCAGCCAATTTGGCAGACAAGCTAAAGATTTCAACATTGTATCCCATCCATAGAATACCAGACGAGAACTTAATGAATAACAATCATCTTGTCATCATGACAGCTTTCCATGATCGGAAGAAATGTCTGTACACATATCCTGTTGGTCCCACCCATCACTCAATTAACGTGTTATGGCAGATGGTCAGGGGAGGTGTGGGGAGTGACAGTAGAAGGGAGTTACCTGACAACACGCTGCTTCCACCCCCAAGCCTTAACCCCCTGAGGTCGACGGGAGCGGCGCCGCTCCCAGCAGCAATAAAAGTATATTACTATTTCTAATTTCGCGATATTTTATCATACACACGCGACAAAAACATTGACAGAAACCTTAGAATCGTGACTTTCCGATTTGAGCACTGGCAAATCAAATGGGATTTTTTAAATTAGGTTAATTAGACCAAAAGTAAACCTTGTTTTTTACTCTGTTTTTTACCTTTTAGTAACGTCCCCTTCTATTGACATGGTAACTAGGTGCGAGTTTCGGGAGGTGTGGGGAGGGGCGTGGGGCCATGTGTGAAACGCCGGCGTAAACAACACAAACTGTCCCGACAATTTGAAGCAAGATTTTATACAGACATACAATTTTATTCAAGATGGAAAGATTTTCTGCGCTGCAGTGTTTGAGAGCATCGATGGAAAGCGACGAAGACAATAACTGACGAAGAGTAAGTAACTATATTTGATTTGCCATGTTATCAAATACTCGTATTCAATATATGAATTCCGTGTGTGAAATTGCAGCGTAAACAATGTCCCGACATTATATCGGATCTTGTCTGTGTTTACGGTTGCGAGCTGCCAGCAACAGACGGTGTATGCTGATATTTATTTGATTTACCATATTTTCAAATACTCGTGAAAATATATGAATTCCGCGTCTTGTGACGCTATACGAAAAAAATCAGAATCATTGCGGACTGCTGCGAATAATTAACGGGAGGATATTTAACCAGCTGGCATTCTGTTTCGGCGCTTGGACATTATCTAGCTTAGCTTGATAATACCTATTGTGATTAATGTTTCTTGCCTCTCGAGAACTTGTTTGTGTGCTTATTGTGGTTTAGATTCCCAGCGTTTAGTTTATTCCGAGATTTTGGATACGTTTTGTTTGTTCCTGATCGTTGGTTATTTTGTTTTGTCTTGTTTATGTCTTTCCGTGTCTTCGTAGACACGGATTTTGCTTCGTTTTCCTACAGACGTTTAAAGATGAATATCTTAAACTTTTGATCATGTGCCTGTGCCCAATGCCAGACTTTGGATGTTGTCAAACTGGCTTCTGTTGGTCGCAAGAAATGCGTATAGGCTACTCTGCAAGATGTCTTTGTCTGATGGCCTTTGACCATGATCTTTCAGGTGTGGATCATGAATATTCAGTAAATTAGCATATAGCCCTCCCACAGCCTGAAATAAATGTGACCAGTTCTGATAAAAACAGGTTTTTAGCTATTTAGATCTCATATGTGCTAAAACATTTTCACACCCTTACATAACCAAGACCTTGATGAACAAACGCACATTGGCAAAACAATTCGTCACTATAGTTTAGTGTGTGCTTTCACAACTTTTGTGACAGCAGAAAAATTAACTATTTTTAACTTGTGTGTTTGTAGATCTATTTACAAGCTGCATATGATACTGACCAAACTATTGATGGCATACAAATGTAGCTGTGATTGTCCTTCAAATAAAAATATTAAACACTTTGGAGTAAATGTGTGTTAAATTGATGAAATTGAGATAAATATCAGACCATGCCAAAATCAAAAAACATCGAAAAGCTTAGCACGGACCTCAGAGGGTTAAGTGGAGTTCCGGATGAAATGAGACACATCTGAAAATCCTTAGCCACTAAAGGCTTGGGGTTAAAAGAGGAGGCGGATAATCTATCCGGTTCTAAATTAAGAGTGTAAAAGTGAGAGAAAAGGCTTATTATTGGATTTATCCTTTTTTATTATTTTTTCTCCCAATCTGGTAGCCAATTACTCCCGCTGTGCTTAGTTCAATCCCCTCCCTCGTAGTTCGCTGCCATAGCCCTGTGACCGGCAGTGACAATGGCAAAGCACTGCCTCCTCCAAGACAGTGCTGTCGACTGTAATTCTGGGATCCCAGAACCACTCCTGTGCGCAGCGAACTGTGTCCACTTCCCTCCCCACTGGCCAGTGTCAGACGTTGAAACCACTAGACCACTCGGGAGGCCTGGATTTATCATTTTGACTTGGACTGCCTGACTAACCTGATTGTTTTCCTAACTGTTTTGTGTGAGAACATGGATGTGTATGAGATCTTGGAAAACAGACAACGACTATGAGTACAAATTGCGGATTTGGATTGTTTGCCTTATTTTCCTCCCCCATCTCCTCATTATGTGTTTCCCCCAATAAACTCCTATTTTTTCCATTTTAACTTCTTGTGTTGTGTTTTGCTGTTGAACTTGGTTACGTGAAAACCCCACACCCCCGTTCCTGCTACAGTGTGTACTGATATTATTTATCAGAGTAACGGATATTACTTAATAAAATGATAACAACGGATGTACTTTTTTATGCAGGGCAATGTCCATCATTGTGGGACACGGAACAACAAGTCAAAATGCAGGGCATCTGGTCATCCTATGCAGAGTATCACGAGTGCATCAATGAAGTGTAGTTAATATTGTTAATAAACACATTTTAATATACATGGCTTTTCTCAGTAGGAAACGGATACACATGCATGTTAGTTTAGTTTAGTATTGCCGCATGATATGCCATCCGATTATGTACTCCATTTTACTGTAGTGAAAGCAAGTCGCATAACGTTGCTCTTCACAAGCCATGGTACTTGCTATTCATTAGACATGATGAAATTGCCTTGCCTTGCCTTGAAAAAAAGCTGATTATCTGATTGGCCATAATATACCAAACCCTCACCACACCAACAGGTAATTTATTCTTATTAAACCAACCTCTTGTACAACTGCGCCGCAGGTGCGCTACCGTCAAGGACAAGGACACGTCTTAATGCACCTCCGTCCTGGATTAGCGCTACTGTCTGGACATTGCACTTTGCCAATGAAACTAGAGCCCAAAGACTGTGTAGGTTGTTTGAAACAGGTCTTAATGAAGTGCATGGCATCTGTACACAATTATTTAATCTTAAGGAACATAACTTTTTTCTGAAAATGAGAGACAATATGGATGAGGCCTGAATGAGAAAAATCAAGCAGTCAAAACAATCATACAACATGCAAACTTGTGGATTCTTGCTGTTCTCAAAGCTTCTTGGAAGTAGCCATACATTTTTGCCCATTTCGGTAAAGTTTGATCGTGCCAACCCATATACCCATGGCACTGTTCAGATCCTGGGCTATTAATGGCAACCGGTGATATATCAGGTGAGCTTGTAGCTGTCTTCATTCACATAATTCATTTCATGAAATACCCCACTAACCTAAGAACAAGAGTGTAAGCATTTTTTTTACAAGGCTTCTAATACATCTCTCAGCGAAATTCCCCACTGAGTGATGTAACACAACAGCAACACTACAGACACGCCAAAGAACACATGTTAACCTCGTAATTTTTTGATACAGTATTGTTTACATCTAAAATTAATATGCAGACTACAAACCATGTGAGAGGGATTTCCAAATCTATACCACACAAATATACACCACAATTAAAAATAATCGAATTTATTAAATTCACCATTAGGATAATTCATACGAGCTGCCAAGCTGCAAAGACAGGAAAAATACTTTTTTTAAATTTCAGATAACAATGCCAAAACCAAATCAGCCAAGCAACCCCCACAACTCCACAGAGTCTAACAGTCCTCCTTAAACAGCCACCAAGGCTAAAGCACTCCACAGGCCCCACAATCCCTTAATATGGATAAAGGGGGGTAAAAATCTAAATAGCTTGTGCACAAAACATCAACTATAAATCTGCATACAAAGTAACCAGGAATTAATCAATTAGTGCTCAGCTTCAGATGACAATGAACAAACACAGACCAAATAAACACATTCCTTAACCTCCTGGCTCAGTTGATAAAGAGAGTACAGGCCCAGCAGGGGAGGGGGAACTCCAGCGTGCTTGTCCACATAGCATGTTGCCTATTGACCTCTGCATATTTTACAGCTGATCAACATCCTATCACTGGAATTGCCCAACACCCGAACTAAGGCCTCTGACAAGATCTTAGCTGAACCAGGAAGGAACTCAGTGCACATAAACCCAATGATTAACTGAATCTGAAGCAGTTTTGTAGTGTTGTCAAGCCATCAGGAACCAGATCTACCGCACTTCTGCACAAAATGCTTTACAAATCAGACATTTAAAGGCACATCATAGGTTCTGCTTGAAACTGATATGACCTACAGTATTAGTATACCTTACAGGCATGCACAACCTGTTTGTCTTGCCTCTTCATTCCAACCTGAATCTAATCATGTGACAAGTTAAGCAGCATTCTTAGTTGAGGGGGTGAAGCAACACATTTAAGCCGTCACTTAACCCTTAATAAATTCAGAAGATGGCAAAAATGTAAAATCGGGTTCACTAAAATAAGTTTAATTTGTCTGGGTTCTCCACGAACAAGGATTTCTGCAGCTATTCAGTTTTTTTTTAACCTCTGCTAAAGAGGGTCCTCTCTGGCACCTTCCATCTCTGACTAACATAAGAATCATCCTCTTTAGAATATAAAGCACAATGATCACACTCCTAGCTCTGCACCCCTCACTTACACTACCGGTCAAAAGTTTTAGAACACCCCCATTTTCCAGTTTTTACTGAAATTTAGTCAAGTTCAAGCAGTTCAAGTCCAGTGAATAACCTGAAATTGTACAGAAGTAAGCGGTAAACTGTCAGAGGTTTAAAAAAAATAACCTAAAGAAAAATAATGTACATTTCAGAGTTATATAAAAAAAGGCCCTTTTCAGGGAAAAAATAACAGGTTAACGTGGTGTCCCTAGGGGTTGGGCGACACGCATGGACCTTGCAGAGGGCATAGGCAGGTTAAATAACCCAGTGGAGGCAGTAATATAAACAAAACAATAATTTAATAAAGTAATTTCAACAAACACAAAAAGGGTGGGGTCTTCGGGGGAATACAAACACATAAAGTCCACATTCTTTACTCAAAACACAATAAACTATCCAAAACACTCACAAACTCTCTCTCTCCAAATCCTGGCTGGTCAACAGACTTCACGGGTTCTCTCTCTCTCACAGTTGGTGTCACACACTGAGGAACCATCCTTTCGCCTACTCGACGACACACAAAAACCTTTCAAAATTTCAAGATTTCAAATTCTGATTAATCGGTCCATAAGACCATCTTCCAGTCTTCAGTAGTCCACTGGCGCTGCTTCATGGCCCAGGCAAGCCTCTTTTTTTATTTTGCCATCTTAGCAATGGCTTTCTTACTGCCACTCGACCTGTCAAACCTGCAGCTTGAAGTCTTCTCTGAGACTTCCTTACTTCAACCAGTGTTAAGCTGTGCTTGACAGCAATGTTAAGTCAGTTCTGCTGTACGGCTCAGAATGCTGGCGAGTCGTCGAGAGTGACATGCAGAAGATCAGTGCATTCCACAATGGATGTCTCCGGAGGATATGTCGAATATTCTGGCCAGAAAGGATCTCAAATGAGGACCTGTACAAAAACACAAACTGCCGCAATGTGGTGTTGGAGATCAAACAACGCCGACTCCAATGGCTAGGACATGTCCTCAGAATGGACCAGAACTGTATCCCTAAAGTAGCCTTGAGATGGACTCCACCAGGAAAGAGGAAGCAAGGGAGGCCTAAAACAACCTGGCGGAGAACTGTGACCTCGGAACTGAAAACGGCGAACCTAACCTGGGGCGAGGCACAACATGCTGCACAGGATAGGACCAGATGGAAGCAGATCGTCGCAGCCTTATGTTCCTCAAGGAACGAAGAGGATTAAGTAAGTAAGTAAGTGAAGCTGTTGTCCTGTGAGCTGCCTATCATGCAAGCTGTTGACTCTGATTTTGTTGTGGCTTTGGGTCTGCCAGACCTCTTCCTGTCAGTTTCCTCCAGTTTCCAAGTGCCTTTTGATGGTGTAGGAAACTACTCACTGCCACAAAATGTACATTATTTTTCAGTTTTTGTTAACCTAAACTTTTTTTTTAACCTCTGGCAGTTTATCGCTTACCTTTGTACCTAAAACTTTTGACCAGTAGTGTAGTTCCTAGGCTAGATACACTTCTATCCATTCTGTCCATTTTTAATCATGGTTATGGATGCAAATACTGAGATCCCTTTCTCAGTGAATGGTGAATAATATTGCAATGTGTGTCAAATGGAAAGAGAACAGTACTTTAAATGCAATAAGGACACAAACACTTTTTATCAGGCAGACACCTTTTTTGTTAAATACATTTTGAACACAGATGAGCCTTTGTAAAGTGAGACCATGAATGTGCATCAGCATATTTACAGTGACATTCATCAAAATGTCTTACATTACAATAAGATAACGCTACTGTTAAATACATTAAAAAAATATATCTGAAAATGTTTGCATGTTGTTGTACAAATCAAGTTCATTTATCTTCCCATGTCTTTCTCAAATCAATCTGCTGAATATAAAAATGAAGGCTAGAAAATGTCATACAAATATGTCCCATGGGGACATTATATTATATTACAAAATATAACAATAGCTGAGTATGTGTATCAAACACTGTATCATTCCTATGAGCTAAGAACATAGATATGCAGTACATATTACAAAAAGTAGTTACATTTGCATAATTTTGCAGTTGTTTTCCTACAAATAAGAACCTCATGAATTGATAACACTGAAGCTCATCCTAACCTTTGATACTTAATTTTCTCACAGTAAACAGCAAATGCTGATTAAGGAATGGCTATTGAAACAGCTCATGTTAAGGAAAATATAACATCAATTGAGGACCAATCAAATACAGTTATTTCTTAGTTACAGAAGTGTTTGCTTTAAACAAAAGAACATTCCTTTAGGTGAAAGGCCTGGTAGGGCTGTAAACCTCACTCACACGACAGTCCCTAAAAACAAACAGCAACCAACCGATCAAAGGAAGGAAAGACACCACAGACTCCAAATTGCTCCATTCAGATGGGATTAGTCATTTATCCAGCAGAAATTCCAGCTTGAGTGCGATCCAATGCTGGGATCATCTTCACATTTGGCAGATTCAGGACTGCCTGTGCTTTGGGAGTTAGTTCCGCCCAATCAGCGCAGGTCACATAGGACACAGCTGGCCCTTGTAAATGCTGTAATGCACTATTTCACAGCTCGGCCTTTGCTAATGCGATAAATGCTGACAGGTTCCTTGGCTACCCGCTTTGCACAGCGAGACGCTTCCCTTGAATTCAGTCACCCGGGCTCAGGCAGGGTCTCTGCACTCCCACCGCTTGGGCCTTCCGCCTCTTAAGCTAGTCGCGTAGACAGGACACAAACCCTGACAAGGCGCCATCACACCAAACTAAGTTCCAAGGGCTCTGTTTGCTCAACCTGTTGAGGACCAGGAACATTTGCCTATAAAGAAAAAGAACAATCAGATATTGCTAAAAACACAGAGCCCCAAAATGACTGTGACTGAGAAAACAGCAAGAGCCTACTTGGATGGAACCACAATTACAAGCAACATAAAATGTACATCACAATTACAAGCAACATCAAACAGAAAGGCTTACCCTTGATCTCAGACGCCTTTCTCGATATCTGACCATCAAGACCACAGTTACCAGCACGACTATGGCAAGAATGATGCCGCCCACTGCATACGCTACTCTGTTCTTCCCATATTCAGGTGATGGAGGCTGAACCACCACCATACCATGCACTACAAAAGACATGCATAGAAGTCAGAAAAACATGTGTATGACATCCAGTAGCAAAGGTGACTGAGAGAGAGTGACAAAGAGTTGTTAAGCAGAAAGGGAATACATATTCAATATTAAATTCAATATTGTAAAATCATGGTGATAATGTTCAATGTTTTTTTCATGCAAACAAAAACAAAAAAAGATAAACAAATGATAGTACTCACTGCTCACTATCAGAGTAATGTTGGAACTTGAATACATTGGATTTTTGTAGTGACATGTGAATGTTTCGTTATCTGCTGCCGTCACCCTGGAGAGTAGCATAGAGCAGTTCCCTGCTTCCTCGTGCAGAAACAAGCATGTCCTGCCCTGAAACCGGGGAGCTATGTTTGACTGGTTATATCGATGGATGTACTGAGCCACAATGGTTTGACCTATTTGCCAGACAAGGAAAGGGTCTTTGTTCTCCAGACAGGTGCAGGGCAAGAGCACATCCTTCCCAACAATGGCGTGTATGGTGACCTTCGAGCACGCTGTGTCAAAAAGAAAAGAAAAGAAAAGATTGGTTACAACTTACAGTGAATCAGAAAACTGATCAATAAAGCTTTGCACTATACTTTATACTTATACACTTTATGCTACTCTTCTGTCCCCTGTGGACATTTCGTAAACTTCAAAACAGTGCACTGATGAAAAACATAAAACCACCTTTCTCACTTGCACTCTGTCAAACAAAGCTTGAAACGTCAAATTTGAATCGTATCAATTTGTGGGATATTGTCCCATTTGCTTTTGTTTGTGGCCTGCGCTTTCTTTGTCTTTCTTGGCCCAGAGCTTTCTTGTAATAGACATGCCTTATCGGGACTACCTGGTTAGATGAATGGCAGAGATATATAAATGTACGATGACGTACAATAAATAAAAAAAGGTTTTTTTCCACATTAACTTTAGCTCAAACTGTTCTCAATGTGGCACAGACCAGTCTACATGCCTACATTTTACATTTAAGCATTTAGCAGACTATCGCATAAAGACACAAAAGACAACATGACTGATGGACAGATTCAGCCTACAGTCCAGGCCGGAAAGGCTGCGCCATGCTGTAATTTGTTAAAAGTACGTTCTGCTTTATAACTGAGTGGAAACACAAAGGCAATTACAAATAAGTGACAACTATTAATATGCCCCTGGAAAGAAGATGTGATGTTTTTTGTCCAATACAAAACCAAATGCCAAACACAGCCCTTTCATTATACCCCCACATGGGTTACACACAGGGGAAGTTAGAGGCAGAAATGAAAACATCCTTCTGGTTTCACTTCCTCTGTGCCTTTGTCTGTCTGTCCAAATCAGATACAGAGGAAGAATGTTGCTGTTCCTGCAGATAGACTGTAGCATGCAGACTCTTTATACCTATTATTATTTCAACCTCTTAAATTTTCCTAAATCCTTATGCAGCTCTATCTGGAGTCCTGCCCTGTCTCTGCTTTCAATCACATTTAAACAAGGTCACACTGATTGAGCCTTAAGTATTTATAAAAAATGAGTTAATGATGGAATACGCAAATAACAGCAGCACATATTTGTATTACACACCTTGCTTTGTGTGAAACACAATCAACATTTGTCCTTAACTTATTAACTAAAAGGAAATGCAAGTGGTTTTTTTTTTCTTCACACGCAGTTTGGCGAGTCACTGTTGGTGAAGATAAAAACTAAAGCTTGCATTTCATTGTCAGAGTCAATGCCAAGGACTCTCTTCTTTGAAGGGAAATTAAAGCATTAATATAATACATTTACATTTCAGGCATTTAGCAGACACTCTTATCCAGAGCAACTTACACAGTTTACATTTCTTTACATACAATCCATTTATACAGCTGGATATTTTACTGAATTGAACCTGCAACCTCTCAGTTACAAGCCCAGCTCCCTAACCATTACATCACACTGCCAGCCTTACACCACACTGTCAGCCTTGTCACTATCAACTGCATTTAATGACTGAAAACACACAAAGAGAAATTAATATATGAGGTGAATTATATTTATCATGGTCTTAAAGAATACTAACCTCTTCCCCATGTCAATGAGGGGCCTTTACACAGCCCGTGTCTGTCATCCTGTGTACACCATATACTTTAATGCACATCTTGTAAGTCGCTCTGGATAAGAGCGTCTGCTAAATGCTTAAAATGTAAATGTAAATGTACTGTATGTCGTGTGTCATGTTTTACTGTTTTTAGCCTTATGTGTTTTGTGTACCTTTGAAGCTCTGCTAAATGAATTTCACACTTGTGGAATAATAAAGTTTACTTGACTTTGACTTGATCCAAAATCACCAATACCCCATGCAATACTGTATATCGTACTGTGATAGCATCCGCAAGAAAACTATGTGTGGCAATGTTTTAACATACTTTGGCACTTGTTACATCTCTGAATGGGTCAACTTTTTCCCCAAAGCTGAACACACAGCATTTTAAAAGTATGCTCATCCCCTCTATATTTTACTAACACATACTGTATTGGTATGTGACAGATAATGTGTCTATACAAACTACAGACTTACCTGAAAAAAGCACAGAGGTCAATAATATCAGTATAGTCCACATACTGCCATTCATCCTGTTGGGAGAGCAAAAAAATAAACACACATTGAGTACAACTGAAGGAAACATTACCTATTTACCAACTGGTTTCATTATCACTCAAAAAAGTGGTAGTGCAGTACAATAGCTATGGGGCAATATGACAATTGGCACAAGATTTAAAAAAAACCTCAAATGATACTTGCACGGTTTGGGAATTTCCCAAGTCATTGTTATTGCTGCTTATTTAGAACACCTCTTTGACTGCATCCAATATTCACCTTTTGCTTTGCCGAGATTTCAATAAACATCACAAATATTTTCCCAGTGTTTGTTGCATGCATACCTCAAAATTATAGCAACTACGTACAATCACGCTCAGAAACTAGTCTATAACGTACATTAGCTATTTAATTATTATCGGCACTCGTTTATAAACTGTAATTATACCGCCTATGACAGCAAATATGCAATAAAAATCGCTTGTTCGTTTGCGCGTTACTACCTACTTGTTAAAAAAGAAACAACTTGCAAAAAAATAACTAGGCTATGCGTCTGTCTAATACGGCAATGATCAATTAAAGGAATTACGAATATAAATGCAGACATACCAGTGAGTTTCCATTTCTTCGCTATGAATTAAAGAGCTGTATTGCGCCTGGGCGACATGGGATTAAAATGGAAAGTACCGTGACCACGCGAGGAGTTTACCTCTGGGGGGAGGGACTTTGTAACGCCTAACGCAACACCATGGATCATATCCTGATATATATGGAACTGTACACCTCATTTGTTGCGAAATTAACACAGTTTGCTAAGAGTAAGTGCAACGTAGGCACAAATGATTCGACGCAGAATCTGAAATTCACAGAAGCAAGTCATTATATTCCTACATAATATGACATTTAGCAGACGCTTTTATCCAAAGCGATTTACAGCAGTAAATGCATACTTTCTATGGGCTCAAATTAATGCCAAAAGTATTTCGTCTCTGTAATCAATGACTTGTGCTTGCAACTTATAGTTTGTGTTTGAACAATCTGAAATAAAACATTTTGTACTTGTAACCAATGACTTGAGCTTGTAATTTGTGGTCCGTGTTTGTACTTTACCATTTGTGAACAGAAATAGTACGAATGGAAAACAGTATTTACGTGCAACACTCGCTCTACATGCAACGCTCAGTTTACAAGATTTTTTTTAACGTGCAACACTCGCTCTACATGCAACGCTCAGTTTACAAGATTTTTTTCTACACACAGACTTTTGGCACTGTTTTGGCAAGTGCCATATTGTGCAATATTCCCCTATGGAGTGTATTGGATAGTTTGACAGAAGATAGAACGTGCAGATATCCCCATAATTAAAACTGCTGAACTGTCTGAGTACTATGACTGGGTTGTAAAATATATAAGCACCAATATGCTATTGTGTTACTGTTGTGATGTCATCTAATGTAAAAGGAAAAGCTTTGTATTAAGGAACCCAATGCCAATGTCCCAATGTTGTCTAATAGAGCACTCATAATACAACGTGGACAGGATGCTGATTCATACAGTTAACATAATGTTAAGGCAAACACAAACTCAGATCGAGAGTCAAAGGGCAGCTAACTATCTCTGTACGAGTGAGTCATGGTCACGAGTAGAGGGGGGGAAACACCAGCACTGGTGCACTGCCTGCACACCGAACTGCTTCACAGCCATTATTGCATTGTACAGGTAGGAACCATGTTTCCATCAAGCTGTTTCAAGCGCACTTGTAGGACACACAAAAACGAATTCTTATTGTATCACGCAAAAACGTGCTTGCATCAAAATGAACACAGCTGGATGTAATGAAATCACAACTTTGAAAAACGTGTTCTTGACGTTCCAGATACAAAATATGCCATTTCCAATATACACTTCCCGTCCAAAAAAAAAAGTCACACACTAATATTTCGTTGGACGGCCTTTAGCTTTGATTACGGCACGCATTCGCCGTGTAAACTATCCAATACACTCCATAGGGGAATGTTGCACAATATGGCAACCTGATCTCTTCTGGATGCCGATTGGATAGTTTACCGGAAGCGGCAACACAGTGCCAAAAGTCTGTGTGTAGAAAAAAATCTTGTAAATTGAGCGTTGCATGTAGAGCCGTGGCCAAAAGTTTTGAGAATGACACAAGTATTGGTTTTCACAAAGTTTGCTGCTTCAGTGTTTTTAGATCTTTTTGTCAGATGTTACTATGGTATACTGAAGTATAATTACAAGCATTTCACAAGTGTCAAAGGCTTTTATTGACAATTACATTAAGTTTATGCAAAGAGTCAATATTTGCAGTGTTGACCCTTCTTTTTCAAGACCTCTGCAATTCGCCCTGGCATGCTGTCAATTAACTTCTGGGCCACATCCGGACTGATGGCAGCCCATTCTTGCATAATAAATGCTTGGAGTTTGTCAGAATTTGTGGGTTTTTGTTTGTCCACCATTCTTTATTCATGGCTGTGTTCTTAGGCAAAATTGTGAGTGAGCCTACTCCCTTGGCTGAGAAGCAACCCCACACATGAATGGTCTCAAGATGCTTTACTGTTGGCATGACACAGGACTGATGGTAGCGCTCACCTTTTCTTCTCCGGACAAGCTTTTTTCCGGATGCCCCAAATAATCGGAAATGGGATTCATCAGAGGAAATGACTTTACCCCAGTCCTCAGCAGTCCAATCCCTGTACCTTTTGCAGAATATCAGTCTGTCCCTGATGTTTTTCCTGGAGAGAAGTGGCTTCTTTGCTGCCCTTCTTGACACCAGGCCATCCTCCAAAAGTCTTCGCCTCACTGTGCGTGCAGATGTACTCACACCTGCCTGCTGCCATTCCTGAGCAAGCTCTGCACTGGTGGTGCCCCGATCCCGCAGCGGAATCAACTTTAGGAGACGGTCCTGGCGCTTGCTGGACTTTCTTGGGTGCCCTGAAGCCTTCTTCACAACAATTGAACCTCTCTCCTTGAAGTTCTTGATGATCCGATAAATGGTTGATTTAGGTGCAATCTTACTAGCAGCAATATCCTTGCCTGTGAAGCCCTTTTGGTGCAAAGCAATGATGACTGCACGTGTTTCCTTGCAGGTAACCATGGTTAACAGAGGAAGAACAATGATTTCAAGCACCACCCTCCTTTTAAAGCTTCCAGTCTGTTATTCTAACTCAATCAGCATGACAGAGTGATCTCCAGCCTTGTCCTCATCAGCACTCTCACCTGTGTTAACGAGAGAATCACTGACATGATGTCAGCTATTCCTTTTGTGGCAGGGCTGAAATGCAGTGTAAATGTTTTTTTGGGGATTAAGTTCATTTTCATGGCAAAGAGGGACTTTGCAATTAATTGCAATTAAATAATGTTTGTAAGGACAGAGTAGGGACAGACCACATTCTGGTGGCTCCTAAGCTTGTCATGTGTGTGTGCCCCTCAGGCAGATTCTGCCTAGGACTTCACACACAGACCTGTTGTGAGAGTATCATGAATGAATCATTGACCACACATTGACTCACTTCCATAATAGTTGTAAGTGCATCATGAGGGTAACATGAGGACAAACTCCCCTTGTTTAATCTTCCACATGACCCAAGAATGCTTGGTGGTAACCTTTGCAGAATCCCTGATACAAAGGTAAAGGACTAAAGCATGGATTCATTTGTTTAATTGTTAATCCATGTCCTCTCACTCTCGCGCTGTGGAGTCTCGTCCCGAACTGGGCTCGTAAATGTTAGTGACAGGTGAACTAGGCTTTCTTTGTGGTCTTGTTAGCCCATGCTGCTTTATACCATGAGTGTGGGTCTGGTGCGGGCCCTCAGGATATGAAGTCCAGCTCTCTCCCCCACTTGTGACCATTGCTTCCTCGGACAGGAATAGTTTATGGCTGCGCTAATGGACACTTGGATCATCAATTCAGATTTACGTTTGGTCCCATTTCTGTGCCCATTGTATTGAGGTGAGTAGTCTGCACGGCCTGCTCTATTTCAAGTCCTAAGTGTGGCACTCTAAACCTCGCATGTAGGCAATATTTCTGTTTTGCTTGACACTCTGAAAATATTCTGATAGTGGTTATATTTATGTATAATGCGGACTGTTGCTGGCCCGGTTAGCAAACCATGCAGGAATTTGGCCACGTGCAGACACTAGGCCACACAAATTGACCCACCAGAAACACAGGGACAGAGCATGGGGCTCAAAACTTCTAAAAAAATCTCCCACAGTACAAACACGGACCACAAGTTACAAGCTCAAGTCATTGGTTACAAGTACAAAATGCTTTATTTCAGATTGTTCAAACACAAACTATAAGTTGCAAGCACAAGTCATTGCTTACAGAGACGAAATACTTTTGCCATTAATTTGAGCCCATCTACGATTCAGTATTTCAGTGTAGTTCAATCATTGCGATATAATTTTTCAACAGTCTCAAGGGAAAATACCGGTACTTTCCCATTGCCCTTTATCGTTGTTTCTAAAACCCCTGACATTTGCTGCTGACATTTAAGATCGTTACTGATCACTGCAGTTAGTTTAAGACAGTAAATGGGATCCTTGTTTGTTTGTTTTTAATGGGAAACTCATTATTGCAATGGCAGGTATGCTATCTGCCAAGTTATGGGTTGGTAGGGCATATCCCATACCTGTATAGCACTGACAGCTTGGCACTTTTCAGGGTGTCCCACAGAAATAACTACAATGACCTTAGACTCTCAAACTTACAAGCACTTCTGTATCCTCTGACTTCAAGTAAACACACAGAATTCAAAGACAACTTCACACAGCTACAAAAAAAAAAAAAAAAAAACTTGGGTTATTTGATGTTTCTTAATTATATTCTTCTACTGATTCTTCTTCCTCTTCTGCTTCTCCATCCTACTTTTCCTGCCGATATCATCAGAAATCCTCCATTCACCCAATTATTCATTCTCCCCATTGGGCTATATCTACTTCAACCAAAAATATTATCTCTTTAGATATACTGAAACTAAAAACATAATTTCTTAATAGTAGCAAATTGCAGGCCATTATTTAGACATATAAGCATGTGCACATGTGATGCTATTTCAGCCAATGTGAGGTACCGAACAGGGACCCAGACCAGGATAAGGCAGTAAAGGAACGTTTAATGATCAGGCAAGGTTCAAAAGCCGATAGTCAAGAGTTAGGAAAAGTACAAAATCAAAATCCAAAAGAATAGTCAAAAAGGCAATACAAAAGTCAAAACCAAATAATCAGAAAGGCAAAAAAAATCGGAAGGCAAAACTCGAAGTCGAACAGAAGGGGTGTCTCGGAAAATACAATAAACTGCCTTACAAACAATCGGCACAGTGAATAATGATCAACGTTCTGACAATGAATGAAAGCAAACACGGAACTTAAATACAAACGGGGAAGGGAAACACAATAGGAATCAGGTGTGACTGGGAGGAGAGAAGGGCAAGAACACAGGTGAGAAGGATAGGGATCACTAATACAATAACAAGGGGAGAAAAAATACATGGACTGGGAAGCACATAAACACACTGAAAATAAACGACCTGGACTAGCAGGCAGACACGTGCACAGTTCGAAGGGGAGGGGCGCATAGAAAGAATCTGCGTGCAGTTAAAGCGAAAAGAGAGAAGCGTACAGGGATAGGACAACGAGAGAGAGAATGATAGCGGTAGAAGCGTGAGATAATTAGTAATTAGTAATGTTAGTAACTTAATCTAAATCCCTAATGTTAGTAGATTAGTACTATATACATCTAACTAATATATACAGTGTTTAGAAAGAAAGAAGGAAGTAAACGAGATAGGAAGACAGAAAACCCGTAAAGTCGAAATCACCCGAATAGTGCAATAACAAAGAGGAGGAGTGGATTATCGAAAAACATGGAACACAGACAGACGGGGAAACAGACGTGAATGAATCGTAATGAGAAAAATAATAAAATACAAAAACAAACATGGCAAAACATAACAGCCAATTGAACATGAAAAACTTGAAAGATGTCACATTGCTTTTCTGTGGGAAGTAGCTTGCTTGCTATCAAATACTATCCAAAATATTAATAGTATTGCTTTTAGAGATGTGTAATTTTTATATAAAGATATATTTCTATAATGTATCAGATACTGAAGGAAAGTGATCCAATTGTTAGCTAGACAGTTACACACACAGCAGCAACACTCAGTTCAGGCAAACTAATTCACTCCTCTTTGTCCTTTATGTTGTTTCCCGGGGCGGGACCGCTGGCAAAGCTACTGCCACGCTCCCCAACCAGCACTCTCTAGCCAGCCGTAAGACTCATCCTAATTCTCTCTCAACCTGCTACACTACAGTCTGCACCTGCATCATCATGTGGATTAAACTGCTTTTTTGGATTTTTTTCCTGCCCCTTCATCAGCACTAATTTGGCACTCAGACACTTAGTCTCGGAATTACTACGTCTCCACTCACTAAACTCCCGGACCTCCCCAGCTCCACTGTGTCGACCGAGATACAATCATCGAGGATCCGGGCAGAGCTTTACTTACAGTAAGACTGGGAACATTCCCTCTCTTTGGTCCACTAATCACACCCCTCACTCTGCCAATAGGATTTTCCGCACTGTTGACAGAAATGTTTTACGTCCGGTTACACTAGCAATGAAACACATCATTCCTGCACTCAGATTGGCTCTTTTCAATGTCCGTTCCCTCAGTAATAAAGGTCCACTAATTTTGGAATTCACCACTGACAATAAACTAGACATTCTCTGCTTGGCAGAGACATGGCAGCGGCCTCAGGGTTACTACCATCTAAATCAAGCTACTCCACCTGGTTTCTCATACATTGACCGTGTGACCGTGGAGGGGGGGTTGCTGTTCTCTACCGCTCCACTCTCAAGGCCACCACTGTCAGTTTCCCCCAACATTCATCCTTTGAACACCTTATTGCCGAGCTGTCTGGTCCCCGCCCACTGATCATTGTAACCATCTACCGCCCCCCCCAAATTATCAGCTGTATTTCTCCCCGAATTGTCCTCCCTACTGACCACTGTCTGCACCATGTCACCAAATATGCTCCTCCTGGGTGATTTTAACATTCATATAGATTCCCCCCTCTCACTCTTGCTAATGACTTTCTCTCACTTCTGGACTGCCTGGATATTAATCAACATGTCACCTTCCCCACCCATAACAAACGACACACACTCATCAACCTTATCAACACCCGCCCCTCCCCCGACACTCACGCATCTACTGACGACCTGGTCACACACTACAACACCTGTCTCTCCACCTCCCTGGAAGGCCTAGCCCCTCTCAAGTCATGCAATGTTTCATTCTCCCACTCTGCCCCCTGGTACACCTCTGAACTTCGCCTATTAAAAACCTCTGAGCATCGTTTGGAGCGGTTAGCTAAGAAAACTGGCCTAACGGTTCACTCCCAAGCATACTCAGAACACCAAATTCTATATAAAAATGCCCTCTCAGCGGCCAGAAGCCCCCACTACTCAAACATCATCAGCAGTGAGAGAGGCAATTCAAAGATCCTTTTCTCCACTGTTAAACACCTGCTTCAACCATTGAACAACTCCCCCGACAACATTTCCCCTGACCTGTGCAACAACTTTGAGTTTTTTCCAGACCAAATTGACAATATTCATCAAGAGCTAATGTCACACACCCCCAATGCCGTGCCCACCTGAATGAATACCCCCAGCGACCTGCCATTTAAAAACAGTCTTTCTGCCTTCACACTGTGTCTGAATCATCCTTAATGAAGGTAATCAGTGCATCCAAATCCTCCACCTGCAAACTGGATCCTCTGCCCACCATTCCGGTTAAAGCTGCCCTACCTGCCCTCTCCCCACTGCTACACGGACAAACAATTAATCTCTGGTGTCCGGCTCTGTTCCCCTCTCCCTTAAAATGGCTGCTATCACACCAATACTCAAAAAGCGCAGCGCAGATCACAACAATCTCAACAATTTCCACCCCATCTCTAATCTTCCATTCCTCTCCAAAGTCCTTGAACGTGTGGTAGCAGCTTAACTCCAATCCCACCTGGCCAATAACCGTTCCGACCAAAACACAACACAGAGACCACCCTCATCAAGATTACCAATGACCTCCTCCATGCTGCCGACTCTGGACTATTAACCATTCTCATCCTCCTTGACCTCAGCGCCGCCTTTGATACTGTTTCCCACCTGCTGCTTCTGGACCGCCTGACCTCCCTTGGGGTCACTGGGTCTGCGCTAGCCTGGATGAAATCCTACCTCACTGGGAGACATCAGTTTGTCCAACTTAAACATCATCAGTCCAGGCTGGCTGCAGTTGCACAGGGTGTGCTTGGTCCACTTCTATTCATCACCTATCTCCTCCCCCTTGGCCGAATCATGCGTCACCACCACATCAACTTGATGACACACAGCTATACATCTCATCCAAGCCCACCACCCCCCTGCCCCCGACCGCCCTCGTCAGCTGCCTCCATGATATCAAGACCTGAATGGCCACTAACTTTCTAAAATTAAACGGCAATAAAAAAGTTCTCATTGGTTCAAAATCCACCCTCTCCAAAGCATCACATTTCTTCACACCCATTGATGGCTACCCTGTCCCCCTGTCAACAGTAGTAAAAAGCCTCGGCGTCACCTTGGACAACACCTTATCCTTTGAACCCCGCATAAAGAATATCACACGCACTGCATTTTTTTCACCTCCATAACACCTCCTGACTCCGCCCATCACTCTCCCACTCCAGTGCTGAAACCCTGATCTATGCATTCGTCACCTCCCGTTTGGACTACTGTAGCGGAATACTCTCAGGACTACCCTCCAAATTAATCAATAAACGACAAATTATCCAAAACTCAGCTGCACAAATCCTCACACGCACCAAATCCAATGACCACATCACTCCCACTCTCTCATTCAGCTACACTGGTTACCAGTTCAATACCACATAGATTTCAAGATGCTTCTGCTCACATATAAAGCCCTACACTGCCTTGCACCCCCCTACCTCTCCGATCTCCGACAGGAATACACCCCAACCTACACTCTGCGTTCATCCTCAGCTGGCCTCCTCTCCATCCCACCAACCTGACTCAGTACAATGGGCGCGCAAGCATTCAGCTCCACCGCCCCCAGACTCTGGAACTCACTCCCCACACACATCAAACACATCAAACACACATCCAACACGCAGAGACACTATCCTCCTTCAAAACACTGCTCAAAACCTGTTCACCATGGCCTACCACTGACACGTCTCCCCTGTTTCCCACTGTTAACTGTCTCCCACTGTACAATGTTTTATGTCGTTCATGTGTTGATGTTGATGTCATCCTTGTGTTTGATCTATTTGCATGTATTTTTATTATGTTTTACATTATTTCTTTGTACCTTGATTGTAATTCCTGTGTTGCTTTTATTTACTTTTATGTAAGGTGACCTTGGGTGTCCAGAAAAGCACCAATTAAATAAAATACATTATTATTATGATTATTATTATAGTTAGCCAGCAAGATCACAGTTTGGACAGCAAGCAAGTTGGGCTATCTTGCAAACTATCTAACATTTCGTTGACTGCCATCTAGCTAGGTAACTGATTGGGCTAACTGTTCGATAATTAGCAAGATAGCTAGCTCTCCAGATACCCCAGTCAGCTTTCTAATGTTGGTACCATTTTCCTCAAGCTTGCTTTATTTTTTAATGAATGTAGACAATGATGTAACAGTAACAGCCATCCAGTAGCTATGATTGAACAGGGTTTACAGTACACAGTTCTACATGGAATTCCACCAAAACCTTTTGTGTGGTATTAATAACAAATAACAGAGGAATATGTCAAAAGATAAGACTAAATTACCTGGCTAGCATCTTAAAATTAAACTAGCCAAACAAATATAGCTAATACTAGAAATATAACACATTTACTAGCATGCAGATATATCAAATAATATAATAATATAACTATAAGGTTTTCAACAAAGCGGTTACCCAATTGCACCATTTAATTGCAAATGGCTCACATACAGCAGGCCTCATTTAATTAAAGGTTATATCACTTGAAAGTCACAATAAATAAGTATTTTCCTGTCGTCGTCATCCCCAACTGCAACCCCAGCCTCCTCAACTATGTAGGGCACCAGCTGCCCTTGATTCTATAGAAATTCTGAACTGCAAACACACAATTGAAAGATGATATTATTATTATTATTATTGCATATGTACTGAAATTATTGTGTGATGTAGTCTTAATTTGTTAATGTTTTCCAATACATTGTATGTGGGATGCAGGTTTTCATTTTGCTGACCCATATTGTGAGAAATACCTACTTTGAAAAAAATATTCAACAACTAGATCCTCAAAATATTCCCACTTCCTCAAAATTATTTAGGATAATATAGCACATGTGAGAGTAAGCAGTCTGTGATTCCCCATTGGGCTTTTCCTGCTCCTTCATGTATTAATCAGAGCAGCATACGTCATTCTTACAAAGATTCAGGGAAGTAACGTTACACATGTTCCATTGCATATCGCCTCAGTTAAGACATTTGGGAGCTTGGCTGTCTTTAGCATAAATACACACCCTATAACCAGTCAAATGTGAAACTTTCATATCTTTAAATGATTCATGGGTTCACTTTATATCTATAATAATTTGTAGAGAGGATTATGACCTCTGTTGAAAAAAATGAAAAACAAGGTCATTTGAAGGCAGTGCCACCCACAGCATTTCATCACTTGGTTCTTATGTTGGGCAAAGTAATTCTATTGTGTGATAGTGTAATGCTGATGACCTATGGTTGACCTATACTTCTATTGAGGGACTTCCATTTTAAATAATGGGATGACCTTTTTTAAAGAAATTAACTGTAGAGGTTGAGGGTTTCATTACTTATAAATTAAACACTCATGTGTGTCAATTCCCTCTCCCCTTGGGAGTAGTGGACAAATTAAGCATTGCCTGTTGAGTTTAATACATTCCTTACCACAAAACTGATCATTTTCAGCAAAATCAAGTAGACTTTGCTAAAAAATGTCTCCTTTGGTTATTTTGTTTTTAATAATATAAAAATAATAAATTTTTTGGTAATTATTTTATTTGGCCATTTCTGATTATGTGTTCAGGAAGCACTCGTCTTCTATACTCACCACAGACTTATTTTTCTTACTAAAAGCCACATACATATTTTTAAGCATTCTGTCAAAGCCCTCACTTTAATTCTGTATTGACTACAATTCTAAGGATTGTGTATGTGGCACAGCCCTCTCTTATAGAGAAGAGATGTTTCGCCTCATTAGAAAGCGAGGGATATTGAGTTGTGAAGGAACTGGCAGGTGAAGCAGAGGCCTCTTCAGCAAGAGTTTAGACATTATCAGCCTAATGTAGGCATTCCTCCAATTGTTTCTGTACTCTGGAGCCATGGATATATCGACTCTTTGAGGACTTTTAACCAAGTGTCCAAACTGTTCTGTATGCTTCATTGTTGTTGTTCAATTACTTCAACTGTTTTTTTCTTTAAGAACACGTAAAAAAGAAAATGTGATAGATGTGTGGTGATTACATATTGGAAAGAAGGGATTGTACTGGAAGACTAAATGCAAGAGAGAGAGAAGGAATCAGAGGAAGTGAGCAACATGGCAGCTATATGGAAAGTGCTTTACCCACTGTAGTGTGGGTCGAGGGTGGAAGAGCCACACGCAGATTTCACGAATATCTAAAAGCTGACCACGAGTAGTCAGCCACTAAGTCTGCGCACAGATTAGGGAGCAGGGGAAAAAATGGAAGGGCAAAGAAAAGAAAACTCTGGGCATAAAAGTCCACGGAAAACAACCCAATAAGGGCGAGAACTCTTCAACGGAGAGGTAAGAAACTAAAATGATTTTAGAGACTTTAGCTCTGGGGAATTTTAACCCCAAAAAACTAAGAATGAATCTCGAAAGGAAATACCACCAGAGTGGCAAGCATAAAACCTTTAGATAGGAAAGGAATATTCCTCCTAAAAAGGCAACCACAGAGTGGTAACGCTAAACCTTTAAATGAGATAATAAGAAGTACCTTCTGTCTTTAACTGAGAGGCCACAGGGTGGAAAACTAATACCTTAGTTCTTAGTACCGGCTAGAGCGTAACAATGGTTTACACAGAAGCGTTTGTATGAGGAAAACACATACCTTAAATAAGAGGTGGAATTAACACTGATCACCCACCGCTGAAAGTGATCGGAAAACTCACCGACAAAAGACCATATAAGGAAGACAGAAATGACAATGATTCCTCATGCAAAACAAAATAAAACAGACCATCACATGATCAAGCGCCCTCCAGCAGCTGAACAAGGTAAAACCGTGACAGACACATTTATTTATTGTGTAGTATGATATCAAACTTAACATATTACTTGGACTAGTTCCTTAAGTAAGTAAGTAAGTAAGTTCCTTACCTTCTGTAATATTAACATTTAACTATTAGCTTTTATAGTGGTTCTGTGTGGCTCAGTTGGTAGAGCACAGCGTTGGCAACACTTAGGTTGTGGGTTCAATTCCCACTGGAATGTATACATTCACTACTGTAAGTCGCTTTGGATAATAGTTTTTTCACTTCAACATGATCCTTGCCTGGTTATGAACAAAGGCAAAACATTTTGAGGAAAAATCGCTACTTTTCAAAATCACGGTTCCCAAACATGCTTGTGTTTTTTTTCTGTCAGAAATCAATTTGGGCAAACAGCTTTAGTTGAGTATGTATGGACTGACCCGCTTTTCACCATCACACATTGCAGTGACTTTTAATTTTCTGTGTTATATTGTTTTGCCCTCGAAAGGGAAGCTCTTTCTATGCTCACATAGACTAACCTGGAAAGCAGAAGGAAGTAGCTCACCTGAGCTCAAAGGTAACTACTCCACACTTAGCCTAGTTAGCACATTCAATAAAAACCTGTTCTTCGCTCTATTGGACTTAACTACAATGATTCAGCAACAATTGAGTCCAAATGTCTTCTGAAGAAGGTTTTGTACTGTTGTTATGTTGTTTCTCTGTGAAATATTTTCTCCCTTGTCTCCCTTTCCATGACTTCGATTACATTGCTTAGCAGACAGAGTGTATCCCAAGTGACATCCTTTAGATAGCTTGCATGTCACCCAGTTACATGTACACAGCTGGGCATATTACTTTAGTCATTCCGGTTAAGCATCCTGGTACAACTGCAGTGCCCCACAAGTGATCTGAATGTAGCACTTTCAAGTTTTGTATTCCGTGTCCTCTCCACAGATCCATGCCTCTTGCCCCTAGTGTACAGAAATATTCTGCCACAATTTGAAATTTACAACATCACTGGTGGAAATGTCACTGTCAACATTATCTCCTCCATTTACTCAAGTAAAGATAAGAGTCTCCTTATCGGTGTCATTGTACCCTGGATTAAAGGCAGACAAGTAATAAGTCAACTGTGAGGTTACTGAAGAAGGGTTTCCATGCGTAGTCACTACTTACGCATGGACAAATGAAAAAGTCCTATACAAGTTTCTGTTTACTTATGGAATAGTAATAAAATACCTACTCTGTATTTGGGATGTTTATAACCTCGGCAAATATATTGGCTTCACTTGAAATAATGCAATCACATTGCCAAAAGTTTGCTTGTACGTGCCCCAATGAAAATAACTAGGCATTCTGGGGAATAACTACTCCACCACATACTTCAGCATGTAAACACAATTTCTTAATGCTAAATATCACCCATTAAAAAATTATTTTGTAAATTATGAATGCCCGGTGAATTAAATGTTAATTTTGAATTGATTATGTAAAAGTGTATTTTACAATACAATAAAATAATATCTGGGCTTTATACATCTTCAGTAAAGTAAATTGTTTAAATAAAGAACTTTTGCATACAAATTCCAATTATTTCTCCTTAACAAGGTGCTGAAAACTGTCCTCTCTACCTTTTGACCTGAATATGGGAGAAAAAAAACATTTCATTACATCCATATAGTAGTTTGTGCTGGTCTAAGTATTTAAGAACAGTATGTGCAACACCTTGAGTACTTTTTCTCGAACAAATGCTTTATGAAAAATACAACTTGTGTTTTATTACCACGGTACTGGGCTTGAAACCAAAAACATTGCAGGTGCCCCTCCCTGTTGGAAAGTTGTTTTGATATTACCCATACCCCATTTTTACAAGGATGAGACATATTGCTCAAGTGCATATGTTATTGTAAAGTTTTATAATTGCTTAAAATGTCATTCTAAAACGTAACAAATGCATGGAACTATACGTATGTTTGCTCCTGAATGGACAACATCAGCCTTTTACAGTCGCAGTGAGAGAATTCGTCAGTTGATTTTGTCTTTATGTCTGTTGCTTATAATAAGACAGTGCCTACTTTACGTAACATCGCTTCCATCCAGTAGTCTGGCAGTGGTGCCTCATTCTTTCGTAACCGGGTCTACATGCAGCAATCTCAGGTGCGACGGTGAAGTGTTCTCAGATTGGGGCTTGTTTGAGAGTGCCATATTTGTGTCCAATCGTAAGACGTTATTCACGGGCTTCTGTCCAATCCAATGCTGAGGAAAAAAATAAGCGATACAGGAAACGAAGACTGAAGTTAAATATAGTCAGGGTACTGGAATGAGTTTTGGCTGTTGAAAACGTTTTACTAGGATATACATGATCTCTATTCAGCTGCCGTGGCAGTGTTCAAGAATGATTTTGTCAAGAACCGGAAGTTCTGCGTGAACAATTGTAGATACCAGTACATACTCGCTAACTAGCAAGGTTGGTTGCTGAGACATGGGTGAAGAAATCATAAGTAACGGATTGACGTTATGTACAAAGCATTAGCTCGCTATATTGGTAGCTATGTTGCTAACGATTAAAAACAAAACTAAACATTGCTGTCAACGTATAGTTTATTTCCTTTTAAATAAAGCATGCTTTCTAAAAATAGCCACGTTCCATTGCTTTTCTGCATGATTGAGGGGAGTTTCAAGACACAAGTTAATTTTTTTAGGAGATTATTGAGTGACCATAGTGTGAAGGCACTGTGGACACTCGGTTTAGAAAGTCACTTAAATCATTAATGCTGGTGATTCTAAAACCAAAAATATTGTCATCATAACCACAGGCAGGGGACAATCCTCTGTGCCTCCCCTTTGTATTTCAGCACTAAATTGGGAAGCCTGTGGCTCCCGGCTAAGTGCAATGGAGACAGCACGCCATGGTGAAGAGGAGAAGAGAGGGAGCAGCGCCATGCTGTGGTCGGTTGAGGAAGCTGTGGAGAGGCAGACTCTTCAGATTGGGGCGTCAGCGTGCGGGGCCACTGCGGTGGTGGACGTCCTGCAAGCCCTGGGCTTCACCGTCGCACCTGAAACTGCTGACTGCTGCGTGCAGACTCGGTTACGAAAGAATGAGGCACCACTGCCAGACTACCTGTTATCTCGTAGCGAAGCTGGTACTGTATCACATTCCAACTGGTTCCTCTGTTCTAAGACCCCCAATCATCTGCTCTCCCACATTACATTCACTCAAAAAAGAGGTGGCTGACTACTCAGATGGTGGGAGTGTCTGGTATGATATACTGTATCTCTGGGGTTAGAGATAGAGTTCAGAAATAAACAGAAACTGGAGTAAAGTTCATAAGCTTTGTTGGCTGGCTCTTAGTAGCACTTGCCTAGGTGATAACATTGTTATGTGTATTATTTTATGTATCTTTCTGCCTTGTGTCTATTTATCCTTGTCTACACTCCTGCCTAGGTGCCACACACCAGCAGCTCCTGGACGGTGCAGAGCGAGCTAGCAGGGGGAGAGTATTGGGCCGTTTCTTTGCATTCCATCCTCCCCGGCAGGTGAAGCTGGTGCCGTGGCTCTGTCACTGGATCCGGAGGGGCGCCGTGCCCGTGGCCACCATGAACATGCAGCTGTCAGTGCCCAAGGGCGAGGAGGTCCCCGACGCCTGGCATCACCAGCTGATCTTTGGGGTGGGACCTAACGCCATCTTCATGACGAACCCTCTGGATGTGGGTAAGTGGAAGAGCCTGCTCTGCCCAAGGCTGTAACTGCCTGAGTACTCTGCATAGGTTGAAAATTAAAGGTCACAAGTCCAGTGATCAGTCTGCAAGAATCTTCAGCCACCTCTACAGACATAGCATTTTCAGCATGCGCTCACTGTGACTTAGTATGTAGACTTAGTATGCTCTCTTTTTTAATTAAAATTATGACGCTCATATGTATGAGCAAGATATAAATATATTTTTTGGCCATATATCACCTTTGCCCATTCTAAGCAAATAAATAATGACTAATGTAAATAGCTTGCAAGTCTAATATTGTTAGCTAGTTTGCTTCTGAGCTAGCCAGCTGTATAGTGAGATCAGAATCAACAGAATAATCAAAATTACATTGTGTTCAGTCATAGTTCTCAGGGCAGATTGTGTGTTTGCAGAGAGTGAAGGGGCGGTGCTCCAGCGTCTGTGCAGTGAGTCGGTGCTGTTGATTCGTCGGGAGGATGTGTTGCAAAGATTGACAGCTGACACTCCACTGTCTGTGCTGACACAGGGTCACTCTGACCCACGCTGGAGCACCCTAGATGTGGAAGGTGAGTAAAGCCATCCCAACCCCTAATCAACTGTCTGCGACTCTTCATCATATGACCTATCAGCAGAAAACTGCATCATCTATGTCCAATATGTCTGTGCTGCAGAGAACCAAATGTGAACCAAAAATGAACCACAGCATTTGACTGTGTCAGTAGCAATTTATTAACTTTAAAAATAGGGGGTAGAAATCTTACCTTTAAACTGATCATTGGTCTTAATTTGTTTGAATTTATTTTGCTTGGTTAACAATCATGCCAATTATTTGAATAATCAGTTGGCAAGCAATCACAAAGTTTTCTCTTAATTGTATCTCACATTGTAGTTTTCTCTTTCTTGACAGCACGTTAGTGAAACAACTGAATTAGGCTACACTTTTAACTGAAATCCCTCTTTTAACTGCAGTGTACTAGCTTTGAGCTTTGTTGGAGACCTCCCCCTATTTCATAATTTTGTCCTAAAACAATGGAAGAATGACATTGATGTTTACATTGTAATCTGAGCAAATACAACTTCTACAAGTATAAGAAATGGCACGTCGCTTTATTATTTTGCTTCCTTCATTTCCCCGAATTTGTATATGTATTTACACAAAAACAATGTGAAAATAGCAGTTTCAGTTATTATGGAAGTTATTATGAGTTATTTTTCACCTTGAAATAACAAACACACTAATAGGCTTATATAGGTTCAGCTGAGTGCATGCCAAGATGTCTCTGATTAGGGTATGTTTGTATTAGGGTGACGCTGTGGGTATGTACCTTATGTACCTGTCTGTCCTTCTGTGTTTCCACAGGCCAAGTGAGGCAGATGTGCTGTGAGGAAGACTGTGATGATGAAGAGCAACCCAGGATGACCCACATTGTCATCCCAGCAGTATACAAGTCTGGTGTTACTCTGTTTGCTCTCAGAGACTCTGATGTTGGGAAGGAGCTTCTACAAGCCCCTGATCTACCCTTGCTTTGAAGTATCACGCAGGTTAATTACCCTGTCTGTGAGCAGACACGTTCCTTACCTATATGTACTGTACAGGATGGTACCTGCCAATGCTTGGACTGGACATGCTCCTCACTTGACCTGAATGTACTGTGAGAGGACTGTCTCATTTGGTGATTTGGATGGGCTGCTGATTCCAGTTGAAGGTACTTTTATAACCAACTAAATTGATATATTATGTTGAAGCCACAATCTCTGTGTTCAGAAATGGAGGGAGACAATGGTTCTTTCTGGGGCGCTGAATTGAAAGTAGTGACTGGCATTGAACCTTTCCTCTTTTTTTAGTGCCATTTTTTATTGTTTGGTGTCTTTAAACAGAATTTAGTCACAAAACATCCCATGATTTATATTCAAATTAAGCTGAGCGATGTTGTATCACCTCTGCTGCTGTCCCCAAATGTATCCCTGTTCCTTGATGTAAATAAACAAATCATTCAATAAATATTTACGATGATGAGAATAATCGTTAATGTGTTGCCTCTGATGTCAAGTTTATGCTAGCGCGAAACTACATTTCCCATAATGCTGCCAGGCAGTCTATGCGTTTTAGGGATCCATGCAGCTAAGAGATTTGCGCAGATTCTCCGAAATCCCGTGGGCTCTTTCATTAATTGCGCCTACTTCAACCGATCTAGGTTGTTTAAGAGTCAGTGGTGTGCCGAATTATTTGCCGCGTGATGCAACGTGACAAGTTATCAAAAGTTTTCTTCTGTCAAAAGCTTTTAAAACATGCATAGACTTTAACTGATCTCAAAGTAGGAGTGCCATTGTCGATCATAAAACGTAATTCAGGAACCCTACTTACTTAGTGTTAACCTTGTAGCGATTGTTTATGCGCATGGAAATTGACCCACGTGGTGAGCAACTCGTTCTTCCTTAGCCCGCGTGAATCCTACTCTACTCTGCAGTTACCAGCTGCGAGTGGACATAGCGTATCTGCAAGTCAAGCCCCATTCACTATTCCCCCGGAACAACAGAAGCAGGACGCGACAAGTCAGCTATAGACAAGGTAAGATGTGTATCTACAAATAAAAAAACATTAATAGTTTTCTAGTCTGGGTGTATATTCTGGTGCCTTGGTAAGATACTAGTCAGCGCCATATCTTTTTTTTTTTTAATGCAACTTTCTCATGCTGGCTTGTTGACTACAAGTTGCAGATTGAATCAATTAAAATAGTAGGGGAGTGTGAGTTCAGGGGTACTGCAGAAGCGCCTTGAAAACTTTTTTCATGTACTTGAAAGCATTGCTAGCTCGTCAGCTTTCTTGCCAAAAAATGTTTTGTGAACTTGCTAGCTAACTTCGCTAGTGGGTAGATTAACAGTGCAATTAGCCCGGTTAATTTACGTCTAGCAAGGTAGCAATATGTGGTTAGGAAAATATTTACAGACCACAACTTGGCCATCTAGCAATCTGAGAGCATGCAGCAGTTGCATAGTACAATAGTATTCCGAAATGACTTGTTGAAATACAATTGTCTGCTATCTAGAACAACAGTTAAATTTAACTACATATTGAACGTCAAGTACTATTTGCTTGTGAAAATAGCTGCTACTTTGCTTGTTATCTTGCTAGCAAGTTCGCGAAATGTACTACTTCGCTATTTCGAATCGCGTTCGCCAGTTCGTGTGATCTGATGAATCACATGAGAGTTAATTGAGAACCATGTGCATCTTGCAAATTCGCTTCTCTACACTGCTGACCTTGTTTGCCATATTTCGATTGCTCATAGTGTGGTATCTCCAGTGTTGAAATAGCCATGAAGGTCAGACCGATTTCACAACCCACCGATTTAACTCTGGGTTGGAAAGCAGTTAAGTGACTATAGGTAATGGGCAAAAGGTCAGGTATTGCTCCGGCTTGACCATACGTTTATTTGCTGTGTGGGGTAAGGAGAGGGTTATGTCTGAAAAGTTAAGTAAGTTTGAATAGAAAATTGCAACATGTTTTCAAATAAAATGCATTTATAACGTTTTAAAAGGGGAAACTAGAGGATGTGCATGTTGTACCAAAGAACATTAGCCTACTACGGAGTGTTCTCTTTCCACAAAGAAGCGAAATAAACAGTGAGTGAACTGAACGAACATTGTAGGTAGTGCCACCTCTCATAGTGGTAGCAAATGGGTCTCTTGGATAATTGCTCTGTTGTATTTCACATTACTGTAGGTGCATAGCTACATCACACTAGTCTGGTCTAATGAGTTGAGCATGGCCTTCCTGCAGATGACAGCTAATTGGAAAAGGGTGCTTTGTTTGTGGGTGTTCAGGTCCTGAGTACAATGACAGCTTTACTATCTAGGGATGTGAGCTCATGTCTTCATCAAAGGTCAACAGTTATTCACTGCTGAGGCCCTAATGGAACTTCAATCCCCATAGGTCAATTTTGCATGTAATTAAACTACTTGTCTCTGAAAGATTAATAAAATGAATGAAAAGGCATTCATGTTTAGCTGTGTGGAAAGTCAGTGCTTGTCTCAAGTCAGTGTCTTTGCCAGTATGGTCAGTCAGCGTTATAAGTTTATAAAAACAGATTCTCCTTTAACAGGTTTGGTAGTGTGTGTTTTGAGCTCATCCTTTCGTCTGGATTTCCACGAGGAGCTGGTGGGTCAGTGATGGTGAGCTGCAATTGATTGTGACACTTGTCTTCCTCAGTTGCCATGGCAGAGCGTGTGCTGGTCATTGGCTCTGGGGGCCGGGAGCATGCCCTGGCCTGGAAGCTTGCCCAGTCCCCACACATACAGCAGGTCCTGGTTGCCCCGGGAAATGCCGGCACTGCCGATTGTGGAAAGATTTCAAACTCAGGTGAGTTGATACATTACATTACATTACATTACAGGCATTTAGCAGACGCTCTAATCCAGAGCGACTTACAGTTTACATTTCTTTACAATCCATTTATACAGCTGGATATTAACTGAAGCAATTCAGGTTAAGTACCTTGCTCAAGGGTACAACGGCAGTGTCTTGAACCTGCAACCTTAACGTTACAAGCCCAGCTCCCTAACCATTATACCACACTGCCTGCCTTGATAGTCTGAGCTTTTTGGGGGCTGGGGGAGTGTACGTGACACTGCTGACGTTCTAATGCGACGTAAAATCACTGAACCTCTCGTCAGTTCTCATACTACCGTGCTGTCAGTCTTTATGCATTGGCTTTCTCCTGTGACTCAGGTACGATCAGTGTATCTGTCTTTGGTGTATTTCACAGACTGCTGTTTGCCATAACACTCAGTGATTTTGGATCAGGTCCCCCCCCACAGTGGCAGTGAAAAGCCTGTTAACTAACTCTGTATAACTAACACTATTATAGAGAATTAGTTTTTTTAAAATATTTCCCTCACTCTTCTCCCCTCTCTCCAGAGGTGTCTGTGAGCAATCACTCCATCCTGGCTCAGTACTGTAAGGATCACAATGTGGGACTGGTGGTGGTGGGGCCTGAGGTGCCCCTGGCTGCAGGTGAGAGCCATGCTCTGTGAATCCATCCTTTCATAGTCGTGCTGTTGGGCATAGTCTTATCTGGTACTCACAATCTGAGAACATATTTTCCCTGTCCCTCCCATGCTCCACCCCTGTCTCGCGGTCCCTCTCCTTCGTACTCTTTTGCCTCTCAGGGATGGTGGATGACCTGACAGCTGCAGGGGTGCCATGTTTTGGACCGTCGGCCCGTGCTGCCCAACTGGAAGCCAGTAAGAGCTTCTCAAAGAGCTTCATGGATCGCCATGGCATCCCCACAGCCCGGTGGCAATCCTTCACGGACCCACAGGAGGCCTGCTGCTTCATCCAAGGGTCAGTCAGGCGAGCGGGGTTGGTCATTTGGACAAGTTACTTGGGGAAGCAGGGGTTTTCAGTTAGGGAAGTGGGATGGGACGGGGGGAGTCAGTCAGTCAGTCAAAGAGGCTGGGGGGAGGGGACAGAGGCAGTCGTTGTGGTCAAGAGAGTCAGTCGGGGAACTGTACTTGTCACAATGACCATTGACCCCTCAGTGCTTGTCCAGGGCAGATTTCCCAGCGCTGGTGGTGAAGGCAAGCGGCCTGGCAGCAGGAAAGGGAGTCATTGTAGCACGAGATAAGGAGGAGGCCTGTCAAGCTGTGCAGGACATCATGAAGGTCAGTCTCTCCCTTCACTTCAGGGTCATCACACTCAACTGAAAGCCTCCTCTGTTTCAGCCCTGACTTTGTTACTCTTTAGGATGTGGGAGATTGTTTCACCTCATTGGATCTGCTGGGAAGGAGATGGAGATTATTGTGTGTTTGCACATGTTCTTCTATCTTAGCCCACTTTGGTCTCTTTCAGGACAAAGCTTTCGGCTCTGCAGGGGAGACAGTGGTGGTGGAGGAACTTCTGGAAGGAGAGGAAGTGTCTGTGAGTCTTACTTTCCTGATTTATTTATAAAATGGCCCCTTTCCAGAGTGATCCACAAAGCGTGTTGTGGAAAATTAGTCTCAAGCTTTTCAAATTATTTTCTAAGTCCTTTTTGTTCAGTTATTCATAAGTCAAATTATTTTCTAAGTCCTTTTTGTTCAGTTATTCAGAAGTCAAAGTCCCGTTTCGCTCAATTTTTCCGAAAAGCAGAGAAGAGGTTTGAGGCAGAAGATTTTCAAAGTTATTAGACTTTATTTCAGATGAAATCACAAAGCCGAGAGCATCTTGCAAGTTGCTCCAAAGTTCCTTTGTTTTACAATACCTTATATACCTGTTAGTTACATAACAGCTACCTCATTGGTTTTTTCTGGTCAATTTCAATTGGTCTTTATTTATGCTGACTTATCACTAATCACTCGGAAATAATGGTGGTTCACCATTAAATGGTCATTTCCTTTTTTCAACCCCCTCCCTGGGGGTAGTGACGTTTGCCACGTGCTCCGTTGACCATCAACGTGGCGTTTGTTGAGGCAGTGACGTTTGCCACGTGCTCAGTTGACCATCAAAGCGGCGTTGTCAAGTGCCTCAACCATCTTTTTATAATTGTGGTTCCGCTGTCTTTATACACATAAAAATAATAGTTTATTACATACTATTACACTATTCCACACCAAGCCATTTTAAACGCATTATAGGGATATTAAATATCTCTTCATGCTTTGACCGTGCTGCGTGTGATTATAAACATCACTTTCCAGTGTATGTGTGTGAGTAAATGCAAGTTTCAGTATATGTGCGTGAGTAAATGCAAGTTTCCATTCTCTACCTAGTTTCAGCTTTAACAGTAAATTCTAACAACCAACTTACAGAAGTGTCATACACCTGTGCAGACACCAAGGCACGGCACACCCCCTCTTTCTGATTGGGGGAATTTCATTTAGCTCGTTCGAGGAACCCATTTATCTTGGGGTGGCTCCGAGTGCAGAACACAGCTGCTACCACTCCTTCATTCTGTTTTAATATACTTTGACAGTTATTCTTGGCTAAATAATAGTTTAGACCTCATTAAGCGTTTGATCAGGAATACAGCTGCGAAACACGGCTGCATCAGCTCTGAAATTGTAGGGGCTTTTTGTCATGGGTTTTTTGTGCTAGATCACATGATCACATTCCATGCACCCAGCCTGTCTCTGTATAGGCCTAGTGGTAGTCACACTCTTTGCATACAGTTTGACTCTGCACAGTCCACCTGCGACAAGCTGTGTCACTACACCCAGCTCTCTCTGTTGTTTCATAAAGGGACATAAGCAGTCCTGTGGCTGACCCCTGGGGTTCAGGCCTGCCACTAGGTCCTGGTCCATCACAGTCATTGATTTTGTCTGTGGAGGAAGCACGATTCCCGTCAAGCGGAGGGACTGGAGTGCTGAGGGCTCATGAGGGGCGTATCCGGATAAACCACTAGCTCTGTGTGGTGATGCAGGCCACGGTTTGTAGTGTCACCCAGTGTAGTAGGGTTTCAGCCAGCAGGGCGTATCTGGCCTCATTGCCCAGACGTGGCACCCCTGTTGAGACACCATGTGCAATCTGTCTGTGACAGCGGTATAAATCATGTAGTCCTGCAGTGCAATAATTGCACAGCTCAGCTGGTGGACTGCAGAATGAAAAGCAGCAGTGGCTGGTTGCTTGCGTTTCAGCGCACATGCATACTTAGTGCAGTTCACCTCCCGTACAGAAAGGCAGCGTCTCCAGGCAGCTTTTTCAGAGCATATTGTACACACAAACATGGTTCTGGGGTGGATCCCCAAAAGGTCATTAAGTGCATCTTCGAACTAAATGGATCTTTAACTCAATCGTATAATGCATGATTATTTTACACGTGCCCACCGATACCTTCGCAATTAATGTGGCTCTTTATTTTGGTCGTTAATAAACAATTCACCCAGACCACTTGTAGATCAGTTCAAGAGTGCCAACACTATAGGCCAGTTCCATTGCTCGTGTGTTTTCTGTCAATGCACACTAGCACCCGTGACCTCTAAAATGCGTGAGGTCAGCCAACCACTGCTTTCCCACAGTGTGGTCCACCAGCCAAGCTGCGACAGCTGCTGCGCTAGAGCGCTGGTGCAGGCAGATCCAGGGTCCAGGGGAGTTATTGAACGATTAGAAAGGGGATACCCTGTAACCCAGTGGTTCCCAACCTTGGTCCTGGGGACCCCATGTGTAATTCAGTTTTTTATTACTGCTAGTCTCTTGATCAATTAAGGTTGTTGAAAACATCTGTGTAAGCTTTTTCTTTAAACTTTTTTTAACACAATGCAGGTTTAGCTCATTGCCAATTGCTCTGTCATTGAATCCTTCATTTTCAGCAAATAGTTTTGGTGACCAGCTGTCCACTTTCAAAAAGTAGGCCCCCACTGTTTTCACCGGTCTGTCTACAATTGAATCAATTATGCAAATATGTAACCAACAATGTATATGTATCAACAATTGTGTCACCTGACAAAGACCTACCTTTTGCCCAACACCAGTGCTATCTTGCGGATGTGTGTGTTCAATGCCTAGATACAATTATGTGTGTCTCCCTATGGGTCTTCCAATTGCAATCCACCATATCGTGGTCCAGGTACAATCCCTGGTTATATATATTTTTTGTCCCAGAACTCTGTGTTTTGTCTGACCTCACTGACTCTTTGCTAGTGTCTGTGCTTCAGCGATGGCTCCACTGTTGCTCCAATGCCCCCAGCGCAGGACCACAAGCGACTGCTAGATGGGGACCAGGGGCCCAACACAGGAGGCATGGGAGCCTACTGTCCCACCCCACAGGTAAGGTCCCAACACAACCAGGAGGTATAGAGGGACTATTGCCTAAGCTCCCAGGTGCACTGTCCCTGCACAGCAGGCATGGGATACTGGGAGTTAACCATCGTCTGTCTGTCTGTCTCTCCTGTTCCCTCTTTTTCTGTCCAGGTGTCAGAGGAGATACTCCAACAGATCAAAGAGACCGTGCTGCAGAAGACCGTGGATGGCATGAGGGAGGAAGGCGCTCCATATGTGGGTGAGTGAGGGTGGCACGGCTGGTGATGGGAGCGCACCAGAGAGGATTCTTGGAAAAAAATGAATGTGAAGCATTGAAATGCTTTACTTAAAAGTGCAGATGTTGTGTTGAGTGAATGCATTGATTGTCATTTTATTTCAATCGTGGTCTTTGATACTGATCCTGGATTGCAATCCACATTTGGTCAAAATGGTTGGGGTTTGAATTTGGGTTGAAAGGGTTGATCCTAGTACAGCAATTATTTTCATGATATTGAGTTAATTTTGATATTGCCTTACATGTACACCCATGGCCAAAGGTTTTGAGAATGACACAAATATTAATTTTCACAAAGTCTGCTGCCTCAGTTTTTATGATGGCAATTTGCATATACTCCAGAATGTTATGAAGAGTGATCAGATGAATTGCAATTAATTGCAAAGTCCCTCTTTGCCATAAATGAACTTAATCCCCAAAAAACCATTTACACTGCATTTCAGCCCTGCCACAAAAGGAATAGCTGACATCATGTCAGTGATTCTCTCGTTAACACAGGTGAGAGTGTTGATGAGGACAAGGCTGGAGATCACTCTGTCATGCTGATTGAGTTAGAATAACAGACTGGAAGCTTTAAAAGGAGGGTGGTGCTTGAAATCATTGTTCTTCCTCTGTTAACCATGGTTACCTGCAAGGAAACACATGCAGTCATCATTGCTTTGCACAAAAAGGGCTTCACAGGCAAGGATATTGCTGCTAGTAAGATTGCACCTAAATCAACCATTTATCGAATCATCAAGAACTTCAAGGAGAGAGGTTCAATTGTTGTGAAGAAGGCTTCAGGGCGCCCAAGAAAGTCCAGCAAGCGCCAGGACCGTCTCCTAAAGTTGTTTCAGCTGCGGGATCGGGGCACCACCAGTGCAGAGCTTGCTCAGGAATGGCAGCAGGCAGGTGTGAGTGCATCTGCACGCACAGTGAGGCGAAGACTTTTGGAGGATGGCCTGGTGTCAAGAAGGGCAGCAAAGAAGCCACTTCTCTCCAGGAAAAACATCAGGGACAGACTGATATTCTGCAAAAGGTACAGGGATTGGACTGCTGAGGACTGGGGTAAAGTCATTTTCTGTGGAAATGCCATTTCCGATTATTTGGGGCATCCGGAAAAAAGCTTGTCCGGAGAAGAAAAAGTGAGCGCTACCATCAGTCCTGTGTCATGCCAACAGTAAAGCATCCTGAGACCATTCATGTGTGGGGTTGCTTCTCAGCCAAGGGAGTGGGCTCACTCACAATTTTGCCTAAGAACACAGCCATGAATAAAGAATGGTACCAAAACATCCTCCGAGAGCAACTTCTCCCAACCATCCAAGAACAGTTTGGTGACGAACAATGCCTTTTCCAGCATGATGGAGCACCTTGCCATAAGGCAAAAGCGATAACTAAGTGGCTCGGGGAACAAAACATCGAAATTTTGGGTCCATGGCTAGGAAACTCCCCAGACCTTAATCCCATTGAGAACTTGTGGTCAATCCTCAAGTGGCGGGTGGACAAACAAAAACCCACAAATTCTGACAAACTCCCAAGCATTTATTATGCAAGAATGGGCTGCCATCAGTCCGGATGTGGCCCAGAAGTTAATTGACAACATGCCAGGGCGAATTGCAGAGGTCTTGAAAAAGAAGGGTCAACACTGCAAATATTGACTCTTTGCATAAACTTAATGTAATTGTCAATAAAAGCCTTTGACACTTGTGAAATGCTTGTAATTATACTTCAGTATACCATAGTAACATCTGATAAAAAGATCTAAAAACACTGAAGCAGCAAACTTTGTGAAAACCAATACTTGTGTCATTCTCAACTTTTGGCCACGGCTGTACATATATGCCATTTCGCTTTTTATCCAAAGCGACTTACAGTAGTGAATGCATACATTTTTCAGTATTTGTGGTCCCAGTGGGGATTGAACCCACAACCTAAGTGTTGCCAACACCATGCTCTACCTACTGAGCCACACAGAACCATATCGATGCAGCGCTCATGATGCAGCCTAATGTGCATGTTTTTATGGCTCTTTGCATTAAGGAAATGGGACGTCTGTTGAAAGGATGTTGTGCACTCTACCCCACACGTCTCCCTTCTAGACACGCTGTTACCCTCTGACTGTCTCCTACTGTAGGTGTGCTGTATGCTGGGCTGATGATGACCAAGGAGGGGCCAAAAGTCCTGGAGTTCAACTGCCGCTTTGGCGACCCTGAATGTCAGGTGAGGGGGTGGAGCTGGGGATGCAGTCTGACATGGGCCCAATTTCAAAGTGACCCCTTGAGTCCTCAAGTCCTCAACTTTGGAGTCAGAAGTGCCACGCCCTAGGGCGGCGGTATTCAAATCCAGGACTCGAGGTCTGCAGTGTCTGCAGGTATTTGCTCCAACCACGCACTACACCACCTGATTTTGAATAATTAGTTTACCTCCTTGGTCCAGGAAGTGAGCTAATTAGTGAAATCCGGTTGTGTAGTGTGTGGTTGGAGCAAATACCTACAGACACTGCGGACCTTGAGGCCTGGATTTGAATACCCCTGCCCTAGGGACTAAGGGTTCTAGAGTAAACTTGTCACAGTAAGGGTGACAAGTATCAGCCTTCAAAATCACCCTTGATGAAGGGAAAAACCCAACGGAGATATTGGGCTAAGAAGGGGGTGTCCCAGAAACCACCGCAAACATCCCAAAACCACCACAATCTACAAACAACAAGCCTCCCAACCAGCTGGTGCCAAAATTGCAGATTATTCACTACAGACTACAGACTTCCCACATAAAAAGCTAAATAAGAATGGCCACCTTCCCCACAAGAACACAAATAATAAAAATGATTATTATTATTATTATTATTGTCCTGCGATGGAGTGGCGACCTGTCCAGGATGTATTCCTGCCTCTCGGCCAATGTATGCTGGGATAGGCTCCCGCCCCCCCGCGATCCTGACCAGGAATAAGCAGGTTAGATGATGAATGAATTATTATTATTATTTAGCTTGTAGGTGTTGATATAAAAAGGCAAATTCCATCTGGTACACATTTATTTCTGAATGTCTTAAAGAAGGAAAAAGATTGTCTACCAGCTTTCACAGTATTTGATTCATACTTTTATTCAGCTGTTTCTGTATACGTGCCTAGATTGCCATCTCAGAAACTAAAATGTTGTGAGATGCATGCTGTAGTTGGTAAGATGAGAGTAGCGGCACCCAATTGGCATGTGATCAAAACGAGAGCACTCGCTAAGGGCTTGAAGCAGGGTTACTCAAATCTGGCCCAAATCCAAATTTGGTCTTGGTTGTCCTTTCTCTCAGGCAGTTAATTGAACAATTTGAGCAAATGATTAGTGTCTTCGCACTTGACTCTGAGGTAGGAGTGGGCGCTATACCGGTATGAAAGTGACTACCGGTATTATGCTGCGCCACGATATGGATTTTGCTATACCGTGGATACCGTTACATATTCATAAATTCTAATTTGGCATTCATATTTTTTTTTTTTAAATTTCAATTGAGTGATAGTAGTTAGTAGCTACATCTATTTTTTATTTTAATCTAACCTCCAGGTTCCTACGAAAAAAAGAAGCATGTTAATATGTTGACCTATTTTTTTGAGCGGACGTTTTATGCATTTGTTGCGCGCATGTAGCAACAAACAAGCGTGCAGGCAGCTGCAGTTAGCAGGCAGACTACGTACTAATATTTAAAGCCTATTACAAGTGCAAAAGCGAAAATTTGCGAACACGCAGAAAGTGATGTTGCTCAAGAGCAGGATGATGACGAACTGGTTAAAAAGAAAGGGGGCTCCTCTGTCGTTTGGAACTGGGTTGGGTTCAAAGTTGTGTCGCCATGTTGTTTTAGCCAAAGGTGGAAACACCAGCAACCTGTTTACCCACCTGAAAACCATGCATGTCCGTGAATATGAGGAATGTACCCGAATGCGTGAAACAGTTAGCACAGGAGCTCGCCCGAAGACAAGCCAGACTCCCACTCAGCAATCAATCAAGTCATAATTCGCTGCCGGTACTCGCTATAACTCTTTCTGGTTATATAAGGTTAAGATACATATTTTGCCTTAACTAATGTCATTTAACTAAGAAGGGCTATTAAAATGTGATTCAGATTTTTTTCTCATATATCGTGATATCATATCGATATCGTCTGGACAGTGAAAAATATTGTGATATGAATTTTAGCTCATATCGCCCACCCCTACTCTGAGGTAAAGGGAGTGTGGAGTAACAGCGGCACTCGACCCACGGGGACCGTGATTTGAGTAACCTGGGCTTAAGACAGGGGTGCCCAGGTTTTAGATCTCGAGGATCAGACCTGGGCACCCCTGGCTTAAGGGGCAACATTGGAATTCGGCCATAGACTCATTCTCAAGAACTGTGTTTTACGCCGTTCTGTGACATTGCCTTTCAGGTCCTGTTACCGCTGCTGAAGAGCGACCTTTACGAGGTTCTGCAAGACACACTGCAGGGCAAGTTGGCCTCCAGCTCCCCCTCTTGGCTGGACAAGACCACTGCCGTTACTGTGGTCATGGCTAGCGGTGGCTATCCGGGAGACTACAAGAAAGGTGTCGAAATCACAGGTGATGCAATTTCAGTTATCCCTGTTATCGCAGGTACACTCCACCTCACATTTTCACATTTTGCATTATGATTTTGCACTTAAATCAGTGGCATTAGGTGGCCTCCCGGGTGGTCTAGTGGTTACAACGTTCGACGATGGCCACTGTGACCTGGGTTCGATTCCACCAACCGCACTCGTATGAGCTCTGGCCGGGAGTGCCACTAGGGGCTGGCAATTGGCTGTCCGCCCCAGGCTGGGGGGAGGGAAGCCGATGCGAGTTCGCTGCGTATAGGAGTGGCCCTGTGTGCGCATACCGGAGTTACAGTGACGGCTTGGAGGGTTCCGGCTTGGAGGAGGCGGTGCCCAACCGTATGTTACTGCCGGTATCAGGACTACGGCACCAAACTCATAAGATATGAGGGAGTGGGATAATTGACGTAAAAAGTGAGGGGATAATTTGATATTAAAAATGGGGAGAAAAACAGCAGAAAGAGAAATTGGGCGGGGGGAGGGAAATCAGTGGAAATAGGAGTGAGGAATGTTTTGAGATGTGGAAAATTCACGCAGTCAAATTACATCTCCATGACCATTTTGCCAATATGAATAACTTACAGCAAATTTTGTTGTAATATTTGTGTTTTCTTTTCACAGTATTATAGACACACATGTTGTTTTCCTTTCCCTTCCTGTCAGGCAGGCTTACTAAGATTACTGTTTTTGTAATGGTTCCACCTAGGTTTCTCTCAGGCTCGGGAGCAGGGGCTGCTGGTGTTCCACGCTGGCACTGTGCTGAAGGAGGGCAAGGTTCTAACGAGCGGAGGGCGTGTCCTGACTGTCACCGCCGTGCGACCGAGCCTGGAGACCGCCCTTCACACTGCCAACGAGGGCGTGGCCGCCGTTGACTTCCCCGGAGCGGTGTACCGTAGGGACATTGGCCACCGGGCCATCGCCTTCCTGACCCGCTCCAGGTGTGTGTGAGGGTCTGCTTTGCAGGTTGCTACGTGACCAGCGTTCGGCCTGTATTTTGTAGTTTTGTAATAGTTTTTTTACATTTTCAGAATGTTGAATACGTTATAAATGTACTGGGTTTATTCTTAACGATAAATGTACAGGGTGACCCCTCTATCAGCCTTTCTGTGCACCCTTGGCTTCTCACCCTTGGCACATTAATTATTATTCTTGTATGGAGAGGCTATAGGAAAAACATCTTTGTCAGTGGAGGTAGCCTTTAATGTCGTTTTTGTATGTTTTTTAGTTTATCCCCCCCCCTCTCCTAAACTATACCTAAAATGGTCTTGGAAGGCCATTGGGCATATCCACCAGATTCAGATCTACTTTCTGCTTCTATTTGACCAGCTTAAATCCTCTCTGCCGCATTCAGAGAGTTGAGCTGGCTGGGGTTGGGCCTCCAGCTTTTCCAGTAGGTGTGAATGTCCATATGAGGATGTCTAGCCCAGGTTGCGCGGGCAGGGGTGGGGGGTGGAGGAATGTGAGGGCTCATGGGATGGTGGAGTGTGTGTTCGCCACACATTACATTATACATTAGCCGGGCTGTATTGTTCTGTGTATGTTTGAGTATCTGTAAACTTGCCTTCCATGACAGTGGGTGTAAAGAGATGCTGTTTCTGTACTATGATCATGTGATTGATTTTTTTTAGAACAGAACTCAAATAAAACGCTAGCATCCAAACAATCTGATTTGTTTCTGTTTGTTAGTCATCTTGCATCAGTGTTAAATTCGGAGTTGGGTACTTCCTCATCAAACTCTATTCTCTTTCTCATCAATTGGAATGTAGACTCTAGATGAATGAACGTGCTAACGACCATATGTAATTAAATTGAGTGGTTTGATCCGCTGCAGAAATCTGCTTTAAAGCACTGAAATGTGTCAGAGGAAAAGCCCCCCCTAAAAAAAAAAAAAAAAAGAAAGAAAATTGGATCACCGTGTTTAAGTGCAGACTAATTCAGGCATGACCCGTTTTCCATCACATAATAGCCAATCTCCAGTCTTCTCAGGGTTCCACATCATTCTTAGTTCCACACCTCCTAGAAACGCATAGAAATGGGATGTTTATAATGTTTGTGATGTTTTGTGTGTAAAGAGGCATGGCGACAAGAGTAGTATCCACTGCTACTCAGTGATGGAGAATTGCACTGATTGACCTCAGAGTTCTGCTGTCTGCAGGGGTCTGACCTACAAAGAGAGCGGAGTGGACATTGTGGCAGGAAACAGGCTAGTGGACGCGATCAAAGCTTTTGCCAAAGCCACCTCTCGCTCAGGTATGCCCCCTTGAGCGTCCATGAAGGGAGTGCGTTTGGCTCCTGTTGCACCTATATTCCTGCATCAGGCACTCCACTGGTCAGACTTTGTTCTGGCCAAGGCCTCTGGTATTGTAATACTATAAAAGCAGTGTGATGCACTAGGTGTACTAAAACACCTTCTAATCATGAAAACAACACAGGTGATGCACTGAAACTACTTCTGCTGCTGAAAACACTGATCCTATTCCCTCCATTCCGTATATTCTCTGGTGAATGATACTAGAGGAATTTGTAGGTAGTCATGGGAGATTGAGGTTTCGTGCAACCAAAAATGAGCAGAGCAATGTATGCCATCAGTCACTCAGTGATTTGAACCAATCATTGCGTTTTGCTGTGGAGAACAAAATCTTTTTATTGGCTCAAGTAAGTGATTGATTGACAGACCATTGCAGCTCCACCCGTTATGGGGTTGGGGTTGTTGGTGCCCAAACCAATAGTCCTATATGGACATACTTTACATGCAATTTGTATTTTCACTGTTGCAGAATTTAGCTTTTCGTTCCTTTTGTGCAACTTAATTTGGCTTTGTCACCACCCACTACCACAGCAGACATTGGTTAAGTTACTCTTACTCAGTACAAGTATTGAATACAACTTTGTATTTGAAACTATGTCGACTTTTCAGTGTTTACAAATGTGGTATTACCTGGCAGTAGCCAGTTTGCTTGCCACACTGAGATCTATAGTGGACATTCTAATGGGGTTTGAACAGGATAGTAAAATTCAAGAAGTTGTTGGAGTTCGGGCAATTCCTAAACCCTTTCCAACCCCCTAAACTGCATATTAATGTCCTTATCCAGTTTAAAGGGATAAGATATTTCTAACAAGATTGGCATCAGTTGACAAGCTGAGATTGAAAGGTGCTAGCTTTGCTAGTAAGCTATAAGTCGTCAGGTCATATTGTTAAACACCTTGACTAAAAATTTCATCTGCAGGTCAGCAATTCAACAGCTCCAAAAATAGTCATTATAGTAAGACCATACATCTGAGCACTGGAGACAACAGTACTTGTATCAATTGGAAACGAGCCCGAGTGGCCAGTCTACTGAACAATAAAACATTGACAGTACTGCATCAACAATGCACAAAAAAAAAAGAAGTGGATTTTGGTTAGTGCAACTCTTTGGTTTAGAGTTGTATGTGACACATTCCCCTTCAGACTCCACTTCTTTGCTAGTAATGTGGATTAGGTCAGATTTTTCTGTGTGTTCTCCATATAGGACAAGCAAAATACACATACAGCCATGGTAAGCCAGTGCCAGCCCTAAGAGTGGTATTATTTAAAAGAGCTAGTGTATTTGGTACCATACACAATATTGTGTATGATCATAAACCTATGGTGAGTGCAGCAACCTCGCTCTCATTCTCTGATGTCACAAGTACAAGAGCATTATTATCTGCCTCTCCTGCAGGGTGCAGTGCTGAGCTGGGTGGTTTTGCAGGGGTGTTTGACCTGAAAGCTGCAGGATTCAAAGACCCCATCCTGGTTTCTGGGACCGATGGAGTTGGGACCAAGCTCAAGGTACAATAACCGGGAACCTTCAACTGAAATAATGGGAATGCCTTGTCTTTCTAATTTTACCAGGGGGTTCGATCAAGTTACTTTCACGGGTAACTTTAAAAAGATGTCAAAGGACTGCCAAGAGATGTCTCTCACTGTCAGGTACATTTCTGTTTGATGGTGAAGATGGGTCATTTTTGGATTATGTTGAAGGTGGGTGATGTTGAAAGTAGCACAAAATAGCCTGGTATAGATGATTAAAAGAACGAAGGTGGAACCCGCACACTGTGTGTAGAAAAGGGAATATCCCAAAACGAGGCGAAGGCTCGATGTTTAATTAAAGTCTTTTAATCGACAAGAGACAGACAGACGTTTCGGTCAAATGACCATCATCAGTATAACAGTATATCAGTATATCATCAGATGGTCATTTGACCGAAACGTCTGTCTCTTGTCGATTAAAAGACTTGAATTAAACATCGAGCCTTCGCCTCGTTTGGGATATTCCCTTTTCTACACACAGTGTGCGGGCTCCACCTTCATTCATTTATTTATCGTGGCTATTGCAGCTTTTGAACCTACGCACCTGTGGTTACAATTACACGGTTGGCGCGGCTTCACCCCTCTACAACGATTCTGGTATAGATGATGAAATGTTCTTGTGGAAGGGCTGCTGATGTTTGACCCAGCAACTGATCGTAAGGATAGAATTGAGAACATTCAATGGAACCACAGTGTCCTTCCATGGCTGGCCCTTTTATACAATGTTGAGGAAACGGCAAATGTGTGTTGCTTGATTTTCTTCGTTTCTGTAAATCAACCACTGTCTCAATTTCATGTTCCTTGTTTTTGTAGATCGCCCAGGCTTGTGACTCTCACGGCTCTCTGGGTCAAGACCTGGTGGCCATGTGTGTGAATGATGTGTTAGCACAGGGAGCCGAGCCCCTCTTCTTCTTGGATTGCTTTTCTTGCGGGAAACTGGATGTGGGTGTTGCCTCCACTGTGATTGGTGGAATAGCAGAGGCATGCAGCAAGGCTGGCTGTGCTTTGCTTGGTGAGAGGTCCTTCTTGAATTAAAGTAGAGGATAAAACACAATTTAATTGTAATGAAATGCACTATATCTGAACTTCTGTCAGGAGCATAAACCAGGTAGAAGTCCAGTGTCTGGGGTTATTTCTTCCTGTAAGATGAATGTTTCAGCTTTATTTCATATCTGGGCTTGGTGGCATTATGTGCATTCCTAGTGTAACCCTTTTACCCCTTTTTATTGGATCCAGCCTTTCACATTTTTAGTACTAAAATACACCCGACATCATTGCTGTTTGTTTTCATCCCCGCATATACATTTAATTGTGTTCAAAATTGTCCATCTGTTGCCGAGTAGCCATGTTCCTGCCTCAGGCGTGAGCGTGTGTATGCGTGTATGCGTGTATTTTTGTTTGCGTTTGGCGGTGTCATGCAAAATCCTTGTATCCCCAGAAAATTTAATTCTGAGGAACAACAAAAAACTGTTTCTTTCTTGCATTTGCCAACACAACATTATAGATTAGTCACATTGGGGTTTTGAACCAACTTTATTAATTTAGTTATGAGACCGTTGCAGTACATGGAGCTGGATGAGAATGTTCTATATGTGTAAAAAACAGACAAAGGGGTTTTTAGCATGACAATATGTCTGTTCCAATGTGTGTGCTCAGGGGGTGAGACCGCAGAGATGCCTGGGGTGTACGGCCCCGGTGAGTATGACCTGGCAGGCTTCTGCGTGGGGGCCGTGGAGCGGGACAGACTCTTGCCCAGGCTGGAGGACATCGTGGAGGGGGACCTGCTCATCGGGGTGGCCTCCTCCGGGGTGCACAGCAATGGATTCAGCCTGGTGCGCAAGGTCCTGGAGAGGGCTGGCCTGCAATACAGCTATCCTGCTCCCTTTGGGAAACCTGGACAGACTGTGGGTATGTCTCACTTTAGCCAGGCGTACTCAGTCTTGGAGAGAAATGTACTCTCTGATTGGGTTTGCAGGTTTTTCTCTTCAAACATCAAACACTATGGGGCCCTGGGGTGAAGGGGTAATTGGTTCTTTTAAAATAACCTCTAGCTCTAGGGAGTAATTGCATCTGGTCATCCAGGACCAGGGCAGAAAGATCAGCTGCACATTTTGAAGAGATTAATATTGAAAGTGAACTTTTCTGACCACAGTCTGACTCCTCTCTCACTCCAGGGTCTGTGATCTGAGCGTGTCTTCTCTCCTCTCTTAATAGGGGAGGTGCTGCTCACTCCTACAAAGATTTACAGCCGGCTCCTTCTGCCAATCCTGCGCAGTGGAGCTGTGAAAGCATACGCCCACATCACTGGGGGTGGTCTACTAGAGAATATCCCCCGGGTGTTGCCTCCCAACCTGTCCGTTGACCTGGGTAAAGACCATATAGTATTCTGAATGAATCACCTCCAGGAAGCCATCTGCTGAAATTTCTTTTTCTCACTCAGTAAAAATACAACAGTTAAGAATTAAATTCAAGTTACGTTTGCTTCCTTGTTTTTCTTTGTGGAAGGGTAAGCTGTGGCCAGAAGGGAAATGGCTTCTTACTTCGTGGTTTCTTACCTAGAGCCTGTTCAGGGCCTGAGCCTGTGCCTGTTCAGGACCTGAGCTATTAGTGAGTGATATGTAAATGGTCGTGTCTTGTGCCACATGTGTCAGGGGTTGTGTGTGAGTGAGTATGTCCAATGTGCACTGGGTGAACACTACCGGTCAAAAGTTTTAGAACACCCCCATTTTTCCAGTGTTTACTGACATTTAAACAGGTAAAGTCCAGCAAATAACCTGAAATGGTACAAAGGTAAGCCGTAAACTGGCAGAGGTTAAAAAGAAAAACTTCTGCAGCAATGGAAGTAAATTAAGCCTTGAAAGTTGATGCAAACAATTCTTACAGCTGTCCCAACTTTTGTTGATTACTTTGTTGATTACAAACCCTCTGTCTGTATAAAAGCAGTGGTGGAACAGACTGTTACTACACCCTCGGAAGCATTATTTGGACAATATTTAACTGCAGGAAGTAGTATATTGGCGAGAAAAAGGCAATTAACAAAGGAAGACAGACAGACCATAATAACCCTTAAAAGTGTAGGTCTTTTCTTTAGAGAAATTGCAAAGAAGGCCAAGGTGTCAATGAGTACAGTTTCCTACACCATCAAAAGGCACTTGGAAACTGGAGGAAACTCTTGACAGGAAGAGGTCTGGCAGACCCAAAGCCACAACAAAATCAGAAGACAAGTTTGTGAGAGTCAACAGCTAGGCAACTCACAGGACAACAGCTTCAAGCCCAGTTTAACACTGGTCAAAGTAAGGAAGTCTCAGTTTCAACTCTGAAGAGAAGACTTTGAGCTGCAGGTTTGACAGGTCGTGTGGCAGTAGGAAAGCCATTGCTAAGATGGCAAAATAAGAAACGGAGGCTTGCCTTGGCCATGAAGCACCGCCAGTGGACTACTGAAGACTGGAAGAAGGTGTTATGGACCGATGAATCAAAAATTGAAATCTTCGATCACGCAGAGTTTTTGTACGCCGTCGAGTAGGCGAAAGGATTGTTCCTCAGTGTGTGGCACCAACTGTCAAACATGGAGGAGGAAGTGTGATGGTGTGGGGCTCTTTTGCTGGATCCAGAGACGGCAACTTGCACAGAGTGACAGCATTTTGCAGCGCTATGCAATACCCTCTGGTCTACACCTAGTTAGTCAGGGGTTCATCCTACAGCAAGATAATGACCCAAAACATACCTCCAGGCTATGTCAGAACTGCCTTAGAAGAAAAGAACAAGACGGTAGGCTTCAAATCATGGAATGGCCAGCAGTCTCCAGACAGCCTCCAGACAACCCCATCAAGCTGGTTTGGGATGAACTGGACAGAAGGGTGAAAGCAAAGCAACCTACAAGTGCAACACATTTGTGGGAACTTCTGCAACAGTGTTGGGAAGAACTTTCCAAACAATATTTGATTTCCATTGTACAAAGAATGTCACGAGTGTGTTTGGCTGTTATATCTGCAAAACGTGGCTACTTTGATGAGTCAAAAATGTAGATTCAATTTTGTTAAACAAAACGATTCCATGATTTATTTTTCATCTCCAATTGTTTATTTGTTCTATGCTTGAATTTCAGAGTACATTGAAACATTAAACTGAGAAAATGGAGGTGTTCTAAAACTTTGACCAGTACTGTATGTAAAGTAGTTTTGTCTATTGTCAACAGTATCCGTGGTTGATATGGTAAGTAGATGATCTGCATCAGAGGTTATAAGTGAAACGGGTTTGTCGCGGCCTTTCCAGATGCCTCTCGTTGGAGTATCCCGGCTGTGTTCTCCTGGTTGCATCAGGAGGGGGCTCTCTCGGAGGGCGAAATGGGGCGCACCTTTAACTGCGGGTTGGGCGCAGTGCTGGTGGTGGGCCAGCAGGAGGCCCAGCGGGTCCTGAGGCAGGTACAGGCCCAGGAGGAGGCCTGGATCGTGGGTTCACTGTCACATAAACAGCCAGGTGAGCGACACTCTCTCGCCATTTCTTATGCACGCACACAACTGGGCAAGCCAGGTGAATAACCACGTGACGTGCACAAGTACACTACGGGAGGAGGGATGGTGCAGGAATCCCCAACACTGGTCCTAGAGAGCTATTTCTGCTATTTTTCAATTAATTGATCAATTAAAGCAGTTGATTACACAGTTAGCCCATGTCACATGGTCGAATTGGTTGCTGATTTTAAGGTGAAAACAGAAACCAGGATCAGTGTTGGGGAGCCTGGGTTTAGCGTGTGCCCTTTCCTCTCTTCCTCTCTGTGGGAGGACCATAGTGTGTGCGTGTGTGTTGTGTGACCTGCCAATGACGCATTAAACATCCCAGGAAAAGATCCAGCAAATACAGCCCACTGTTTAGTGAAATGGTGTTTGAGAACTACATGGTTCTTTGTGGACAATAAAAATCAGTGGTTGATTGGAGTGCGTTGTGTTCATATTGGGGGGGAAAAACATTGTTGATTGACTGTCTGTAAAGGGGCGGAGCTAGTGGTTATCCGGAACTTACAGTACAGCCTCCAGATGGGACCGAAACACTCCCCTGACACTAGTGCCCTGAAGAACGGAGCTGGGGATGGAGACGGCGCCCCCCGCAGGAAGACCAAGGTGGCTGTGCTCATCTCTGGGACAGGCATGTACCCAGCCCGAATCACCAGAAATACAACGTTCACACTGATTTAGCAATACAGTTGATTACGCTGTGTGTAACTAATGCTGGTCAGATGTATTTTTCATATGTGATCCTACATCGTAGTTCAGGGCAGCAGTATTACCAAATTTTCTCTCATTAAAGTTCTGCTCCCTGCACAACAGATGTGAAATTGTTATTCATTGGAATTGATGTGTATATTGTAAGTAGACAAAATATTCTTCTAAATTGAAATTGTATAATTAAACTTCAGATTATTCAATTATAATACAGAGAATGCCAGACGGAGTCACTTTTTAGAGTCACTTAATGCTCAGCGTACACCTTGGCTGTTTCTCTCAGGCACAAATCTGCAGGCCCTGATTGAACAGGCGAAGAAGCCCTCCAGCACAGCAGAGATTGTGGTGGTCATCTCCAACAGGCCTGGTGTCCTGGGGCTGAAGAGGGCCTCCTTGGCTGGCATTCAGACCCGGGTGAGCATCGGCTCACACCCTACTCTGCCCATCGCCCTCCCTATCTCCCTCCCAACCACCCGTAACTCCCTTTCACTGCTCCCGTGTCCTCCTACCCCTCAGCCTCTGTATCCGTCACCATCCGTGCGTCCATTTCTTTCTTCTGTTGTGATTGGTTTTCTTCTCCCGAACTCCACGTCTCTCTGTGTTAGCTGCAGTCCTCATCCATCTCTGTGTCTTCGGCTGAATCTCTGCAGTGTATTCATTCTGTCACTGTTGGACAGGAATCACCCGGTGGCATTAGCCTAAGGGCTAATATGGAGATCCCCCCCCCCCATGCATGTTGTCAGATATAGGCTAATCTGCAGCCCTGTTGTGCTCAGTGGGGTGGTGCAAGTTACAGTGCTATCTGTACATTTGTTTCTGTCATCAGGTGGTGGACCACAAGCTGTACGGCAGCCGATCAGAGTTTGACAGCACCATCGGCCGCGTGCTGGAGGAGTTCAGTGTTGAGATAGTGTGTCTAGCGGGGTTCATGAGGATCCTCACCGGCGCCTTCGTGAGAAAGTGGAACGGTACTACACCTCAGCGAAGTTACCTGACACAGAATCAACAGCCCAGACTAGCACTGAATCACCAACGTTAAAAGTTGTTTTAGTCTAACACTGGGTTGCCAACGCAGAGCTGCTTTTAACACCGGAAGGGGTTGTGTAATGAAGTCAAATGAAATGAACTGAAATCACAAACACTGAAATGTTTGATTTGTGGATGAGGGGAGCACAAATCTCCATGTCCATGTTCCCCTTTTCAGGAAAACTGCTGAACATCCACCCCTCTCTGCTACCCGCCTTCAAGGGCGTCCACGCCCAGCGCCAGGCCCTGCAGGCTGGAGCACGGCTCACAGGCTGCACCGTGCACTTTGTGGTGGTGAGCCCGTTTCTCTACATCCTGCACAGTTTCTCTGGGCCAGGGTTTTCAAAGGTTCCACAGTCTACCCTGCACTCCTCTCCTCTCTATTAAACACACTTTAGATGCTCCGGCCATATTTATGCCATTGGAGACACTGATTGGCTGAGAATTGGAAATGCCTGTTCTGTGGGATTTCTATGGTGTACACAGTACACATTTCATCCCTCTACTGTCCGTGGAGGATTCCATTTCTGTGACAGGGTTTTGGTGACTGTTCGAGTAAGCAGTGGTCCAATGGGGTGGCAGGCCTTGACGTGTTTTCATGTAATGGCATTGACCACACTCTGCCCAGGAGGAAGTGGATGCTGGAGCAATCATTGCTCAGGAGGCGGTGCCTGTGCTGGTGGACGACACGGAGGACAGCCTATCAGAGCGTATAAAGGAGGCGGAGCACCGCGCCTTCCCGGCAGCCCTGGAACTGGTGGCGAGCGGAGCCGTGAGACTGGGGGACGACGGGCGTATCGTCTGGAAGGTGGCAGCACAAGAGTAGAGTTCCTCCCGTCTTGACACCAGGATCAGACTGATTGGAACAGTTCAAGTAACTAAAAAATTTGACCAAAACTCAAACCACACTAACTTCCAGAACTGGTGCAGGGTTCATAAAACAGGGGTTAAGGCAGTGGGACACATTGATCCAAACCGGAACCAAGTAGCTCCTTTTGGTTACGTAGCTAGTTTACTTCTGGTTTGGCACCAATAATTCTGAGTCTGCCTTAACCCTATTTTATTAATTGATACTGATAGATCCACTGAGCCTCACATTCCTCAAGTAAAAAAGCTTCCCCTCTCTCCAAACCTACTCAACCATTCCCTTAATAACATACGATCAACAATGAACGTATGATTACTGACTATGGCAGTGGTGCCTGCAATCTGAAATGGACGCAGCAGTAACCACCCCATTGCTTGGAGCCCATTGGTAACTCCAGTGCTCACGTGCTACGACAGACACTCCAAAGTGAATTTTCTCACTACGATCATTCAAATTAGGTGGGACTGTACGAATGTTCTGCACGAATGTTCTGCAAGTGTTCGAAATGAGATTTACTGTTCTTGTTTGTCAATGAGATGCATGAAGATGTTTTACAACAGGTATTGGGAGGGTCAATCTAGTTATAGTACAAAGTAGTTTTTGTGTGTGTTTACAGCATGCAACTGTGGAAAGCGTTCATCTTTCTGGCTCTGCATTAAACTTACTCTGTTCAATGGCATGTTTTGTGCTGTCTAATCCTCCTTTGCACATTAATATTGCATATATTCATACAAGTCATTTGTCAGGGACATAGGAAAAACATTGTTACAATGTAAAAAAACTAAACAAACATCAGATGTTTATAGCCAAAGGCTATTTAAGGATCCATTTACCTTTATTCAGTACAAAAACAAAAGCAGACCAACCAGTGACTTTGCTTGTATATAACACAAAAAAGTTCAATTGTTGCTCGGATCCCTCTGTCTTCTGACAGGCTGCTGTCTGGTTCAGTTACTCTTATGAAAAGGCCTGTGTGTCAGTGCTTCCTTGCAACGCTGACCCATAGCAGATGGACACAGTTGTAAGAAAACAGCAGCTACTAACAGAAGCCACACGGTGTCCTTCGGGGCTGTTGTAATGAGTCCACTGTGGAGCAGGCAGAGAGGAGGTCAGACGGAGTATTCCAACAACGGCTCTCCGGGTAAGTCAGCCAGTACCATGGCCCTGAACAACTGTGCTCCCCTGGTGACTGGGATTGTAGGGCGACTCATGTTCTGCAGAAGCGCAGTATGGACAAGCTCTCCCTCCCGGCACGTCGGGACAGACGCACCTCCCCTCGCAGCCCAGACTGGCCCAGCAGATCAATGATCTCCTCTGTGGAGGAGAGACAAGAAGCACTACAGTATCCATCAATGGAAATGAATGCCACGAGAGTAGCCGACACCGGTTTTATGATTAACACAAGTAGAGCTGTCTCACCTGGGACATTCTCTGCAATAGTCACTAAGTAGAATAGTCCATGACTGGACAGCAACTGTGGAACCAGAGGGAAAAACCTGTCCATCACCTCTCGGCCCCGCGTCCCTCCGGCCCAGGACGCCTCAATGCCACAGCTGCCAACCTGGAGACGCAAAGGATTGTGCTCAAATCAAAGATCATTACGTCCCCAATGTGATGGTGCCATGATGGTTTAATAAAAAATAAATTTAAATAAAAAAAAAAAAAAAAAAAAGTAATACAACCATTAGATTTGATATGTTGGTTTCTACAGACTATTGCCTGGTACATCGCAGCACATTTGGCACACACAATATTTTTAGAGATGTGTATATCAGCTAGGCCAGAGAGATCTCAGGATGCTTTTACAATAACCATATTTGAAAAAGACTTGGTTAAAAATGCATTCAGTCACTGAGATGCAAGAGTCTGTGGCCCCAGTTCACACTGCTAATTCAGATACAAGTTCTGTGACATGGTAAGCTTGCAGCACACTGCTGTATTTATGTGGTTACCTCCTCTGATGGGGTAACAACGTATGGGGGGTTGAACAGCATTACTTCAACCTTTCCACACAGCCTTGGCAGGAGACAGTCCACCTGACACCAGAGAAAGACTGATAAAAGGACTCACACTGTCATGTCAGGGTCCATACACCAAAAATAAGATCATCACATGTTATCGTGCAAATTTAACAACACTGTTGGGCTGGAGTAGCTATATCATTAAGGAGAAATGCAAGTAACCAAAATCAGTGTATGAACACTGTTGAGAACGTGAGGAAAACAAAGACTTGGAGGCTGACAGCTCAAAGGACAGTAAAGGGTGCTTTCACATGTCATTCTAATTTGCACTGGAGAGCGACGGGTTGTATAATCTGCTATCTAGCACATGAAACCAAAATGGCATCCAACCGAAGAATCCTGAAGCACTTGGATGAGATTGCCTGGGCTTGTTTGTGTGGGTGAAAATGTGAATGGAGATGCTGTATTTTGTCTCCAGTAATACTGCATTTCTCTTGCTGTATTGCCCATTACAAACTATTATCAGTCAAATCTGATAGATTGTGTGCAATACATCATCTGACCTTCCTGATCCACATGTAGCATTTTAACTTGGAATGTCGTCCTAAACATTTCGGGAAAATGTATGAATACTAGCACAGACTGAACAATGAACCTGTAGTTCGGCATACATGCAACTCAAAGTTCCATCACAATTATCACCTCGGCATGCAATCTGAACATCACAGGGGAATGCAGGAGACAAGATGTCCATCATATTAGGTGGAGAAGGAAGAGCCATTTGTGTGGAAACAAGTTAATTCAAGTTACCCCCCAAAAAATACTTTTGGATTTTTGGAAGGTCAATGAACATTATGAAGCAAGTTGTTTCATGACAGATTCTGAACAGTGCAGCAGGAGTTGTTGGAGAAATAATAATAATATGGAGGATACCATATTCAATAGCTCCAATAATGTAAAAAGAAATGTGCTTCCTGAATCACACTGCCTGTACCTGAATTCAGACACAGTTGGCCTTTCCCCTCTGAAAGCAAAGCATAGCAGTTTGTCACCCTCTGACTCGTATCTAGTGCAGTTGACGGACAGTTAACTGAATGGAGAGCTGGATCAGGGGCAAACATAGCACAGTTCTCACAGAGGATCAATGTCTGTTTCTCACCAGGTCTGTGATGACGGGCTGCAAGCCGAGGTTATTGCAGCGTGCCGTCTCCAGCGTACACTGCGCTGCTGCTGGGTTTACATCCGTACAGCTGTATGAATTAGGACACACTTGCACTGTAACACAAAAACTGACAGAAGTAGAGCAGCCCAGATGTAGCAGTGCCAGAAAGGGTCCTGGTACTCAGACACAGCTTCACCTCCTCCATTACAGTACTCATAGATACAGTTTCACCTGCATTACAGTACTCAGACACACAGCTTCACCTGCATTACAGTACTCAGACACACAGCTTCACCTGCATTACAATACTCACAGCCACACAGCTTCACCTCCTGCTTTACAGTACACAGACACACAGCTTCACCTGCATTACAGTACTCAGACACACAGCTTCACCTGCATTACAATACTCACAGCTTCACCTCCTCCATTACAGTACTCATAGATACAGTTTCACCTCCTGCATTACAATACTCACAGCCACACAGCTTCACCTCCCGCTTTACAGTACTCAGACACACAGCTTCACCTGCATTACAGTACTCAGACACACAGCTTCACCTGCATTACAGTACTCAGACACACAGCTTCACCTGCATTACAGTACTCAGACACACAGCTTCACCTGCATTACAGTACTCAGACACACAGCTTCACCTGCATTACAATACTCAGACACACAGCTTCACCTGCATTACAGTACTTACAGAAACACAGCTTCAGGTCCAACTATCTTAGCCAGGAAGGCAGACACGACACCAGAGCCACTGCCCACCTCCAGACAAATGGATGGCCTGCAGAGGAAGAGTGCATGTAGTCTAAGGTTTGGGCTATTAGTTACACACTTCTAATTTGCACTTCAGTTCAATATTTATTCTACAGGCGATCAGCTATCAATTCAGTGGCTATATGGTTTCTGTCTGCTCTGATATCATAGGGTTGTGAGCTCCCTCTCCATCTGAATCATGCCCTCTCCTGACAGATGGCTTGGAGCAATGGCCCTGTGCTGAACATGTTTGATGTCCAATAGGGCATATAGATGACGCTGGTACATGTCACAAGCTTTGGGACAGGTTCTGACACTATGACCCAGGACTGCAGCCCACTATTACTCCGAGCATCCTGCCATGGCTTTCTCTACACTGAATTCAGCAATGACTAATGAGTGACAAGTGATAGGGGACCACCCACTTAGTCTGCTGCAGCCTATCAGCATCCTGCTCCAGAGCATCCATCAACAGGAAGGAATCCTCAGCAGGCTCATACACTTCAGCAAACGGGCCACGCCCAGCATGTGAGTACAGAGGGGTGGGGATCATCCTGACAGATGAGTGGACTTATACGCAAAGGCGGTGAGGCAGGCACAAGATGGTCAGAGGCAACAGCCCTGCAAGGCCTTACAGTCTCCACTCATAACTCCTAAAATGGAAGTGATTGAGAAAATCAATATTGAACAAACAAATACAATAGACTGACTGCTGTAGGACAAGGACTTTGCAGTTTGGAGTTTTGGTTACCTTATTTGGTCCCTGACTGAATTGGGTCAAACTGGTCCTGGGATTCTGGTTTGGTAAAAGCCAACAATGTATAGGATGCAGCCTACTTGAAATGGTGGTTAAAAACAAAGGACCACCGATAAACTCTGCATCTTGCTTTAATTTAAAAATAAAAGATTTCCATGTACATAATCCTATAAACCAATACATTAGTTAATGTCTTATCTTGTTAACTATGCTTTAAATCACGCACAATAGCCGAAGCATAAAACCAAGAAAAACGGGTGGTTCCACATCAGACGAAACTGGCCACTCCGTGCTACTGTTTTGGATATTCTGAACGAACCGCCCTCAGACACCAATCTCTTAAAATGCCATCAAATAACAAAATAGCTTGGGAACTCTTAGCTTAACATGTTTTATGGTCATTTCGCACGTACTGTGGGTGTTATCCAAGAGCTTTTACACATAATAAATTACGACGCCAACCATGTTCTTAAAAATAAAAATGCGGTACCTAGCCTCTAATGATTCTAACTAACTTTAGCGTGAGACGAGGATATTTGAGTCAGACTTACAAGTCCCAGCAAGAAAATAAACCCTTCGCATGAGCTACAGTAACTCATAAATTAGTAGACATGTCTCCGATGTAATTAGCCAGTCATTAGTCACAAGCCGCAATCAAATGTAACGTTAGATACTGTTTGTGTTAATCAGCGATCTACAGTGCTTGAGTGAGGATGCACTTTCTACAGGGACGTACAAAAATACATGTAATATATAGGAAAAAGTTATCTAGAAAGCCCCACGAAAATGATGAATTATGTTATGGCAAAGTTACCTGACATACCCATCTATTTAACTAGCTAAGTTAGCTAGCTATCTGTGTCACAGGACTTTACAAACTAGCCAGCCAGCTATGGTTAGAGCAAGCACATTCAATAACAAAAGTCTTATTCTACGTGTTCAGTATTTAAATACCCTGTACTCCAATCAATTTATCGTTTTAAACGAAACACAAAGGAAGGTGATATTACCACTGTTGACAACATGGTTTGGAGCAGAAGAATGCACGTGAAGCATGCAGTTTCCGGCTCCTGTTTTGCCCAAGTGCATTGTGGTAGTTGAAGTTCACGCGCTTCCCTTACCGCAGGCATTGCAAAGCTAGCAAAACCGAGAGAAATTGATTGAATTGATAGTAATATGTAATATATCAGCTCCTAAAGGTTGTCGTGATGTATTGGTGCGTCAGAAGAAGCTCAAACCTTAATTTATTTAAAATATTTTGGGATCTGTCACCATCTTTTGAGGATCAAAAGCACCAGTAATCGCTGAATGCACATGAAAACTTAAATAGTGTACCAGTGGTTTTAAATAGTCCTGCTTTTTATATATTCCAGTATTTTACAACTGATTATACTTGGCTATTGCTATAACTATGCCTTTTCAGTGGTGTCTGTGCATGTTATTGCCTGATTATGGAATTAGATGTGTGGAGTGGGAGCAGTTATAGAGACCAGTGCTGGCTTTTTGTCTACAAAATGGCCCTTCCAGCCACCAGTGCATTCTGCTTTAATATGCTCTTCATACTGTAACACCAAGGAGTCTCTGGAATTATATGTGGACTTCTGGAGACCCCTGGTCTGATGAGAGTGATGGTCTACACACAGTTAGTCACTCTCTCCTGCATCTAAAAATGAAGTGTGTGTCTGTTCAAATCACTTGTGGGTCTCTTTACAGCAGATTAACTTACTCTTGAGCTCTTTTTTTCTCTTATGTTCTTCTTCTTCTCTTCTTCTCTTTCTTCTTATGTCTTATCTATGCCAGATCAGGTGTTTTAAAGCAAGAAGACAACATGATCATGTTTTATTAAAGTGCACCAGCACCCCCCCATCCCAATGCTGCCTGTAACACTCCCCTTACTCTTTTTTTCAGGAAAACCCTGGCAACAACAGATGGATCTAGTAATAACTCAGTATTACTCATTAACAGTTTTATTCATTAACAATCCTGTTCCTTCAGAATTATAGACACGAGAGGGAACCATAAAGACATAGCTGTAAAAAAAAATAAGTTTGTGAGCTCCAAGCAATAAGGCAAATAAGCTTGTTTTTAATTTAGACATTGTGCAAGTCTCAGAGAGGGCCTGCTGGGTTTATTGGGCCACACACACTGAGCTGAAAGCTGAGTTTGGCCTTGAGCCACTGGGTGCCGCTGTACCCTCACTGTGCCTCTGCACGGCGGCGCTTTAAAAAATGCTTATCGTTTGGGTGCGAACTCTGAGAACTCACTGAACTCCTGTACATAGCGGGAATGTTTTATGTTTGTTTCCTACCATTGTTCTTGTAGCTTGAGCTGGCAGAGGGTAGCAGGGGGAACTGCTGGGGGATCAAGGAGTTGTAGAGGTAAACTAAGGGGAAGGTATCTGGCTGTGATTTCACAGATATTATGAGAATATCTGCGCATATGACTGACAGGTCTCACAGGAATGGCGATGGAGGGTACATGTTAAACCTTCTCTAGTGATGAAAGAAAGGCGTCGTGAGACCCGAAATGTATGGAGCTATCAGGTGTTATTAGTGACTGATTTGAATGAATTTGAGTGTTTTGCAACGGAGAGAAACAAGTGAATTGTCCTCTATGGAGCTGGAATCATGCTGGCTCACTTAGGTCAGGTTTAGAGGTTCTTCATTTTCTTTTCTCTTATGCTGACCCTTGTCAGCGCAGCCTGTTAGTGTAACTGGTTTTGGCCTATTTACTGTGTGCTACATCTCTGGGTGTGGGTAATGCCGTGGAAAATAATTAATGCTGTAGTTCAGCCAGCCTGGTTCCATCTCTATACAGTGGAGAAGGAGTATGCGAGAGAGAGCGTGTGTGTGTGTGTGATTGACAGGTCTCACAATCTGGGAGAGGGGGTCTGAGTCTTCTCAGGGAATGCAGAAAACGATCACAATGACTTTTCCCCTAAGGATTTGGATTGAATTATTGAGGATGGCTGTGGTTATGGGGTTGGAGCACAGTTTGATAGGAACAGATCAAACAGGCTGTGGCCCAGTGTTAGTTTGATAAGGTCAGATCCCACAGACTGTAGCTCAGTGTCAATTTGATAAGGTCAGATCGCACAGGCTGTGGTCCTGGGTTTAGACCTCAATGTTAGTTTGATAAGGTCAGATCAGGTCAGATCCCACAGACTGTAGCTCAGTGTCAGTTTGATAAGGTCAGATCGCACAGGCTGTGGTCCTGGGTTTAGACCTCAATGTTAGTTTGATAAGGTTCCCACTGGGATCACATATACTGAAAAATGTATGCATTCACTATTTTAAGTCGCTTTGGATAAAAGAGTCTGCTAAATAGCATATATTATTATTATTATAATTATTATTATTATTAAGGTCAGATCAGGTCAGATCCCACAGACTGTAGCTGAGTGTTAGTTTGATAAGGTCAGATCACACAGGCTGTGGTCTTGGGGTTTAGGGCTCCATGTTAGTTTGATAAGGTCAGATCCCCAGTAAGCATGCACACTGAGACAAAGACCCATGGTGTGCCAGGTAGGCCCGTCCGCTGAGAGACAACGCAAAACAGCTGTTGGCCCTGGCGCAAGGTGTGAGCTGTGGCACCTCTTCAAGGGCTATAGCTTTAAGTGGGCAGCTGAAAGGCCTGTGGCAGATCCCATTATATTTTTACAACTGAGAGTTCTTGGCCTATCTCAATCAGGGGGCACGCACCTGCCTGGGCCTCTGTGTGGGCGCGTGTATGTATTTGTGTGGGTGTTTGTGTTTACGTGTGTGTGTCTGTGTGTGTGCATTGTTTGCACATGTGGGCATGGGCCTGTGTTTGCACGTGTGTGTGTCTGCACGTGTGTGGATGTGTATGTGTTTGTGTGTGTGTGTGTGTGTTGTTCATAGCTCAAAGCTCCAAAGAGAGCACAGAGGAGCTGTTTGTTGTCATGGCCAACACTCTGGGCGTAGTGTAACACTCAGAATACTCAGCTCCCATGTGTCCGTTTGGATTAATGGGTCCAGGACTTTACTGGGCCAGAGCACACAGCAGGAGCTCACGGAACCAGGCCGAGGGATGCCCTGGGCAGGGGGTCTTTTCCAGCCTTCGTTTATACACAGTATTTACATACCATATAATGAATCTGACCTGACCTCCTAATGAATGTGAGGACCTGGCCGGGGTTATTTTCTGTCATAAATTTACAGCTTGCCTCATAGCTCTGCTTTCCCCACGTCAGGGTTCAGGAAGCTGTGACAGCTTGGAGCTCATTACAGTCACAACTGAAGGTAGTCCATTACTGACACTAGAGCAGAGAAAGAGTACAAAAATACCTGTACATGTATACCTTACAGACAGAGTTTCAATTATTCTGTAATTCTTTCGAATTTTACATTTCCCCTCCTTTTTATAATTACCATTCCAGTGCTTTAGATATAGTGTTGAACAGAGAAAGGTCATTTTGCCATTTTGCAGCACAAGTAATCTGATTTACATACATAGGTCAGCAATATGACCATGCCACTGTCTTCATTAGAATCAAGCCAAGCATTACAGTTTAGAGCACAGGTCTCATGTTTTATAGGTGCTTCTATAATCTATTAACTCATATAACCTTTACACAATTATACCATTATTATACATAAGGTTTGATATAACCTTTCATAATAATACACAATTATAGGTTTGATCTGATGAATCTTGTACTATATTCTATAAAATTGTAAATGAGAGTTAATGCCAAACTTACCACAGTTTTTTTCATGTATATAGCTTTGTTTTTATGAAATAAATATTGCATTGCAAAAAATTCCATTAAAAAGCTGAAAAAAATGAATGAATGTATGAATCCAGTCTGAATTACATTTAGTGATAGCAAATGCCTTTGTTCCATTTCTGAAAATTCTTTGATTCCTTTGTATTATTTGCAATAAAAAAACGTTTTGCCATAAAAATATATTTTAATGACAGTCATTAATAAAACCCAGTGTACAGTTTCTTGACACGCTGATGGCAATTTAGCCAAATTGAATTGTTCACGTTGACCACAACCAACTTTGTTTTATTTACAGCCACAAGAGGGCAGTATAGATCTGTACAAGTGTCTTATGAGAAACTCTATTTTTGTTTTGACTGAGAGAATGCCATACAGTTAACCATTGGATAGCTGGTTGAGTGCTGCTAGTGTTTGTGTATGTATGTATGTGTGTGTTTGTGTGTGTGTGTGTGTGTGTGTGTGTGCGCGTGTGCATGTGTCTTGTATGCATGTGTATATGTTCCAGAATTTATTTGTCCCCTTTGGCAGTGTTGCGGGGATACTCAGTGGTGTTTTTCTCAATCCTAAAGCATAAACAGACTCATTGCACCACAATATCATCATGGAAGACTGTATTTTCGCAGCCCTATTGCCTACAGTCTGGCCACATAATAATATTTTTAAATTATACCTGTGAATATATTCTGGATTTGTTTACTTTCCTTATTTATTTTAATTTGTTCAAGCTGACAACCCAGATTAAACTGACGGCCTTGATTTAACTAATTGGACCTCCCCGTTTGAGGAAAAATCCAGTCTGATAGCCTGTGACATGCCAGGAGCAGAGCTGGATGAGGAACAGATGGGCTGCTGGTTTGACCGGATCACACGCAGCTCTGGGTGAGAACTGTCCTCCTCTTCCTCGGCTCCAGGTGCAGGACCACCCGTGATTATCAGGACTTGACACCAGGGGGCAGACACCCTGGGAGGCTTTTCTTATCTGAGCACAGTGTTGAAGAGCCAGTGCTCTGGTTTTTGACTGCTGACCCTGGGTCAGGTTTTTGAAGAAATGGGTGGGAAACCATAGTTTTTATGAAGTTAATTCTGGGAATAATGCACAGAACTGGGTGGCAAACGTGTGGAACAAGTGTTTTGAAGTCGTGTTGTGTTCGAAGACAATGAAACACCAGTGCTGCCATATTTCAATGCATTCTACGTGGCCCCACCCCTCCACATACTCTTTGATTGTGATCAAACGAAAAGGGCAGTAGATGGATGATGGTTTGGTTCAGACCAGAGGCTGCAAAGGTTTAAGCTGCAGATTAGGCTGGTTGATACAGATGAGATACCCTCCATTTATGGGCATTCAGCACATGGAGCAATTATTTTACTTGCTTGTCAGTGTCTTCTTTCTCTTTTTAATCACAGATGCTAACTTTTTCAGTGTTCCTCATGAGGCAGCTGTAATGGACAGAAGATAAGCTCATCACCACTGTGTGTGTGTGTGTGTGTGTGTGTGTGTGTGTGTGTGTGTGTGTGTGTGTGTGTGTGTGTGTGTGTGTGTGTGTCAGTGTGTGATGCCAGGTCAGCTTGTCCTCAAAACACAGAGGAGTCTCCATGGCGATATACACTGATAGAGCCAGAGACCAAGGGCTGTGGTCCATCAACCGGCCTGCTCCAAAAGCATGCCTTTTGAAAAAAGGCAAATGTGCAGGTCATGCTGGAAAAGGAGGAATATTTAAAGCGGGAGAGGTGCAGGTGGAGGTTGTCGCTCTGACAGTCGCAAACATCGACTGTGCGGGGCAAACTCACCCCGACAGGAGTGACGCAGATGTTGACCACTGGTCACAAAGAGATTCTGAGAGACTTTGAGCTATATCAAGGCTGTTATCAATTAAACTCCAGCATGATCTGCTATTAGATTTATGTCTTTGTGGATGTGCTGGTCAGGTTGCGGAGGGGAAAGTAGACAGGGTTTCTGTGTGTTGCACACAACCGGGGTCACCTCAATCGATGTTCGATTCGCGCTTTCAGCAATGTGGCCAGCAGACAGCTGCAGCTTGTTAAAGTAAATGTTGCATTATAGCATGTGAAAGAAAGAAGTGGAAGACTCACACAAGGCACATAAACACAGAGTTTAGACGAGAACTAATAAAACCGGAATACATTGTTTTACTGGTAATGATACAAAGTAGGAGTGATTTTATCACAATGGGGAGCCATATTTAGTTCCCTTTCTGTCAACAGATATTAGTTGCAGCTGCCAAGGAGTGAAAATAACCAATAGAACTTAATAACCCACCACAACACACCTCTGTTCCTGAATCCGTAATATTGCAGTATTACCACTGTACCACACCCTCCACACACACACACACACATATTACAGGTACACACACTCGCACACACGACACAGCAATGTTCAACTTGACTCTTGTTTAAAAACGTTTGCTGCATATGATTTCATTACCCACCTTGCCTTTGACAAGGACATTGTGGAGTACCTGAGCAGATCTGTTACTGCAATGGGATAGCACGCTGAGCAAATAGTAACTGTGACAACATTTCTGTGATTATTTCATGTTCCTGCAATATCACACCAGAGTGGAGAGAACAGTGTGTGTTAGCTGGAGAGGCTTATCTTAGACAAAGATTCATGAGCCTAATAAATGTTGGACCAATTTTTTGCCAGAAAGGCAACATGCCCCACATAATTCTTACCCAAATCCACTACTTGACAGTTATGTACCTTTATGAGCACAAGGTATGAGAAGTGTCTGTTTTATGTTTGTGTTATTGGTTCAGAAAACGAATTTTGACATTCTGGTATGCCCCGTTCATCTGCATTGGATCACACAACACTTTCTTTCTCCAAAGGTAACAAAATGAAGTTTGTAATCAAAGTGAGGGAGCAGAGGCTGCCCTAAGCACAGGGAGTTCACTCGGTAGCATAGCAATGACTGCACAGTCACGGTAGGGTGGATTAAAAAGGGCACAGAGTGTGTTTTTTAGGATGGCTGCACGGTGAAGTCAGCGAGGACTTGTACACGGGCAGAGTATGTGTTCAGTAGTGCGAGGATGATCGCACATGTTTGTCATTTTGGTGAGGACAGGGAAGTGCACAGAGTGTGCATTTGTTAGCACGGGGATGATCACAAGAGTCATGATGGGGAGGACTGAGAAGAACAGAGCCCGGAATGAGCTGTGATGTTCTAGTATCCTGGTCAGCTGTCATCACTCAGCCTCTTCTCTCTCTCTCTCTGAGCGCTCTCCCCCTCCTTTCATTACTTCCTCTTATTAAAGCTTGAGCTTGTAATTGAGGAGAGACAGAGGGAGAGGGAGAGAGAGACACACAGCTGGGGAGGGAACTGAGGACATTCATGTGAATACAGGACACCCTGCCTTTGATGGAAGTGGGTGTACTAAACGTATCACATTTACCGAGGTTTAAAAGGTGGTGAGGAGGTTTTCTCATTGGTGGGAGGTTAAGCCCCATCGTTCACAGCCAACCATGCATGCTCAGGTTGTACTCAGTTATGGAGTCAATTCTGCTGGAAGAATCAGTAACGGAGTCAGTACTAATGTGATATTCAGTCATGAAATCATAACGTGGGGTACATTTTGGTACTGAGTGCAATCTGGGGAAAAAAACATAGAAGAGCAGCAAATGAGCAAACAGCTGCAGGTAATACTGTGTTAAGAAGCACAGCAGAGAGAGAGAGAGGGAGAGAGAGAGACAGAGAAAGAGAGAGAGAGAGAAAGATTTGATTAATGCTACTCTGAAATGAAGGTCAAGTGGCTGGTCTAGATTTGAAGGATTTAGTGCCCATTCAGTTCCTCTGTAGCCCTCCCCAGCCACACAACATTGGTGGATTGGATTGGTGTAAAACGTTGTAGCGTGCATATAAAACACATTACCTATGTACTTGTTACAGTGGCCATCCCCTGTTTTAAAAAGGCACATTTTGGCACTCAGCTAAATCACTGAAACATATAATCAGAAAACTAAACCAACATGCCAAGTGAAAAAAGTGAATAAACACAGTTTATGACTCAAAATTAAGTGGCCATGTTTTAACTGTAAACGTATATGCCATGACCAGGCATGGGAGGACAGTGCTGGGGTCAGTCCTGGACTGCCTCAGGTACGACCGCTTAAGAGTTGGGGGAGGGAAACGTGCTAAATAATACTGCCCTGAGCGGCCCCACTTGTGCTGGGAACGGACGACAGCAGGTAGTTTCTCTCATTTGGAGTGAATGGAAGTGACTTTCCACCCAAAAGTGTTCCGTCAGCATCGGGCAGCCCCATACAGGCTCTCCTGGCAAGTGTCAACTGACTCAAAGTAAACAAAAGAGTTATTTTAGTGAAAGGGAAGGAGAGGAAAAACATTCTGGGAGTTACACCAGTCCAGTTAGCCCCCACCCCCCGCACCTCGTCACCCCCCCCAAGCCAGGACTCTGCTGTGTGACGAATAAAGGGCTCATTCAGGGGGTCTCGCCTCATGCTGCTCCTGATGATAGGGAAAAAAAACCTCCCAAGAGGAGCCACTTTCAGAGCATTAAGGCATCCAGCGTCCTCACATCTGGGAAACACGAACGGATGCTGGATCCTGAGAAATTCTAACCTAGTAAGACAGTGACAAACAGGTTATGAACGGACAGAATAAAAGCACCAAACACCTATCTACTGTACAAATCTACTGTACTGAAACTTTCAGGGAACAAACCTTGTTTGATGCAATTAAATCACCTGAAATGCTCCTGTCTGCATCATTATTAGTATTATTATGGCCATGACAAATTGGGAACATGAGCATGATGCCTCATGTAAAATATTGTTTGAGGTCAGTGGCAGACAGGTGAGTATCTGGGATATGTATTATCCTGAACAGCGCAGAATTCCAGGGAAGTAGAGAATTGCAAGCAGACACAGCTGGAAGAGAACAGAATAATCTATTATTTGATGCTTTAACATTTAGAAATCCAGAACAAAATCCAGAATGCAGAACACCAATGCTATTATTGGGTTTTTTCTGCTGTAGAAGGGGCTTCAAAGACTGCTTCACCTGCAACCAATAACAATATGTCAATTGACAGACAGTGTAGAAAATGTTTAGATTTCTTTGTGTGTGTGTGTACATATGCACATGGCTTTGCATGTGTATCATGGGTGAATGCATGCATGCGTATGTGTATGTTTCGGCAAAGCAAAGGAGACACATTATTCAGACTTGGAAACCACAGGGGAATTTTCAGTGTTGAAATCTCACTGCCTAAACATGAACATGTTTCAGACAGTGTCAGTTAGAATTCCCTGGAGAGTGAATGTCAAAGACAATGTGTGGACACCTCTCAGTGTGTAAACACTGGCTGTGATGTTGGCAGTGTAGTAATACATTAGTGTTAAAATGTTGGGTGTTAATATGTTTGTGTTAAAATGTCTTGCTTTTAGCATCCCACTGAAACAGTGCATGTTGCTCTGTGTGTTCAAATTGTGTGTCCCTGCTTCTGTGTGTGTGTTCAGAGTATGTGTGTGTGCATTAGTGTGCTTTCAGCATGTGTGCCTCTCCTTCTCTGTGTGTGTATGTGTGTGTTCAGAGTGTGTTTCCCTGCTTCTCTGTGTGTGTTCAGAGTATGTGTGTGTGTGTGTGTGTGTGTGTGTGTGTTGGTGTGCTTTCAGCATGTGTCCCTCCTTCTCAGCGTGTATGTGTGTCCAGAATGTGTGTCCCTCCTACTCTGTGTGCCCGCAGGCTATTTGAAAAGAGTCTTCCACACACTGCCATATAGGGTCACTGGGTTATGGAGGGGAAGTGGAATCAGGGCCAGTGTGGGAGTAGAGGGGGTACACAGTGAGAGCTGGCGATTGGGGGGAAGGTGGTGAAGGGGTTCAGATAACATGTCTATCCGGCTGTAATCACACTGTTGAATGAGTGCCAAGTGGGTCAGACCCTCAAAATAACTGTGTTAGTGTATGGGGGGGTAGAGACTCTTTATTACTGTAAGATGACCTGAGAGGGTGGGGCTTTGTTACTGTTTGGGTGCTATAAAAGTGTTACCGTATTTATCATATCGCAATGGCTCAATTCGACTAGTCACACAGTGGACTCATCATGCTAATACAGCTGTTGCCACCGACGAGAAAATGATGTGATCAACTGGACATTAAATCAATATATTCCGCTCACTGAGCAAACAAGTTATCTGTTTTAAACTGCTCAAGTCATCTCCACTGAAACTACTCTGCTTGCGGTCACTGTGGCTCTCCACTCGGCAAAGACTGAATCACTCAGCTCCGTCCTCCTCCTGCTCGACCGATCAGCTGCATTTGACACCGGTGACCACCAGATCCTGCTCTCATCTCTAGCCGAGATTGGTATCTCTGGATCTGCACTGGCATGGTTTGAATCATACCTGGCTGACCGGTCCTACCAGGTGGCCTGGAGAGGATCGTTCTCCTCTCCCCACACCCTCTCTACCAGTGTTCCGCAGGGCTTGGTGCTAGGCCCCCTCCTATTCTCATTGTATACCAAATCACTGGGTTCGGGTTATCTCTGCTCATGGTTTTTCATATCACCATTATGCTGATGACACTCAACTCTTTCTCTCCTTCCCCCCTTCTGAAACCCAGGTCCTGGCGCATATCTCTGGCAGACATCTTTGCTTGGATGTCCACCCAGCACCTTAAGCTGAACCTGGGGAAGACAGAGCTGCTCTTCCTCCCAGCGAAGAGCTCTCCAATTATTGGTGCTTCAATACCATGGAAGGCTCCATAGTGTCTCCGCCCTAGTCAGCCAGGAGACTTGGAGTGACCCTGGACAACCAGCTGTGCTTCTCGAGCCACATCACAGTAATCACCCGGACCTGCTAATTCTCCCTCCACAACATCCAGAGAATTTGCCCGTTCCTCACCCAAGAGGCCACACAACTCCTGGTCCAGGTCACATCTGGACTACTGCAATTCCCTGCTGGCAGGTTTACTGGCCTGTCCCATCAAGCCACTGCAACTAGTGCAGAATGCAAATTGCAAATGCAAACCAACTCAAATTCACCCGTCACCCCACTACTCACCTTTCTGCACTGGCTCCCTAATGCAGCCCATATTAAATTTAAATCACTGGTGATGGCTTATCAGGCCACTAGCGGAACCGCTCCCTCCTACATCCAGACACTCATTACACCCTACACCCAAGCCAGACCCCTCCGCTCTGCCTCTACTGGCAAACTGCCTGTTCCATCCCTCCGGGGCCCCAGGCAGCCGCTCCTCGCGGTCTCGTCTCTTCTCCGCACTTGGTCAGGACTGCGGAATCACTGGCCATCTGCCGCAAGAGACTAAAAACCCACCTCTTCAGACCAAACTACCACTGATTCTGTACATTAACTAACTCTGTATTTCATATTTTGTATTTATGTTTAATACTGTATAAAAATAAAAATAAACTCTACTAACTTTTCTTTCCCTGTGTTTCAGGTACGATATGCAGCTGCCTACAATGATGTCTATTGCTGTATTACTACACTGATCTCTTGCACCAATGATTGATCTTACCACATATAAATGCACCTCTTGTAAGTCCCTCAGTATAAGAGCATCTGCTAAATGCCTAAAATGTAAATGTAAATCAGTGGTTGATGTTTTTGTTGTTAGCTACTCTAACCGTGACGGGCGGCAAGGTTTTATTCATTTTCCTGCTTTGTGATGTGTAAGATGCAGCTATGCAGGCCGTCACATGCCGCAACTGGTAAAGGTACATGTTCTAAGTGCAGGTTGCCCACTGAAGCCTAGGTTCGAGCTGTTTTACAGTAAGCTGTAAAATTCTTTGTCAAATGAGTTTGGTGCGTATACCGAAGTGGGCACAATTTTCTTAGCATGCAGTATATTAAAACTTTGACTATTGTTAACCTTCCACAATGATCCAAACCGGTGTCTAATATGGTTAATTTAAGATTGTGTTGTGCAACTATAGCTACCCCCTTTGCTTTACTGGAAGCAGATGAAGATACTATTAGGTGATATATTTTATTAGCCAATCTGTTATTATCTTTTGCTATCAATTTTCTGTCTACAAAGTCAATCTAAGCAACTCATGTGCTTCTGCTGTCTATTAAGCCCTCTTGCATTCCAGGACAGAACAGTCAGTTTAATCATATGTGTTATAACACCTTATTACTTGAGTGAAAAGTAGAAGTTTAGTATGATCATATTTTTCATGATAGACAAAGGTTGTTCCACAGGGTCCAATCTCATCCCCCTCCCATCCCCTAAGTATGTACCTGCATTAATAGTAGATCAAAACATGAAAGGTAAAAAATATAAATTCAAAAATTAAACCCCCATTACTGAACATGATGTAAGAAAACATTGAATAAGTTCACCACTCCCAACTCCCACGATTTTGTTTATATCCATGACCAGCGTTGGCTTGGGTAGTCGGTATAAACCCCGGAAACCCACCCCCCCAATATGAATGACAATTTATTCCCACACATCAAAAGATCCATGCCAGTTGTTCCATGCCAATAACATAGCAGGAGTAAGTAACAAGTAAACAACCTGTTAGTTAGTAGTAACGCCTAATAAATAAGAGACGGACAATGGGGTAATGATAGGAGCTATTTACTCCGAGCTAGGCAGATCAATTAATCAACATACATACTGTTTTACCAGATGCCATCTTCTCCTATTAGTACTAACTAGACGGAACACGCACCTTAAGGAACAACACCATAACACTGATACATAACACAACCCAAACTAGCTAGACAACAGAAGTTATTCTGATCAACTAGACATGGTGAGTCTCTGCACCGCACAGATCAATATTCCACTAGCTGGCTAACTAGGTAGCCCTACAGCTGCCAGTTGACCGACCAGCCCTCCAATGTTAGAATAAAAAGAATAAAAATGAGTACAATTGATTAGTTGACAAGAATGTTGGTTAGTTAAACAAGTTGTTTAGAGATGGGTTCCATTCTAGCGGCCTGCAGGATGGTTTGTCAGTCGGAATGACAGAGGAGGTTGCAAATCAGCATGCGGAGCCTGTCGGTTGCACTGTCATGATTGTTGTGGATGCGATGAGCTCACATGATTTCAATTTTCGTGTTAACCAGGGCAGTAGGAAACCAGGTAGATGAGGAACGCATTTAAAATTCTGGAGCATTTGAGCCCTCCAGTCCTTCTTTAAGTCCAACAATACGAATATTGTGCTATTCTTGTCCTCCATATCAGCCAGTTTTGCTTCCAACTGCTATTGAGCTGAGTTACAGTGGGCGATGGCCCTTGAGTTCCTCTCCACTATGGAGTGTAACCCAGCTAGGCCCTTGTTGACATAAATGCTGTTTGTGAGAGGCTAGCTCTATCTGAATAGCAGTAAGCCTGGCTTCCAGGCCTTTTCCCATTTCGTCCAGTTGCTGCAGCTGTGGCTCGAAAAATTGCGCAAGCCTTCTCTGCCTCAGCAGATCATTTTTTTGATCGGTTCAGTCATTGTTGTCATTGTGTCAGATGACCCCTACAAATAAATTAGAGGCAAAGTCTCATTCATGGTTCGAGTTATCAGGTAAAAGACAACTAAATATAGGGAAGGAAGGGTAAGATCACATGGCCTAGGCTGCCTTTTTGTCTCTGCGGTCATGTAATCCCCTATCATTACTACTTTGATTGATAGATAAGGAATATTTTGAATGAATTACAGTGATGCCACTTTTCACCTAGAGGGATGCCAAGTTTTGCCTACAGGGATAGTAGTCATATGAAGCTCGTTATGAAGAGGGTATATGTGTGTGTTCAATTTCTACATTTAGCTATAGGTGAGATGCTGATCTAAATTTAGACATCCAAATAAGTAGTCATTTTGTTAAAGCTAGCTACCATTAATAATTAATCAAACCACAGCTACCTTTCCAAACACAACGGAGCAAATTACTATAGAAACAAGCGTATATCCTGGTAGTGTGCGCACTGCATTACTGTCTGTGGGGGTGGGTGGGGGGTTTAGGGTTGTGTTACTGTGTGCATGTTGGCCAGATGGTGCTGTGTTGCTCTGATATGGGGACAGGACTTTGTGCGAGGGGAAGATGGGGCTGGCAGTTGGTAGGAGTTGGAGGGGAGGGGGCTCTTGGTTCTGTTTATTTTTCTTGCCCTCAGGGAAAGCCTCCTAGTTTTTGGGGAAGTCTATTCACGTGTGTAAAAACAGGGGGGAAAAGAAAATGGTATAAAAACATGCTGATGCAGACATTTTGAGACATATTGAGGAAATTGGAAATGTGTGGCCTACGTATGTGTGTGTGTGAGATTGCATTTGGGGTTGGTGGTGGAGGAGATGGGGGTGGGGGGGATTAAATATAAAGTATAATTTGAAACTATGGGGAAGAACATTCTATTGCACACCACAGCTGTAGCCACATTGGAAATGGGGGGCACAGAATTGGGGTAAAATAATTAAGGAGGAATGGAATAAACAAGGAGGTCTGATGAACGACTGGAGCTTGGGGCATCATGTGTGCCTCCTGCAGTAGGTTTTCCAGATTTTGAGCACAAAAGCCCCTCACAACCATCTGCAATCAATCTGTTCCACTCTGTGAAGGTTGCACACAAATGCGCAGAGTCAGGCCGGCTCCAGGTGTGACACAGAGATGGCTGTCTACAAATCTCAGAGCACTGGGGCTGTAGCGAGTGGCTCAATCAGGTCAAAGCAATAGAGCTCAGATTCAGGTCTTTAAGCTCAGAGCTTCTCTTGGGGGTTTTCTTTGTTTTACCAGACAATGAATCCAGACAATGAATTCAGGAATAATGCAGTATGTTGGAGATTAATAACTTGGCATAATGACAGAATACAAGCCCACATGGTAAGGCGGTTTGCTGTTGTTGGCCTTGTGCAGGTCCTGCCGGGAGGTTTCTGGTACTTCATTTTCATGCTAAGTTGGTGTTTTTGGGGCTGTGGTTACTGGGAGTCCAGCCAAATTCCCTGTCATATTTGCCAGCATTGTTAAGTTCCCTTAAATTATTTGCAAAGGAGGCTAATACACTGATTTGCATGATATCACATGCAATGGACATGGACAGGGAGGGGCCTGGGACCTATTGACTAGAACAATACAATGAATTCCATAGGTAGTCTTTTCACTGTTATTATTACATATTTACAGTCTTCACACATTGTTCTTATACCGCATATTAATATGATTATACAGTAGATTCTGCATCACAAAAATACATCATGTCTTTACAAGTGTACCTCAAGCATGCAATCATTTCAAACATAGGCTAGGTCATTTATATTTTCAATTTCACAAATAAATGTTAATATTAAAGCAGCGGTTTATATCGAGTAGATAAGCAGAATAAGTAAATACTATTTTGTATGTGTAGATTAATTGTAGCAGCATTTCAAACATATGAGTAGCACCCAGACATTGTCCGTAAGCAGGTACCAAACAGTATCACTGAACATTTCTAACATGGGTTACACTGCAACAGGAAGTTCCATTTGTTTGGTCTCAATCAAGCCTGAGTGTGGTCAGGGCTGCCAAGTTTATAGTTTTCATACAAATCAGTTGAATTGTCACTGATTTTGAAGTGACTTGGCCTAACAGTTATTTTGAGGTTAAATATCAAAACAGATGTGTTCATGATCAAATGTAGCCAGTAATTTGTTTTTCCTTTGTGACTATTTTGTTGTAAGAAGCCAGTTGGAAGCTTTTTGGCTTTTGTTTGGGGTTTCCTCCCTTATGAGATTTTGGCTCTTATTTTTCTCATGCAACATCATGCTTTAGGATTTTGCCTGGAGACACTGGTTAAGGCCTAGATTCATGAAATCACTCGTTTGAAAGATATAATTTTACGCACTTTAGCCATTTATCATAAGTGTGACTGAAATTTCTGTTCACCCAGGTGATTATTGAATGGCTTGAACTTTCAAACTGGTGCTACAGTTTAAATCCATGGGAGTAGCATTATGGTTTTACTCACTATCTAGCTAGCCAGATACCTCACTGATCTGCCAATAATAATGGCTAAAACAATATTACCACCCAGTATCTTTGAGTCTGACTTCCATCTAAATCCAGAAAGTTTTAGCTTTTAAAGTGTAACACAGACTAGTGTTTGTATTCTAAAGATTAATTTTGTCATCCTTGTGAAAAGACATGTTTGTTAACTAGATATTTACAATAACAGATAACTAGCTAGAACATCACTGTTTCTAATTACAGTGGGTATAACAAGTATAAATAAGTCAATAAAAAAACTACTCTAAAGCTTTTTCTAAAGTAATTACAAATAAAAAACAGAAAATAATTGATTTGCTTAAGTACAACGATTTTGCAAAGACACACCTAAATAAACTCAATCAGTTGTCTACAGAGGTCAGATAATTCTTTGATTGGAGTACACCTGGGTAAAATTAAGGTTTTTAAAATTATTTCAAATTAAATACACCCGTCTGTGAGAGGTCCCACAGTCGGTTAGTGCATTTCAACACAAGAGTTTCATCATGAAGACCACAGAACATTCAAAGCAAATCTGAGAAAAGTTTCTTCAAAATCTAAAAATCAAAATCACCCATCAGGGGAAGTATATAAAACGATTTCAAAGACTTTGATTATCCCCTGTTAAGTCCATCATAAAGAAATGGAGAGAATATGGCACAACTGTAAATTTGCAGAACAGGCTGTCCTCCAAAACTGAGCATCCGTGCAAGAAATGCACTTGTTCGAGAGGCCACCAAAAGCCCCATGGCAACTGTAACAAAGTTACAGTTTTCCATGGCAGAGATGGGAGAAACTGTCCATGGGACAACAATAGCCCGGGTGCTTCACAAATCTATGTTTTGTGGGAGGATGGCAAAAATAAAAACATTGTTGAAGAAAACACATGAAATCTCACCTAGAGTTTGCCAGAAGGTATTTGGGAGACTCTCAGACTCTCAAAGTTGATGAAGATTCTATGGTCTGATGAGACCAAGATTGAACTTTTAGCCTCAATGATAAGTACTATGTTTGGTGCAAGCCTATCACTGCACATCATCCCAAGAACACTATCCCTACCGTGAAACATGGAAACATGGGAGCCTAATGCTATGAGGATGCTTATGTGCATCAGGAACTGGAAAACATGCCAAAATAGAGGGCAAAATGGATGGAGGTATAGATAATATATATAGATATAGAAAACCTGCTGCAGTCTGCAAGAGACCTGGGACTTAGGAGAACATTTATATTTCAGCAGGACAATGACCCAAGGCATACAGCAAAAGTCACATTGGAGTGATTTAAAAACAAAAAGAATCAATGTCCTGGAGTGGCACAGTCAAAGTTCAGACCTCAATTGTATTGAGAATCTGTGGAAAGATTAGAAAATTGTTGTTCACCAATGGTCCCCATACAACCTGATGGAGCTAGTGAAGCAATTTTGGTAAGAAGAATGGGTGAAAATTACAGTGTCTAGATCTGCAAAGCTGGTAGACTTATACCAGACCCAAATAGATTCACAGCTATAATTGCAGCTAAAGGTGCTTCTACTAAGTATTAAGTATTAAGGTGGGTGAATACTTACAATTATTGTCTGAGGTGTTTTTTTATTTGACATTATAGAGTATTTTGTGTTGATTAGTGGCAAGAAATCCCAATTAAATCCATTTTGATTCCATGAAGAAAATCAAATCTAAAAGATGCCAATACTTTTTATCATGTCTACTGTATGGTTCTAAAGTAATTGGTAAAGAACAGTATGCTAACTTGCATTGCTCGTTCGATTATTGAAGTCAATGACCGACTAGCTAGCTTTCTGTCATATTGGTTAACTTTGTTAATAGCTGTTGTACAGATGAGTACCATCACAGTATTCCAAAAGCCTAAGGAGTACTACAGAAGAAAGCTGATTTCTGAAAATAAACAGCTATTTGGTTGGATAGTGCACATGCAATTAACAAATTGGGAACATTTACAACTAAAGTGTATTCTTTGTTGAATGATGTAAATAGCTTTTTAAAAATGTTTTTTCCCCCTTTTCTTCCAATTTGCAATGTCCAATGCAATGCTTTAAAAAAATATTTAAATAATTTTCCCCCATTTTTCTCCCAATTTAGTATACAATTCAACCCTCTATTTATTTTGTTTATATTATCATAAAATATTATTTCTTTCAACGAGCCTGCCACCCGTCCTCCAGGTCAAGCTAATATCCAGAGCCTGGCAATAATCCGCCTCCTCCGAAACAGAACTTTGCCCACCTGCTCTTTAGGAACGCCCTACTGCTTCTTGGCAAGCTTGTACCTATTTCCCTCCCCCCATCCGCCATGGTGGACAGCCAAAAGCCACCCCCAATCGGGGCTCCCAGCCAGACTATCTGTGCAAAGGCATAGTCTTATTGCACAGACAGAGGTAGATTCTCTCTGAAATGGTTGTACATAATAGAATAAAAAGGACATACAGCTCTGGAAAAAATTAAGAGACCACTGCAAAATGATCCGTTTCTCTGGTTTTACTATTTATAGGTATGTGTTTGAGTAAAAATGAACATTTTTATTCTATAAACTACTGACAACATTTCTCCCAAATTCCAAATAAACATATTGTCATTTAGAGCATTTATTTGCAGAAAATGACAACTGGTCAAAATAACAAAAAAGATGCAGTGTTTTCAGACCTTCAATAATGCAAAGAAAACAAATTCATATTCATTTTTAAACAACACAATACTAATGTTTTAACTTAGTAAGAGTTCAGAAATCAATACTTGGTGGAATAACTCCAGAATTTGTAATCACAGCTTTCATGCGTCTTGGCATGCTCTCCACCAGTCTTTCACATTGCTATTGGGTGAGTTTATGCCACTCCTGGTGGAAAAATTCAAGCAGCTCAGCTTTGTTTGAGACTTGTGACCATCCATCTTCCTCTTGATCACATTCCAGAGGTTTTCAATGGGGTTCAGGTCTGGAGATTTGACTGGCCATGACAGGGTTTTGATCTGGTGGTCCTCCATCCACACCTTGATTGACCTGGCTGTGTGGCATGGAGCATTTTCCTGCTGGAAAAACCAATCCTCAGAGTTGGGGAACATTGTCTGAGCAGAAGGAAGCAAGCTTTCTTCCAGGATAACCTTGTACGTGGCTTGATTCATGCGTCCTTCACAAAGACAAATCTGCCCAATTCCAGCCTTGGTGAAGCACCCCCAGATCATCACCGATCCTCCACCAAATTTCACAGTGGGTGCGAGATACCATGGCTTGTAGGCCTCTCCAGGTCTCCGTCTAACCATTAGATGACCAGGTGTTGGGCAAAGCTGAAAATTGGACTCATCAGAGAAGATGACCTTACTCCAGTCCTCTACGGTCCAATCCTTGTGGTCTTTTGCAAACCTCAGCCTGGCTCTTCTTTGCTTCTCATTAATGAAGGGCTTTTTTCTAGCTTTGCACAACTTCAGCTCTGCCCCTAGGAGCCTGTTTCGAACCGTCCTTGCCGTGCACTTCACCCCAGCTGCCGTTTGCCATTTTTTTGTAGGTCATTTGATGTCATCCTACGGTTGTTGAGTGACATTCGAATGAGTTGGCTGTCACGCCCTCTGCCAGTCTTTTCTTTTCAACTCTTTTGGCATGGTCAATAGTTATTTTTTGATTCCAGTTACTTTTGAGGTAGTACTAGCACTGTTTTTTTTCCATCCAGCTAGTCCTATTGCAAGAGTATAGTGATAACCACAGCAGTGGTTTTTATACTTTTCCTTGTTAAATAAGATTTGGTTCAGGTGATCACCTAATCAGTACTTCATTAAGCAGAATGAGGTGTGCTTGTGTTGGAATTCAACAGACACTGGAATGGAATGGCTGCCATACATGTAGAGATGCTGATTTAAGAAAAATGTGTAGCGGTCTCTTAATTTTTTCCAGAGCTGTATATCCATTAGAAAAGTACAGTTAACTGACATTTAAAGGTGACATTTTCTGTATGTCAGAGTACATGAATACAAACAAAGCAATAGACATCAAAGACATCTAAAGTGGAATAAAAGAACCACTCCTGCTGGCCACATTTAGATAATTCTCAAAATAGCAGAGAAAGAGAGCTTGTGGGCCCAGATATAAATATAGCTGGGCTCAGGTTGATGAGCAGCAAACCATGCTGGGCAGGCTAGCATTAAAAATGCTTGGGTGTCCCTGACTGCCCACTCTGCAGTAATGGGTGTAGACAAACTCAGTAAACTCAGCTACAGTGACTACAAGACTACAGTGCATGTACTCTCATAAAGGAGAGATACAATCATTAAAGCTGGGCTCTGGTCTGGACAGTTGTATGTAGGGTCAAAGGGCAGAGCCTGGACCACTGACCGAAGCAATGAACCATGATACCAAGGCCTCTAGGATCACCGCAAAGCAGTGGAGCAGAGCAGCTGAGTTTCAGAAATGGCACTGATCCGAATGGATGACGGTGGAGCTCAGTGCTGGGCCCGTCAGCGGCCCATCTGCGGTCTGTCTCTCACATGTCTGTGGTCAGGTCACAGCAATAGCAGGCCATAAACACATGACTGTAGCCCACAGCTACAAGGTTAACTCTCTCCACAGAGTGACCTCAGCAGAATGGGCTGCTACACTCTCTTTCCCTCTGTTTGTATCTCTCTCACTCTCTCTCTCTCTTCAATGTTCTCTCGCTTGCTCACTCTCTCTCCCCTTATCTTCTCTCCCCCTCTTTCTCCTCTCTCATTTTCAGCCTATGCCCAGACATAGCTCTGATTAAGCAGCGACTAAGGGAGATTTTCTGTCCACACAGGCCATAAGCCTACTCTCTGATGCTCTCTGTAAGGGGATTTATTGTTTTGTTTTAATTGAACAGCAGCCTGCTGGTAAAAGATGGAACAGTGTGTTTCTGAAATCAAGATCTGTTTGATTAGCTTGCCACCCAAGCACAAACAATGAAGGCAATTCAGCAGTATGTGAAGAAGACATTGTGTGCCATTATGTGTATGTGTATTGGGGTGGCTGTATTGGGGTGGCTGTATTGGGGTGGCTGCCTGTGTGTGTGTGTGTGTGTGCATGTGAGCATGTGTATGTGTTTGTGTATGCGCACGTCTGTGTTCTTGCATATGCGTATATAGTTTTCCTCTTGATTTTTGCCTCCTGGACAGCCATGGGACACGCACTGTTCTAACACAGCACGTGACTTCTGAAACTGGGCTCCTTTCACTTTCACAAAACATAATTAAACATAATAAAACTCTGACCTAGTTTTGGGAGTGCATGGGTGAAGGAGGGGGCTACCAGGCCTCCATGCTCCCCCCCCTCCCCTCTGCCCAGACAGGACTTCTTTGAGGATTAATGGGGCTGCCTCCTGCTCAGAGGACAATGAACAGTGCCTGCCCTCGAACCCATCATTGAGGAACAATCCCAATCCCACTTGCAGTCACACAGAACCAGATTCCAGGTCATGACCCATTTACATCACTATTTATTGCTTATTTTTTATTCGGGCTGATTTTGAAGGATGGACCTAATGATTGATCCCACGCTTATGGAAATCCCCTTTTGTAACGCTAATGACCGTTACGATGAAAATCAAATCGAAGCCAAAATAAGGCTGCCTTTCAATATTTAATTCGCTCTATTAAGACGACAGTAATAAGAGTCCCGCAGCACATCTGGGGGAGTGCTGTGCTGGGAACAGTTAAGAACTGAGGCCTGTGGTTTGGACAAATGATCAGGCTTCAGGTTTCAGTGTACACCTCCTCACTTTACGGCTGAAGAGTAAACACACGTCACCCGGTTGGGTCAGACATCAAGCTCTAGCTTTCCTGACGCACTTTCCTCAGTTAGTGGGAAAGAGGGAGAAAACGACAATAATATTCCCGTAAGAACAGAAGAGGATCTTTTTTATATGTTCACTTTGCCACTGTAGATCTCCCCACCTCCTGAATGGTGGACTTCACTCCCTCTTTACTTTGTAACCGGGTAGCAGAGAAGCACCACTCCTCTAAAATGAGTCCGAGATTTTGGAGATGAGGTTTCCCTGGCGGTCCGTTCAGTGTGTTGTGAGAGAATGAAACAATTTTTTGGGTCATTTGGAGAAAATGGTCTGAGTCAGAAAGAGCACTGAAGCAGGATCGTTTGTGTGAGTGTGCCCAGTTTCTACCACCAACTGAATAAATTCCACAGATCCCTATCTGCAACAATACCAATGTTTCCGAGATTCCCATAAAGGGCAGAGGATTAGGAACAGGCTTTCCATGTTGATCTGGTGCAGGGCACCAGGCCTCCATATGGTATACTATGTACAGAAGCAAATATTCAGCTATCCTGAATCTTCCATTGCCTGCTCCTGCCCGATGAGGCTGATACCACAGGTGCTCCCAGCCTGGACCCTCATGTTCTTCCTCTAAGCCATGCTCTTAATGGGCTTCTTCAGCCAGGTCCTCTGTGTACCTCTTTCAGTCAGGCTCCTCCAGACTCTCCATTCTATGCCGCAGTCTAAGCGAAACATCAGCTATACCAGTTAACGCAAAAAAGGAGGAGCTGGTTTAATAATCACCTCCCTGGCAGCAGACCCAGCAGTTTATAGCTGATGGATCACAGAGGGGAGATGTTCCCTTGAGCCCAGAGTTAAACACTTTCTTCCAGAAGCAGTGGCATTTTCACAGAAATGGGTAAAAAAATAAAAAAACAACATTAGCTGAGCTGGCCCCTTTGAGCATAGAGCATCATGCTCAATGTTTATACCCTGACTGCTGGACTGCGACATTGTGGAGACCGTGAAAGCCATCACCATCATTATCACTGCGATCAATTCAATAAGAAAAAAAATCATAAAGCTGGGGTTTGTTATGGCAAAAATCAGTACGTGCTAAAGTGGTTTCTTTGATAGCATTTGAATGAACAGGACTGGATTGAGGCACAGAGAAGGTCAATAGGGTCATGGCTCTAAGTGTACTTGCAGTTCCGGTTGCCATGCTCGGGTATACTTGTGCAGCCTTTGGGCTTGCTGGGAGGACAAGGTATGTACACGGTTAAACATTACGGGAGGTATCAGAGCGTCAGGGATCACTTCTTCGGCCACTGAGTTGGAGTGAAGAGGAAGCCTTGTGTCTCCTATTCCTCCATGGTGTTCAGGCCCATTAAAGAGCAGTTACGCTGCCAAGGTGATGGGATATGATGCTCAGAGATATGGGGTTTCCCAGGAAATTAAAACAAAATGGCAACTCTGCCTGAATCACTTCTGATCCGGGACATTTCATGTTATGAAGAGTGTAGCCCCCCCATCAGTAAGGGGGGGGGTATTTCTAAATGAAGAACACATTTGAAGCAGGATCCTTCTTCCTGCTAGTTTAAATATGGCATTGGCCGTGACCTCTTCAAACTTGTCATTAAAAGTAAATACAGACTTAGACTTTGGCAATTGAGTATATACATTCCATATGCACTCTTGTCAGGGATTGTATATGGGGGACTTTGAAGGTGGAGTTTGAAGGATAAGGTTTGGCAGGATATGTGCATTAGGGAAAAGTGGATCAATAAACTTCATGACAATCCTGTGCAGTGTATTGTCTGATTCTCAGATTCTGAAGCATTAAGCAAGAGAAGACAGCTGTCAATACATGGTAGCTTACATCCAGAAACATCATTGTTGTTTAAGGAC